>WAAF01004979.1:600000-977815 GCA_013400475.1 Tricholaema leucomelas | reverse complement strand
CCTTTTCTCTCTCCTTTCTTTCCCCCTGCAAGCTGCTCTGCTGGTCAGCTGCAGGTCGCCTGTAAAACTGCCTTTATTTTGCACACGCAGATGTACAATTTGGGACGCATCGCATTTTCAGACAGGGAGGGGATGAGGGGGGAAGGAATTTTGTGTGTGTGTAAGAAAGAAGGGAAGAAAAGAATGACAAGGGAAAGGAAAAAAAGAAAAAGTGGATGGGGATTGCAAATTGCTTACTATGTTTTTTTTTTAAATAATTTATGCAATTTTAAGCATTTATGTATAAATTTTTTAATAAGCCACCCTGGAGCAAAATAGCCATTAACATCCCCACGTCCTTCTGTCCAATGGGCTTGTGTGCAGGATCAATTTCCGAGAGTACTTTCCTTTTTTTTTATGACATGATAAAATGCTTTTAAAGCAACTTACACAAATATGGAAATTTTTTCCCCTCCTCTTTTTCTGCCTTTTTTTTTTTTATAACAGCCTCCACTTATATTCACCAGGGAGAAGGAGCAAGAGTGTGTGTGTGTGTGTGTGTGTGCTGAGGAGGGCAGTTGGCAGAAGGATAGACCCAGCCCTAACTGGAACGGACCTGCCTGTCCTTCTAACAAGGGCATAAACTTTCATTAGCGATGCACACAGTCAAAGGCAATTTAGGGAAACGCGCTGCACAGAAAAGGAAAACCTCAGCGCTTTTTATACAGCGGCTCCTTGGCTCCGGCCAGGGGGCTCTATCCTTGAGCTCAGCTTGTGCTCTCCAACCAAAGTGACCCCACCAGCCATGGGGGAGGCAGGAGCAGGGACTGAGGGGAAGAACTGGGGCTGCTTTTGGGGATGCTGGTGCCCAGCACTGCCAAGGCTCGGCCCCTTGCCTCGTCTGCGCCAGCAGCCTGCACACCCCGCAGCTGGTCCACAGAAGCCAGTCAGTATTAATGTCTTGCTGGAACCCATCGGTCCTACAAGAGGCCCAGAGGTATCTGTTGCTCTGCCCACTGCAGAGCCTTACCCCTCCAATGGGCTAGTCCTCCCCAAAGGTCTCTATTTTGGGTTTCCACTCACTGATGAGTAGCTTGCAGCCACTTGATGCCCCTTTGGGGCATTACTTAGAAGCTGTCTCTGCCCAGACTGGACAGATGCGTCGCTGCTGCTCCTGTTTCCACAGGGTATATGGGCTGGTTATTTTTGCAGCTGGGACATGTTCAGTCTCACACATGAACCTAGAAAATGCCATTTCTAAAGGGATGACTCCTGCCACTGGCCCCATGAGCAGGCACAGCTCTGCAGAGGAGGGACGCACTTCTGGAGTGAGAGCAGGCCAACACAAGGGGCTCAGCAGGGTCTGAAAGTCATGACCACAAGTTGGAAGTCGAAAAAACCTGTTTATCCACCTAGCAGTTACCTTGGCCCTTGGTCTTCAGGGCTTGAAGTTTAAGCACCCCAAGCCAGATAGACATTACACATGCCCAAGCGTGGGAAATCCCTAGATCCCTACTGCTTGCTTCAACATGAAGCCTTGACACTGTTTTTTTGTGCAAGGGCAGATTTCTTTACCTTTTTACATGATACACTTCCAGGGGTATCACAGCCCTATGAATTTCATCCCAGTGACAGCAGGCTTGCACCGTAAGGTACCTTACACAGCCCCTGCACCCGCCCGACTGTGCCCAGCCCCCGTGCAGGCTCCCCGCAGCGGCACGATGCTGGCACAGAGCTGAGCACAAACCTGCCCTGTGTGAAATGTTTGTGGGTATCTGAACTAAAGCAGAGGTTAATAAATAAATAAATAATAATTCAAGGGGCAGCCAACACTCAGCTGGAAAAACACAAAGTGCCGAGAACAGCAAACCCAATCAATAACAATCACAGCCCCAGCAGTGGATGAGGAAAGTGTGAACTGTTTGGGCCTGCTCCCTGCATGCTCACCTACCTGGGAGAACACAGAGGTCCCAGAGGACCATGATTTCACCCCCTCTGCTCCACCCTACATTCACCCTCACCAAAAAGCTTTACAGAGTTTAAGCCCTCCAGGCTCCTGCTTCGGTCACGAACTCAGCAAAGAGGTGAGAGGGTCTCTACACTGCAAAACAGGACTCCTTGCAATGAACTGGTGCCTGAGGAAGGCTCTTGGTGCTATGAAAGGCTTTCCTGACCCCTTCTCTGCTCCAAAGTTCTGCCCTTTGTGCCACCCTTCCCTTCCCAGTTGCCAGCCTCAGCCTTGGAATGCTCTTCCTCTCCTCTCTTTGTTCAAGTTCCCAACACCATCCCAGCTTCCCCCTCATCAGCATCTCCTGCCAAACTTCTTGTGCCCCAGTCCATACCCTCCATACCCTCTTTACAGCTCTCCCCCCTTGGCCTCTTCTACCATAGAATCAACCAGGTTGGAAGAGACCTCCAAGATCATCCAGGCCAACCTAGCACCCAGCCTTGTCCAATCAACCAGACCATGGCACTAAGTGCCCCATCCAGGATTTGCCTGAACGCCTCCAGGGATGGTGACTCCACCACCTCCCTGGGCAGCCCATTCCAATGTCAATCACTCTCTCTGGCAAGAACTTCCTCCTAACATCCAGCCTAGACCTCCCCTGGCACAACTTGAGACTTTGTCCCCTTGTTCTGTTGCTGGGTGCCTGGGAGAAGACATCAACCCCACCTGGCTACAACCTCCTTCCAGGAGGTTGTACCACCCCCAGCTGGCAGAGAAAGCTCTGATGCTCAGGTGAGCAGCACTACCAAGGACTAGAGACCAACGTGAAGCCTCCCAGGGAAAAGGTAGGACTTCTCCCTTCTCTTGGTCTTGCATCACTCCCTACCCAGACTTGGCAGATTTTGGGGATTTCACTGTAGCAGCAGAGAGGTCAGCAGGAGGTGAAGGTTTTCAGATCATGTATATCACTCTATATGGTCTTGTCTATAGTGAGTGCTAAATATAGCCAAGCCAAACCTGGAGGTGACTTCAGGGCTGATGCAGGGACATCAGCCACTGCACAGGCACCCTCCACTACCTCAAAGCAATACAGACATCAACATCTGAAGTCCAAAACTGAGGATGGCTGGGAACCCTCTGTCCTCCCACTGCTAGGATGAGCCAACTTCTCCCTTTCCCTCTCTCAGGTGTCCATAATGGTTCCTCCTTTTCAGCAGCAACCAGTCAAAAATCAGACAGCATTTTCTAGCTTCAAGGTCCATTTTTCCATGGGATGCCAGGCCCCCTTATCTATGGTGTGCCAGCATCTGTTTCAGCACCGCTACTTAAAAACTTAAAGAGTGGAAGAAGCGCTGAATGGAAGGGGAAAGTCTCTTGTGTGGGTCAGAATAATTAGACTGAGCTCAAATTGGCTTTAGGCATCTGCTGCTGCCTCTGAGCAAAATCAAGCCATGCTGCTTCCATCAGCATCTCTCTGCCGCTAGCCTCAGCCCGCAGAACAGAGGGGACCACATTCTGCCTTGTGTAGGGCATATCTGGGAACAAGACTTGCTTCAACAGAAGCCATAAAGCCTCCTCATCCAGCTATCACTAAAGCCAAGAGAAAAGAGGCCAGACAGAGAGATTGAGACGAGCTGTTTCCCCAACAAACTTGCTTCCCTTTTTCATTCGCTCCTTTCTTTTTTCCCCCCTTTAACTGTCATTAAAATAACAAGTTTCTGTTACAGTCTAAACATTCCCACATTGTATAAAGGGTTATGTTACACCAGAGTCACTGCCGGGCCCAGTGTTTGCACAGAAACCTCACTGCAGGTCCCCCCTCCTGACGAAGTGACTTATTAAAGTTTAAACAGTAATTAACAGAACAATAAAAATAAAGGGATGTTTGGGGAGTCGTAGTGCACACAGGGTTTTTGGCAGTGCCAGCACTTTTCAGTGCCCTGTGCTGGCAGAAACAGAGGCTGCAAAACCAGTGGGAGAGATGGTGTGCTGGAAACCAGGCTGCAGCCAAGGGGTGAGCCCAGCCCCAGCACCACGGTGAGGGAGCAGCAGGCAGCGGGACGCGAGAGGAAGGGGACAGGGGACTCGGGAAAAGATGCCAAAGGGGCACTTGGCAGGAGCCTGAGTCTGATTTGGTGCTCACTACCAGCCCTGTGCTCAGTATGTGCCAGAGAGCACCTAGAGCATCTGCTGCCTTTTCTCTGGTTTTGCTGAGGTGGCCTGGAGGAGACCCTAGAATACGTATTTGGGGAACTGGGTCTCTGAAACCAGACCAGGGCTTTGGGGAAGTAGCTCCTTGACTGAAAGGCAACAGTGACCACAGAGCAAACCCCTGAGAAACTCTTGCAAGGCAGGCAGCTTCTACAAGGGACCACTAGGCTTCTTCCCTGGGAGCTTTAAAACCAGACTGAAGACATCTTGTAGGGACTGATCCTGTCCTGGCCCTGCACAGGTGTGGGGAGCTCTGAGCTGCAGATCCAATACCATGAGAGTAATTTTGAGGTCACTCCCTCCTGAAATGCAGTCAGAGCCACGGCCACAGGGCCAAACACTAAAGCCTACCTCACTCCATAGACCACAACCTCCTCTCTCCCACCAGAGCAGAACTTTTCCATCCTATGTGGAGCTGGCTAATCAGGGCTGCCTTTAGAGGAGCAAACCTGCTTTTCTTCTGCTCTGTTCCCATCCCAGCTGCCTGCCTTGCCCAGGATGAGCTCTAGAGCATGTGGGTAGAGTTTAAGCTTAGGTTGTCAGCCCTCCCTGTTACCCAACATGCAGCAATGCAGAAAGATCTCATCTGAAGATATTTTTGGTGCCTATTGTAACTCTTCTCAAATGTTTGCCTCAGTAGCTCACAGTGCTAGTTGGCTCTAGCCCTGATGTGTGACTCAGTACACACAGCATTGTGCAGTCCCATGTTTGCTAAATCTCTTCCAGTACAACTGCTCAGTTTGCAAATAAAACGACAGCTCTGTAAGGGTGTATCTCCTGTGCAGAGTGAACTCAGGGAGTGCTGCCTTCAGCCCTCTCCCACGAAGCTCTCCTGTAAGTCTGGTACTTTGCACCCTGGGCTGGGCAGCCGTGCCAGGGAGCAGCATGGCTCTCACTCAGACTGGGGAGCTTCCTGGCTGCTGTGAGACCATCCAGCACCAGCTGCTCCCAGTCTGCTCACAGCCTCCCTTCCCTCCTCTGCTGGGGTGCAGGATAAGGAAGCTTCCCCCAGACCCTGCCGCTGCTGTTGGCTGCCAGCACTCTGTGAACAACCACACAAGATGCCTCCAGAAGTCCCAGTACTGCTCCAGTATTTCACTGCCCAGCCTGCTTGCTCAGACCTCCATTAGACTAAGCTGCCAGCTCACAGTCATCCACCAGTCCTGCAAATTCCTTCTACCATGACAACCTGCTCCAAATGCCATGGACTTTATGGAGAGCAGGCCATGAAGTTGATTCCTCCTCTTCAGTTCCCTCACTAGTAAGGAGGGCTCTCTATTCTGCAGTGGTGAACTAACTAGCTTGTTTCTGCAGCTGCTACATTAGCACTGCAGGGCAAAAACACATTTCAAGCCCCTCAAAGTCAACAAGTCCCATTCTACTTCCAAGCCCCCGATCAGCTGAGCTGCTGGTTCTGCCTTTTTCTTCCCCACACTGCCCCAGACCAACTGGCTGCACAGAACAGAAGGCAGAATCCTGTGCTGGAGCAAGATGTTGTGTGAGGGTCAGCAGCTCCCTGGCCTGAACTGCCTCCTCAGGGAAGGCAGATGCAGGTGTCTCTGTGATGTCTCACTCCTGGAGATCCCTCTGCACATTCCCAGGGTTTCTCTGAACTGACATGACCTGAGCTGTCCATCTACTGAAGGACTTTCCTCCACAGACTGAGGATAAGCAACTCATCTCCAGTCCTGAGCACAAAGTTAACATGTTAAATATCCCAGACACACTCAGCCCAGTGCCTCAGCACTCCTCTTCCAGACCCACTAGGCTCAAACCCATTCCAACTACTCTTATGCTAATGTCACTCTGCTAAGCTCAAAATGATTTTCCTAGTTGACACCATGTCAGTGGCAGAAGAACTGAGCCTATGGCTTTCCAGTGCTACTCACATCGTGCTGAGGGAAGAAGAAACACCACCCAAACCTAAACTGTCCATTCCATTCACCCAGCTACAGGACGTTTCCCAGCTCCTGGCTGTGATGGAGTTAGGGTCTCTAGACTCATCTCCAGCACAACTGAGAGTGCTTGAGATGGGAGATGTGTTGAACAGGTACAAGCAGGTGCAAACAGAACAAGAGAAGGTGTCCCCAGGTCAGCACTCACATGCATTTTCCTCGGCCATGTCTGAGGAGACTTGGAGTCAGAACAGAGCACAGATTTGCATGGGGGTCTCAAACACTTTCACAATGCAGAAAGACTGTCCTGGGCACTTCCTTTTCCAACACGTCGTTCAGGATGCCTCTACAGCAATGCCAGTAACTGCCTGTAGGGAATGTTATGTTAGAAAATTATCTAGTGCACTCTTAATCATCTGGTCTTGCAATTTACAGAAGGAAACAGGAGCAGCCAACACAGTATGACCCTTCTTCTAGACGCCACTGACTTTAGATACCATTATCAGTGGTAGCCTGGTCCACATCCCAGAACCGAGGCTCTCTTTCAGTTACCAAGGCACGGAGGCTGCTCTGGATGTTACATTGTGCTACGTTTGTAGTTAACACAGAGGATCAGCAGTGCCACATGCTGCAGTGCCTGTATTTTGCTGGCTACAGAGGAGACAGGGTGCTTAGAAGCACTTGGTCTTCATCTAGTTCAGCTTCTGCTAGTTTTCTGGGAAGCCAATGCTTCCCAGCAGACCTGTCCCCCAAGGAAGAAATGGGCTGGATGTCAGAGAGATTAATCAGTGTGTATGAGAAACATGGTATGGGAACCAGCACTCTAAAATCGGGTCTCACCTCATGTGTTTGGAAAGCACTTTTAAACAAAAGAAAAGAACCTGCCAGCACACCGAGCATTCAGTGCTATCTTCCATCAGGGAAGCCTAATTATACCCGTTACACTGATGAGGAGGCACTGGCACAGAGCTGTGCCTTTGCATGGCTACAGATACAGAGTGAATCAGTAGCAAAGCTGGAAATAAACTCAGGATCGTGGTGATGAGCTCATCACCCACCTCGGCACAGCCACAAATGGCTGGTCGTGGACTTGACCATATCCTGCCCGAGCCCAGCAGGTTGCAGAGCTGGTGAGGCACCCTCCACATGTCTACTCAACAGCATAAAAGTTTCAGTCCCCGTGCTGAGATGGTTTGAGGTGCTCTGGGCCATTCAGGTAACTCTTCACACAAGCTGGCCCACGAGCACCAGTCGCTCAGCTCGCTGCACAGGAGACAGACTGGTGGGCTGCAGACACCCAAGAGACAGAGCATCAGGTCTGCCCTACCAAGGTACCCCAGAACCACGCAGACCATGGCGGGGATGAATCATCTGCTCCTCCTTCTGAAGCAGCTTAATCGACTTCCCTGCATGTGGATCCTCGCAGCAAAGTCCAGCCTGATCCATCTCTCTATTAATCATCCTCTATCATCCTCTAGCACATAAAGCCCTGAGATTTTCCTCGGCACCAGGGGCCAGCATTTGCCCTGCACTCTCCCTGCCAGGTGCTGGGTGCTCGGGTCTAAGAAAGGCTGCAGAATCCCTTGGGATTGAGAGTCGTTACATAAACAATACAATGGGCTCACGGCTGTAATTGTGAAAGCACCCGAGGCCCTGGCACCCAGCTCTGCCTCGGCCAAGGCCTCCAAATGGAGACCCAAACAAAACAAACAAAAGCCCCAACTCTGTCAGCACTTAATGAACAATAATAAATAATAACCCTAAGAGCCAACCTAGCCAGACAGATGAGAGGCACCAGGGCAGCTCTGAGCTAGCGCTGACCTACACCACAGAATCACACAGCAGTGGGTGTTGGAATGGACCTCTGGAGATCAGCCACTCCAACCAACCTGCTAACGCAGGTATGCCTGGAGCAGGTTGCACAAGGAGGTTTTGAAAGTCTCTGAAGGAGACTCCACAACCTCTGTGGGCAGCCTGCTCCAGGGGTCCAGCACCCTCACAGGAAAGAAGTTTCTCCACAAGTTCAGGTGCTACGTCCTGTGTTCTAGATTGTACCCACTGCCCCTTGTCCTGTCTCTGGCCGCCACTGAGAAGAGGCTAGCCCTATCTCCATGCCCTCCACCCTTTAGATGCTTATATGCTTGAGAAGATCCCCTCTCAGCCTGCTCTTTCCCAGGCCCACCCCATCAGCTGCACTCCTTCACCAGGTTTCCATCACATTTGGCTCAGGGTTGGTCCAGAGGGGTGCACCTGGGTTTCTGTCCAGAGCGTGCACCCCCAGTAAGATGTATGAAAGCTGCAGCCCTCCTGTGTCCCATCACCCAGGTCAGCACACACCTGCACCAACTCATGCCTCTTTCTTACTGCAGGATCTCTCCAAGTGCTAAAGGCAGAAAGCAGATGGAGCTGAGCAGGGGAATTCAGGTAGATGTGAGTCCAGAGAAGCCTCTCCCCAGAACCACCGTATCCTTGACTCAGAGTCCCCAGCCTCAGCTCCCAGCAGGACACTGGGAGAGCTGATGGCAGGGCCATGGGCTGAAACAAAGGGCCTAATTTAAGTATTTCTCTAACTCAGTACTTGTGACAGTGGGTTTAGCAGTTGCCAGCCATCTGGAATAAGGAATTACAGCCACCTCCCCTAATCCTATATTGCCTAAACCCTAAAGCTGGTTATGGTGCAAGGATGAGGCAGCAGGTTGGGAGGAGGCAGTGATGGGAAGGGAGGGGGGGGGAAGAAGGCACAGCAGGAAAATTCTCAAGCTTATTTCTTTTTCCTGTGAGGTTCTGGGTGGTCCCAGATATGTCAGAAGTATTTTTGCTTGGAATCATGAGAAGCCAGAATGAAGAGAAAAAAAAAGGGGGGGGGGGGGGAACAGGGCAGAGAAGGGAGAGAAGAAGTCCTCCATGGCCACACAGTCGCACACAGCACACACACAGAGGCTCTCCACACGCACACAGAGGCTTACTGGTCCGCGCAGGGCTGTCAGGTAAATTAGATCTGAAAGCTGACAATTTCTGACCATATTTCCTTGATTATTTCAAACAAATGCACACCAGCCGCTGTAAGGAGATTAAAGTGACATAAACGTCCCGAGTGGGAGGAGGGAGGGCAGAGAATTCAGGTCACCCCCATCCGTCCCCCATTTGACAGCCGCTATATCGCTATCCAATCCAATAAAAAAATCCCCCCCTTTTGCTTTAATTAATTTTACAGCTAGCTTGCTTAATTACTTTCAATCAAAATCCTCCTGCCATCGCAAAATTAGAGATGGTTGAGCTCCATTAGCCTAAATTCTTCATTTCCATATAGAAAGAGGCTCCCTCAGCAAAGCCAACAGGGCTCCCTCCTACTCGAGCTGCCATCGGACAGACGCCTGTCCCTCTGTCTGCCTCCAGTTCCTTGGGAGAAGGGGGAGGACAAGGATACAGCCTTGTTCCTACCATCTCCCTTCACAAAGCGTCTCCTTGAGAGCCCTGGACACAGGAGATGTCTCTGCTGCCAGCACAGCAGGCAGGAGGCGGGGAGGACAGCCTGCCCTGACGGCCTTCCAGTGGCCGTGCTGGAACCTGCACGGCCAGGGCTGCAGGAGGGAGCCGGGACAGCAGACAGCCTCCTTCCTGCCGGGCTTCTGCTGCGGCTGCCAGCACTGGAGATGGGATCTGGAAGGGACAAGCCTCCTGCCAGGGCTGGACTGAGCACTGCTGCAGTCATCCCACACAGTTGGGCATCACTAACTCGAGCTGGGCTCTGCTGGACGTGTGGAAAGGACGTGGAGGGGACACAGGGGTAGATCACTTTACATCTGCCTGCTGTGGGGCTTGTTACCTTCCTTTAGAGCATCTGGCACTAGCCACTGTCAGAAACATGACACTGTGGACCATGGAGCTGTGACATTTCTGTAGCTCCTGTAGACATCATTAGCACCTCGCTTCTGCAAACACAAGTCATGAACTGTCCCATTTGGGGCTGATCTGAGAGCAATCCCAACTGGTCTCCCGTCCATGAAACCTCTGCAGAAGTAGAGGGAGTGGCAGCAATAAAGCCACACAGAGCTGGACAGAAGAACCCAAGCAGGTGGAGAGAATGTGTGCAAGACGAAGGAGCTGGGCAGACTGGGAGCAGAAGAGAACTAACTCCACACAAAGGACTAAGGGTACCAGAAAGAATTACCCAGACCACTCCAGCTGTAGGATGCTTTCTTGCCATGTTCTCCAGCTTCCTTTCCCACTTCTACACACTACTTGCAGAGCAATGTTCTTAATGGGATTTTATGTATGCTCAGCACTCTGTGTAGATACCAACTCGGTCATTTAACCTGTCCAGTGGAGCCTGGCCCCAGCTCCCTCCTCCCACCAGCAGGCCACACACCCCCCCTAACCTGGAGCTGCAGGAAGGTCACACCAGTAGCCTGGTCTCTACCTTTCCACCCTTCAGAAAGCTCAAGGGGATTCACAGGCACAAGAAGTCTAAGTACTCCCCGACTCTAAGGAGGGCAGGGCAAACCCTGTCTTCTTTAGAACAAACTGAAGAGGAAACAAACACAGACCTGTTTTGTTTATGAGCTTAGAACCGAATCCAGTGGCACATCTACCTGGGGATTTTAGATTAAACGGTTTAAAGAAACTCAAATAGGCTTTTTAATCCGGTCAAATAAAAGAGCCCCAAAGAAGCAAAGAATTCGCCCTGCTGAGCCTCCTGTCTATGAAGACAGCCAGGCAAGAACAGCTTCCTTACTCCCTGCCACTCCTCCCCAGCCTGGCATGGGACATCATGTATTTGCCAAAATCTGGGAGGTCAGGATACACCCTGTTCAGAACTGGTGCAGACTTCACTTTCCCATGGGCAACCCACTTCTCTCTTGCTGTGTAACACTTCACCCTTTCCATTTTCTCCTATGCTGTTCATCGGGGCCCTTCCCCCAGTACCTGGCAGGCCATGTGAGTGTGGTGCCAGCCCTGGTTGCATCACCACTGTGAGCCAAAAGCAATCCCAGAGAAGTCAACAAAACCCCTAATCCCCACTCCACGCTTGCATTTATGCCCTGTCTTTCATACCAGCCACCTCCCTGAATGCTACACAAGAGACAGACAAGAAGATGAGAGGCTGAGCAGCCACAGAGAAGGGAGACCAGAAGGGAAGCTCCTGCTGAGAGCAGCTGACAGCCAGCCAAGGAGTAATGGATGGACACCAACACTACATGGACTTGGAGAGATTGACAAACATCTGGACCAGAATCCTGGAAGAGCAGGAAGGGAAGGGGACGTCTTTCTGCCGGCTGTCTACTTCTTCAGGACTCCCAGCCTTCTACCTCCTCCCACTACCATTTCTCACCGACTTTCCAGCAGAACCTGTCCCATGTTCCCCACCGCTGCTGTTCAACTCCGGAAACGCTCAGAACCAGCTTTCCCCTGCACATGCTCTGCCACAAAATTCCCGACTTGTGTCTCGCCTGCTCCAATGCTCAGAGCAGCTGGGACAATAGAACAGAGAGGCCCTAAATCCACCAGACTCACCCTAAATAGCAATGGCCCATCATTTCGCCTGACATTCAGGAGCTTGTTATTCTTTCCCTTCGTCGCCTGGCTGGAGCTGTTCAGACCCATCAGTGTTATTCTATGCATTAAACGGGAAAAAAAACAACTCACAACAACCCAGAGAGTTTCCAAGCCTGCCCCACGAGTGCCAAAGGGGCAGCACCTCTGAGCGTGCTGGCGGTGGGGGAGCAGCAGGGATCAGGGCCTCCATCCCAGCCCCTCTGCAGGGGAACAGCAACGAGTGGGTCCTGCTGAGACCCCCAGCAGAAACACACTTACCCCATCCTTCTGCTTCCATCCCTAGCAAGGGAGCTGCAATCTCTCCCAGCCCTCCCACCTGAGCTGGGGAAGGCTGCTGCACACTCTTCCTCACCACCGGGAGGGAGTGGGGAGCTTTAACCACAACAGTTTGGGGATTGGGTTTTTGTTTTTTTTCCAGGCTGGCTCCAGCTGATTAAGGACCTGCAACAGGATGTAGGGATTACAGCAAAACCTGGCTCCGGATCAGCTGGGGCACAGAGCCAAACAAGAGAGTGAGGATTGCCCCCAGCCTGGCTGCCAAAGCGGCACTCATCCTGTTGGGAGGCTGGGCAGGCTGGAGCTCTCCACTGGAACAAGGCCTCTGCCCTCGCTGGCTCTGCTGGGGAATGGCCTGAAGCCCACACTGACAAACATGCCTGGCAAGGGCAGGGTTGTGGGAACGAGGGATCTGTGCCTTACCGGGCTCGCTGGTGAGAGGAGGGCCCCTTACGGCCTCTCTCCTTATGCCTGTGCAGAGGTGTGAGGGGAAGCTGCATTCTCACCTCCCGTCTGGAGCAGCAGGAGATGCCCTGTGATTCCCCCACTCCTCTGCCAGGATCTGCACCATGTGGAGCTTCTAGCAGGTACCCTGGAATAACACATGGCAAAATACTCTGTGCCGAGTTTTTAATCCAGGAAGAAGTGATCAGGGAAGGCAATAATCTCAGTTGGCACACAGAGCACAGCAGGATCTTGCTTCTGGGGAGGCATCAAGAGCAGAATTAGCTTCAAGGAGACTCTGGGCCTTTTTTTTCTTCCACTAACACTGATCCCTGCCTGGACCAGCAGCAGCCCCCAGCATCTTTCTAAAGTGCCTGTCACTGCAATATCCAACTGCTCTTGTCCCCTAGGGACATCCCCCCATGCTTGGGTTTTCCAAGTGCCTCTTGGACCCAGAGCGAGAGGGACAGTAGCAGTGAGAGCAGCTCTCCTGCTCTGGCCTGAAGCTGTTAGCTTCAAGTCCTGTTTTAATCAGGTCTGGCAGAGCTGCTGCCTCGTTTCCCAGTCTGCCACCTCAGAGGGATAATTTGCCAGCGCTTTCTCAGAGAGCTCTATGGAAGCACTTGCACAGCCTGAGTATGACTCTCCTTCGTGGCCAAATCCTGCAAGCCTTGTACTGGCACATCTCCTCTTCCAAGTGACCCCAGGCTCTGTCTGAGTAAAGGAGATCACGAAGATGCCAGGATTTGGTCCTCTCTTCCAAGCACTCACTGGCAAGGGTTGGCAGTAAGAGGAGGAAGCTGCTTGAAGCAGCAGAAGGAGGTGGAAATCTGTCTGGCAGCAGCAGCACAGAGACTCCTTAGTGCTGCCCACCAGACCCATCATAGCAGAGAAACTCTGGAGTCAGCTCCTGCAGGCCTGGGGCTGGAGGGGGAAGCAGGAGTTGATATTGCAGGCTGAGGCCACTGGGATACCATTGAAAGCTGCTAAATATGACCAGGTTAGCACTTTAGTCTTTAATGGCAGGTCACCATTAATAAACCCAGGGCCCCAGGGTGCAGTACAAGAGCCTCCCTCCCGCCTCCCCGAAATACTCATTCCATTAACTTCACCGTGTGCGGCGCTCGGCACCTGTCAGAGGTCTGGCAGCCAGGAGAGCTGGCAAGGGTTAAGGATATCTTAGGCAGAGCTGCCCACTCTTTCCCCACTCCTTGGAGCAAGGGAAGTTTCCTGCACAGTACCTCTTTCCTCTTCACTGCTCCCTCTGCCTGTGGTATTCCCAGTTCAAGGCTTTTGGACCCTGGGAAGCCTTCTGAGTTGGAAGAAGCACTGTCCCAGGCCCTTGGGCAAGGGGCTGAGCACTGGCCAAGCAGAAACGTGGCTCTTAGTCCCAGATCCAGTACCACCTCCTTCCCTGGCTTTCAAGAAGCCACTTCCCATCCCTGTGTCTTGCTTTCCCCATCTGTGGAACAATGATGGAGCAGTGATGCAGCACTGATGGCTGCAGCAGGGAAGAAGGGCAGAGGTGAGCTACTTCGAATCCCGGCAGGGAAGAAATTCTTGTGAAATAAAAAATATTCCTCTGAAAGCAAAAAAAGGCTAAATCCTGCTCCTGGGGATGCTAGAATGGCCCACAGGATTGTCCCAGCATCCAAAAGGGTGAGCTTGGCCACTGCAAAGTGTGAGCAGCAGAGGGGCTGGTGGAGCCAGTGCAGCAGGAAGCATTCTGGCCTGGCACACACTCCCGCACTGGGCTGCGCTCCTGGCAGCTGCAGCACGGAGGACAGGGAAGGACAAGGTAAGAGGGAAGCCTAATGACAGGGGTTCACTCCACCTGCTTTCGCTGTGATGCTGGCTGCTTCCTGGGTGGATGGTGGGAGGGGAGGAGGGACAAATGGATGCCCCATCTGCCAAAAATCCCACACCGAGCCTCGATCGATCTGCCCTACTTGGCAACTCGAGCTGCAGCCACCGTCTGTGGTGCTGGATCAATAACATCTGGGTGGAGAGGAGGGAGAGGCACTTGCATGGGAGGCAGGGTTTGCAGGGGAATGTACTTTGATTTTTAGAGCAACTGCAGAGTCAAGGAAGAGAAAATACTGGGAGTGAAGCTGCAGTTTAGTTTGGACTTATTTCAAATACCTGCTGAGCCCTTTACACTGAGGCCCTCCTGCCCATGGGAACTGCCCTTAACCTCTGTCCCCACCATCATCCCAACAAAAGCCTCTTGCCTGCCCTGGATGCACTCAGCACAGATGTGCTGGCAGCAGTGATGGGCCAGTGAGCCACCACCAACAGCACAGTGTGTGGAGGGATACTCTCTAGAAGCTCCCCACAGATCCTTCCCAGGGACATGAAGAGAGACAGGACTTCCACAGCTGGATGAGAAAGAATTGCCATGTAGCTCAAAGAGCCTCTGGAGATGCCTCAAGTGCCCAAGCAGCACCTTCCAATGATTTTTGCAGTGTGGCTGCCACTGGAGCCAGACAGATGGGGAACGTTCATATCCTGGTGCTGGTAGCCAGGCTGATTTGGCAGGACAGACAGGCTCTGATGGGCCAGCCCACACAACTTCCTTCCTGACGAATGGAAAACATCACACATTGCCCCCTGGTCTGTCCATGAAGGAGATCACAACCTGGTGAGATGCAGTGGGCCAGGCAGGTCATGCACTGGGGAGCAAATGGTTCAGACTGCATAGCTGGGCCATCAGCACTTAGCCCTGGAGGGCAGGTGACCTGGTGCTCTGGAGGACAGCTCTGTGTGTGAATGCTCTGGTCACTCCAACAATTTGTGCCCAAAACCCCACCAGGAGAAGGCATCAGGGGCAAACAAGGCAAGTTTTTTTTTTTTCCTAATACAGAAGGCTGCTGGGTAGGGCCAGCTCTAGTGGTAGGAGTGCCCCATTCCTAAAGCCAAGATCCAGCAGCAATGAGAGCTGTCTGCAAGGGGGACGGTGCCTGAGGTGTCACCTCCAAATGCCCTTTGGATAGATATGGAGAGAGAGGAGGGGGGAGAATTCGCAGTTGTTCCAACGTTTCTTGCTCAGCAGAACAACTGTTGCAGTCCTTTTAGTACAAACCCAGCAACTGTTCCCAAAAGCACAGCCTCCTCAGCTCCTGTCCTTAAAAAAAACCCAACAGCCCATCTCCAAAACGGAGGCTTCTGAGTCAGGGCAAAAATGTTATTAACAAAAACATCACTCAGGGGTGGGACACCTGCTCCCTGACAAGCAACTGGCCTGGCTGCCCATGGTTAGCGTATTACATCAGGCCCCAAAAAGAGAAAGGAAAGGGA
Source organism: Tricholaema leucomelas (assembly GCA_013400475.1). Lineage (NCBI taxonomy): Eukaryota > Metazoa > Chordata > Aves > Piciformes > Lybiidae > Tricholaema lacrymosa > Tricholaema leucomelas. The sequence goes on along the minus strand of WAAF01004979.1, from coordinate 962,209 downwards.
GGGAGAAGGGGAGAGAGTGGAAAAGAACAGACAGAGGGAGGATGACAGCAGAAGGGAGTAACAAAGACAAAGAAGAGCAAGAGAGGGGAAGCACGGAGAGAAAAGAGCAAGTGCGAGCGCATGTGAGAGACAGAGCAGGAGCGAGCGAGAGCGTGTGGGGGAGAGCAGGGAAGTGTGTGGCAAGTGGCAGTGTGTGTGCAATAGAGTGTGGGAGTGAGGATGGGTGAGAAAGACTGCAAACGTGTGTGCATATGGCAGGGGCCCGAGCTAAGAGCAGCAAGAGAAGAGTAAGGAAGGGGGAATGACGCCACGGTAGGCAAAAAGAAAAAAAGGAAAGCTTGGAAAAGTGCAACAAGAAAATAGGGAGGAAGAGAAGAACAAAAGAAAAAGTGAAGGCCAAATAAATGAGCCTGGCCAAGCCAGGGAGCAAAGATAAGGGCAGGGAGGGAGGTACGGGAAGAGGAGATGGGCGCACTTGGGACAGGGCAAAACCAGGGTGAGGGTCAGGAAGAGAAAGGAAAGGGAAAGAAAGAAGAGGACAGAAAGGAAAAAAAGGAGTAAAAGAAATAAACAGGGGGGAGGGAGAGAAAGATGTCTATTAAAAACCTCAGTGCATAACACAAAATGTCAGGGTTTATAGCTTCATTCTTGGCATTGCTGGTACTGAGAACCCCACACAGAAATGTCACTGCTTGTCATGTTTAATCACCTGCTATTTGTTAACACCTTCGCTGCGAGGAGTCTGCCCCTCACCCCTCACAGGCTCTCCGTTTGGAGAGCAAACCAGGAAAACATGCCTCTGCCTTTTGGTTCTCTGTGGGCAGCTTGGGTTGAACCCAGAAACAGGGAGGGGAGGCTGGCACATGGGCACAGCAGTTTGCTTTCCAGACAGGGCTTCCATGCCAGTGCAGGGCTCCAGCAGGCTGTGAGATCCCTGGCTGAGCTGGTTAGTGACAGGCACCATGTTGAGGAGGCAAAGAATGTGCACACACAAGGCTGGGATGGAGAATGCTCCTGGGAGAATAGACAGTGCCAACTAGGGGCATTGGGGAACAGGTGAGTTTGGGGGGGAAATTAATTTAGGACAGAGAAAAGTGACAGAAGTGAGAGGGAAAGGCTCAGCATAACCAACAAACACCTGGGCAAATGAAGGTGCATGGGGTAGTGAGTGTGAAGGCAGGGATAAGCAGGGTGCCAAGTCCTTCCTCCCGCTGCAGACAGCCCCTGTGCTCCCATCCTGCTCATCTCCTGTGCTGAGCACGTGAGTAAAACCCCTGAAATCCAGGCAAGTCTGGAATTCTCCAATCTGCTTGCTTGAACAGCAACTGTCACATGAAAGCAAACATCCAAAGCTATTAACTGTACAGTTACAGTTCCTGGCCTGGCATCTGCGCTGGTGACTTTGCTCTAGTTCCTCTCAAAGCCTTGGACCAGTGGCTTTTATTTATGCTGGTTTTCCCCCGTGTCAGGCACTCCTGCCCCCACTGTCTGCACTTCCCACCCAGCTGCAGGCTGGCTGGCTGACATCACGCTGCTCTGCTACAGGAATTACTTTGAGGTCATCACTAGACAAGCCTGTTCTCTACTATTTCACACACTCCGACTGGAATGAAACAAAAAAAATCTCTCCTCTCTGGTAGGGCTCTCCCATACGAGCAAGGAACACCTAATTCTACCATTTCCAGGCTTAGGGATTCATCCCCTCACCTAAGTGAAGGGAAATTTAAAGCTGTGTATATGAAGATCCTTAGCGCAGCACTGGCTACACTGCAGTGGAACCAAAGGAGGGTAACCAGCACCCTTCCAACGCAAATGAAGGCTCAGCTTCAGCACAGTCCTTGCCCCACATTCTGCAATGCTTCTGTCACTGTGCAGCCTTTTGGAAGTGCTGATGCCAGTGAAGCAAGACTTCTCCTCCTGAAGATGAAGAGAATTTGGGGAGCTGAGGAAGTGACAGTATGATGAGCTGTAAAGAGGCCCTAAATGCATCCAAGCTTTTTTTTTGGTGTGTGTGTGCGCTGGAACAACAAAAGCTAGCAGGAGCCATCAGCTGCCTGGAGACAAGTGTGGAGTTTCCAGCCTCCCTGGATCCCTGGATCTCTGGCAGCAGAGAGCTGATGGCTGCAGGACCAAGGGGCTTCCCAGAGCTAGAGTCATCAAAGTACTACCCACACGCTGGAGGAACATCACCACACAGAAAAAATGCAAGCCTGCAGAAACTCAGTGCTCATCTCACTCCAGTCCCTACAAGACCACTTTAAAATCCAGTTTACATCACCCAGGACTAGACGTGAGAATGAAGTAAAAACACTCAAGTCCAAACTAGGCAGTTCTGGAGACCCAAACTCCAGATGGACTTCACGTCTTGATCTCTGGTAGTGATGGAAGTGTGCTTCCACTCAAAGTCTCCTCACAGCAGTGTCTTCATGGTCCATCCTGACTGGCATCACATCTCACAACCCTGTGGGCAATGGGAAACCTGCACTGCTGCTCCTTACCACCCCTGCTCCAAGGACTTATTTCAAGGTGCCAGATGGAGCAAAAGCTCCATCTGGCACCTTTCCCAGACACTCACAGCTCCACCAAATTCCATAAAGAAACTCAGGTCCAGCTTCTGAAGCTAGGAACAACAGAGCTGTGACACGAGTCCAGCTGGTGATAGCTGCCCCATGTGTAGGGAGGGCAGGCAAAGGCTCAGCCCAGAACCTGGGCACAGTGTTTTCTGCCCCTGCCTCGGAGGACTGGCACGAGGTCCAGGAGCCACCCCAGATCCTATTCTGGGAACGGGAACAGTACACAGAAAGGCCTCCCGCTGGCCTTTCGCCAGGGATAAAATTCACCCTTCTGAATGCAGGCCAAGATGATCTAAAGTGACTACTGACTTTTGTTGCCCAACTTGAGTCACCTTAAATGGGCCTATTTTTCAAAGTGTCAAAGCTCAGCACCGCCAAGAATTGGACCTCTTGAGGATGTCTAATACCGCATGTCCAATCACCACGTTAAGGAGGACCAACATTTCTCTCCCCTGTGACTTCTGCCACTCTGGCCAGGCCTTTTATCGTATTTTTTCCCCTCTCCCCTCCCTTCTCCTTGCTCTTTCCCTTTTCAGCTTTTTATGAATTTCTCTCAGCTTTCCTCCCTCTCCCCCTCTCAAGGTCACGCGGCTGATTTCCACGTTGAATATTTACTCAGCAAGCCAGGTCCTTTCACAGGCGCTCACCACAAATATGTTTTCTGATAAAGTCCAGAGAAAAGAAACTATAAAACTCGAAACAATGTCAAAAATCAACAATAAGAGAAAATCCCAGCAGGGCAAAGTGGGGCTGCACTGGGGTAGGGCATTTCAACAGAGAAAGCCTGCAGGTAAAACACGTTTGGGGACAGTTTGCCCCATTTCCCTTCAGTTCCATGACTATCTTCTGGCTCTCTTTTTCTATTTGCTTTTGTGAATATTTCTGTTCTGCAGTTAGCTGTGCTGCCACTGTGAGGGAGGCTGTTATACTTAACCTCTTCATCCATGGGGAAACTCACCCTTGCTCAAAGGCCAGAGCCCTTCCAGCCCCTCCAGGCACCTGCTCCTTTCTGACAACGAGGAGGCAGCTCCAAGCCAGCTGGAGCAGAGGGGTTTCAGCTACACATTTGCTTGTTTCTTCTAAGCCCATTACTTAAAAGCAGCTTGCATGAAGCATCAGGGTTTATACCCACCCTGGCACACACAGCACAACGTGGCCAGAGAGCCGTGGTCAGGATGATCAAGGCTTGCTCCCCACTTCACAGCAGTATGGCAAGAAGGGTAAGTCCTGGAGAACCATTTCCATACTTCATTACCAAGTTAGCTAACAGACCAACCTACAGACTGTCTGAAGCAAAGAGGAGCTTCACAAAGACCATATTCTCCAGGCCAGGGCAGCTCTTCAGAGAGCCCAGCCTTCTGCACTGCTCTGAGATGGGGCAAGTAGGATAAAATTCCAGCTCCACAGAAACAGAACATGGCCAATGCAGTGTCACTTTGAAAACCCACGCCTCAGGCTTGCAGTGTCCAAGGAAGCTTTGGAATTATTTGTTAGAGGTGTCATTTCAATCTCCATTTGACCATCAGAGACAGCTACTGGCCCTCACAAGCTGACAGATTGGATGGGGCACTTAGTGCCATGGTCTAGTTGATTGGACAGGGCTGGGTGCTAGGTTGGACTGGATGAGCTTGGAGGTCTCCTCCAACCTGGTTGATTCTATGACCACATCCATTCCCTCGCTAACATCTCATCTGAGATCCAATGCCACTTGGCCTCCATGGCCACAGGGAGAGAAAAAGGAAAAGTAACTCTGCTGGCTTTTGCAGCCGGGTCAGAGGTTTACACCAAGAGTACATCTAGTCCCCAAGTTTCCCGAGACAGACCACAACCTCCTTGCTGACAAAGTCATGTTTGGGATAACAGGTGTATAGCAGCAAAACGCTCCTGCCAACCAGGACCCTTGAAGAGCACTGCCTGGAGGAAAGGGAGCTGAAAGCAATCCCCTTCTTCTTGAGTCCACAGGGCTCTCTGCCTTCTTCTCACTCCAGAGGAGTTGCTTTAGGTTGCCTACATTGTTACTGTCCTTTTATGAGCCAAAAATGGAAAATCAGAAACCTGGGGATTCCTCCCAGTAGGATAGGTGACTCACAGCTACAGTGCCTGCCTTCCACAGCTCTCCCCTGACTTCCAGCCGCAGCCCTAAGGCATCCCCACTGCTCCCAGGTGAACTACTCCCACCTGCTCCCCACCCCACTGTTGCCAGCCCATGTCTTGCCACAGAGCAGACCTGGCTATCCTGTTTCCACGAAGCCTGACCTTCTCCTGAAGGTTGCAGCTTCCAGAAACAGAGACTTAAGCTACCTGGGAAAACCTCAGAGCACTGTCACGATACTCCAGGCTGTGCTGGTTTGGGTAGGTAGCTGTAAAGGCAGCAGTGCAGCTTTCGGAGCAGTGCACACTACTTTAGGGATTGTGCAGAAGCACAACTCATACTCCTGAGGGTATCTGTGTCACCAACACCAGTTACAGCAGACCCCTTGACAACTGGGAGGTGGTTGAATCCCCACCCCTAGAGGTGTTTAAAAGCCAGAGAGATGTGGTGCTGTGGGACATGGTTTAGCACCAGACTTAGAAGAGTTAGAGAATGGTTGGACTCAAAGGTCTTTTCCAGCCAAAATGATTTTATGATCTTAAGTACCACAGGAGAGCTGTAACAACAGCAAGGGTTTGGGTCCACCAGCATCACAGTAACCGAACAGAAACAGCAAGTTACAAGTTTTGCCAGGCAGTCACAGCCCTGCTATAAAGCAGAGTCGCAAAACCACTTCGATTTCAAGTGCTGGCCACTGGCAACTCTGCATTAGCAGCAGGGCGATGCGGAGAGCAGACGCCGGTGCAGTGACGCTGTCCTGAGCCACAGGACACCCCGGGGAGTGGGGACCCTTCCCCAGCTGTAGGATGCTGTGCTGGCACTTGGGGCCCTGCAGAGGCTGGGAAGGGAGCTGGGTGTTCCCACAGTACGCACGGGCTCCCTGCGACCCCTCTGTCTCCCTGGCACGGTCCGTCTCGTCTCGCCGAGTGCCGCTGCCCTCCCTCCCTCCCAGCGCGCACATGGCTTTAATGTTTTTATTACCTGTTTGACTCGCTGCCTTATTGCTTCTCCTCTTAATGGGGCTGTAACCGTGGAAACGAGGAATAAACGGCCACCAGAAAATGAGATGATTAAACAGGTCACCCTGGCAAAACAAACTCCGTGTTCACACAGCCCAGGCTGTGTATGCAGTTTCTGTCCAGGGAAACGCAAGGCTGGGTGGGAGAGGGCTGGGCCAAGCTCCTGAAGGAGCACATCACTGAGAGATGCCTCCTTGGAGAAGAGTGGGCTCAGCCCACGAGGGATGATGCTGTGTGCCTGCCAGGACAGACGTGCAGAAAACTGGAAGGTTCTCTCAGGAAAGATGGAAGATAGTGAGAACAAGACACATCCATGTAAGTGGGGAAAAAATAGCAACTATAATGAATATAAATAGGCTGGACTGAAAACAAAACATGAGACTGAGACAAGTTGGTGTCTTCTGTTGTCCTTGTCTCTGGCATTGCCCATGCCTGCCTCGTGGCAGCTCCCAAGAGAGTGTAGAGATTCTTCTGCCCGTGCTTCTCCAAACCCATGGGGCACAGCTCCACCATGCTCCTCATCCTTGCCAATGGGCTAACGGCCAAGCTGCAGTGGTGCTGGCAAAAGTAGGGCACCGTCCAGCCAAGCACAACCAGCATCACAGGCAAGGTAGGATGTCCTGGAGCACACACCTGGCTCCCTGAGGTTTCATGAGAAAAGGTGTCCACAGTTCACAGCTCCTCCTCAAAAGCCACGTGGCCGGGAGGAAGGGAATAGCAGAAGGGAGCCTGTCCCTGCAGTAGGGACATGCCTGGCTCAGGGACTCACCTCCATCATGCCATCTACTCTACCTTCTTTCTGGGGGATGCTGCACACACAGCCCTCACTGCACTGGGAGCAGCCTCAGCACTGAGTCAGGGAGTACTAAAATCAGCCCTGCCAGATCCATTTGGAAGGAGAGCTCAGCTCAGTCTTGGCACATGCAGGGACTCACTGTGAAAGCCGAGAGGGTATGACCGTAGCCCTGGGCTGGTGGCCAGGCCTGAACAGGACACATCCACCACAGCCCTCCTGATGACCTGAGGAAAAGGTTGGTCCACAGCAACAAGACAAGCAGGAGGCAGAGCTGGGCTGTGTGCACATCTCCATGCCTCACTGGGTGCTAACATCTGAACAAGAGATCTCCCTCAGTCAAGCTGAGAGGTAATGAGTTTCAAACCAAAATGTTGTGGAAAACAAAAATAAAACCCCAAAATAAGCACCCCACAATTGACAAACACAATCACAAACCATCATTCAAAGCAGCAAGGATCCTGCCAGAATCACCATCCTGTCCCAACCTGTCCAAACTCAGACTCATTGGATGTTGGCAGTCTGGGAAGAGCAGACTTACTCCACCAAGAGCAACAAATGCAGAAGAAACTGGAATGGCAAAGCTTGGCAAGGTGGAGATGAGAGACAACTGCTCAGAGCACACAGGCGAGCGGTTGTGCTTTCTTTCAAACAAACCAGCAGGTGGTTTATGAAAAGGGCCCTATTCTTCAGAGTAATTTGAGCCATATTTCATTGTTTGATAGAAAAATCCTAATATTCATGACTTCCTTCAACTGGAAGAAGTTTGCTCGTCTGAGTATCAGCCCACAGACAAATGGGGAAATGAAGAAGAAAGACAGTAAGACAATAGAAGGGGGTGGGGGGGGAAACAAAGAAAAGGAAAACCAAGACAGAATCAAAGGCAGAATGAGAAGTCCGTGAGGGTGACAAAGATTGACAGGCCTGTGGGAATAAGGAAAGGCAGGGGGACATAAAGGAAAGCTATTTAGCAAGAAAAGTCAAACATTGCCTCATAGAAAAAGGCTGAGAAAAACAAGTGAATGACTGAAAACGCAGCGAGAGTGAGCAGAGGCGATTTCTCTGCAAGTTTCCACGTGTGTGGATCAACTTTGCTGTGATTCTTGTGCTACTGAGCTTCTCTGAAAAATATTCACATGAAATCAAGAAGGAAAATCAGACCCTCTCTCCCTAGCCTGTTCCCTCACCCTCTTCCAATCCGGTCCTCCTCTGCTAACATCTGCTGCCTGCCTTCGGGACATGCAGATGGTAATTACTCCAGGAGCAGCTTCCTCTCCTTTCCCTGCTTGCAGACGGCCACTTGGAAGAGCGCTTCAAGCCACGGAAAGATACCACACACACACACCACGTGTCAGGGAGAGGGGGATGTGGGAGCCAGGGAACATCCATAGCACAGGGGGTGGAAGGTGGGTGAAAAGATGAAGACATTTATCTACAAAACATGTCAACGAAACCTCCCCCTGCCCTGAGGAAGGGAGGAAGACCTGGGGGAGAAGTTGGCTTGACCTGCAGAACTGTTCAAGCTCCTCCAGACAGGGGAAGGGGTGCTGGAGAGGTGTGCAGGGGAGCGCAGGCAGGGAGGAGGAGGAGGAGGAGGCTGCCCTGGGCGAGCCGGCTCAGGGAGTGGATTCATACAGGCATGGTGCTGGCAAACACCCTGTGGAGAGGTGGAGCTGCTTTAATGAGAAGATGCTTCTATGACTCAGGCCTCAAAGGGATTGGGACTTTATTATTTTATTTTTCCATAATAAATTATGCCCTGGGATGCCAGGTCCCGCCGGGTTTTTCTGGAAATACCAGACAAAAGCTGGTGTTGCTACCTGGCTTTTGACAGTTTCCCATGTATGGAAGCCCAAAGTTCCTGGTTCTTCCCCCGCTCTGCCCCGGCCCAGCCAATCTCAGGAGAGGGGCTGGCTGGCACCATGGCCTCATAACAACAGAAAAGCCCAGCTGGAGCTCTGCACCTCCCTGCCCGGATCCTGGACAGCCCAACTTGCAAGTCCACCACAATCTGTCCTGGTAACACACGGTGCTGCAATAGCTGCCAGGACATGGAGGGTGCCACGTGCCAGGGGGGCACAGGAGCTCCAGGACTGGGAGTGGGACCGGCTCTGCCACACCCCAGCACCACACCTCGGCTGGAGGGAGGAGCGCCCTGCCCGACCCCCGCACCCCCATGGACAGCAGCCAGCCCTCATTCACTTATCTCCATCACTGAAGTGCCCAGCCCTGGCTCTGGGCTGCACAAGGGAGTATGATTATGCCCATTTTATACATTAGGAGTTATTCATCCCACACCAAATCCTCAGACTCTGCCGCGTCTCACAGACCTGTTCTGGAGCTCTCTTTGTTAGACTTAGGCTGAACTTGGCCCTCGTTCAGCTCTCAGACTCGTGTTACAGAAATCCCCTGTACAACTGCCTGCCTGCCCGCGGCTGCAGACCCAGCCTGCTGCCAAGGCCATCGTTTCCCCTCTGGCAGGAGGAATGGTGGGGGATGAACCGGCGCAGCAATGGGAGCAGAGGGACACCTTACACAGGGGTCACAGAGCACACTGATCTCCTCTTGCTGCTAAGAAAGATCCACTCTTTGCTGTGATGATGCAAGCACAGAGGAAGGTGATGTCTTGAGAGAGCAACTCAGAGGACACAAAGTTCGGCGCAACACCAACACAGGCACGTGAGTGTCCAGGAGCGTGGAGGTGGGCAAGTGTCTGGGGCAGATGTGCATGTGCAGGACAGAGTGACGGGGACGTAGGTGTTGGGTGTGGGGAACACCTCCAGAAGTGCTCCAGCAGAGCTTGGTATTTTCACTGGTTTCACAAGAGGCTGTGCTAAAATGTCATCTCCAAAGCAAAGCATGTGCATGAAGGTGAATCATCATTTCACACCCCAAACCCAGGAATGGGTGGCAAAATTCTCCAGTGAGGCACCAAATCCTCAGGGGATTGCCATAAAATGCACCCAGTGACTCTTCTCATCCTTTTTCCCTTGTATCTCCTCCTCTCCACCCCTTGCTGTCTCTTGCCAACCTACACGAGTTGTTCAGCTTTTATTCAGAGCATGAAACTGCCTTAGGACTGGAAGCTTTAAGTAGTTTCCCAGCCTCCAGAAATATTCTGGTTGTGTTTCTCCATGGCAGAGCAAACAATTGCTTCGGTACCTGCCACCACACCTAACTCCCAAACGCAACGAGATCTGGGAATTCTTTGGGAAATTTAAACAAGAACATATTTTACACAAGTGAAGTGCATGTGTTTGCTTCACTGTCATTATTTGTTCTGGAAAAGCCATCACAAATTGTTCTACTTTCTGGAATCTCCGTATGAAGGAAGATGGGAAGGCTCTTGAGAAAGAGGGCAGGAGGCTGGTACCAGGTTAACACACCAGGAAGAGAAGTTAACAGCTGGACTCAGCCACTGGAAGCGCTACAGATGGGCAAGAAGGGACTCTACAGTTTGGGGAAAGGAAAAACAGCAGCATCCCTCTCTAAAACACACCCTGCTCCATAAATGAAGCCTGTGCTTACATGGTGCAGCTGCCTAGTCCTGCACCAACCATCAGTATTAGTGTCTATCCAGCCAGCAAGCTCCTGCCAGGAACTAGAGTCTCCCAAGTAAGAGGTGCACAAAAGCAAGAGGAAGCCCAGGGGTACCAATCCCAGCCAATGGCCCTGCTCTGTGTCCCATCTCTCAGTCCAAAGACAGTTTTCACCTGCAGTAGCCCTGTGTAGGTAGCCCCTTCAGTACTCACTCATGGCCAGAGTCTGGGCTTTGCCTATCTTGTCATCCTGCCAGGTCCATCCTCCTGGCACATCATTGTGACCAAGCCTGTCTTTTGACCCCATTCTGTCCCTCCAGCAGCTGAGCCCTGTGCACCCGGGTGTCCCGAAGCAGGCTGCAGTCACTTGGAGCAGCTGCCCAGCCCTGGTGGGTACTCCAGCCTGCAGTATCACTGGCCAAGCAGGAACGGGGATTAGGAGCCAGCAAGTTTCCTTTTGCTGCTGACATCTCTGCTTCTGTCTTCCCTGCGAGCCTTGGGAATGGAAAGAGGGAGCAACAAGGTCCTGGTCCAAGGGGCTCTCAATCCTCCAAATGGATTTTACCTGTCTCTGAAAGCTGCCTCCATCTCTCACCCCCAACTGCTTTCTCCCTAGGGAAATCAGTCTAAAAGGGGCTAATGGAACAATGTCCCTCTCTCTCTCTCTCCCCCCTCTCATTTTCTCTCTTTTTTTTTTTTTATTAGCATTTGTGGAATTTATTCCCAAACTCTCCTAATCTTTCGTACACAACCATTTGATTTGCATAACCCAGCCCCCTCTCATAAAAACTGGCTGCTAGTTTAATTAAAAAATGTAAATTTGCTGTCATCTCGGGGCCTGGTGAATTAGGACGACATCGGCATTTTTTATTGCTGAAGACGTCCAAATTGATCCAGTCCGCACTGAACCGGAGGGGAGGAGCTGCTGCCGCGTGGGACTTGCGGCTGCAGGCTCTGCCCCTCCCCTGCTCCCAGCCAAGCCTCCTCTGCCCCCTCTTTCCTTGGCAAAGTGCAGCCGAGGACGAGGACGTTGGTTCTCCCAAACCCCAGCTGGATCGGCCAGCGTGGCCTCTGCCATGTCAGCACCTCTGGGAGCTGAGCCCTGCGTGGCACCTGAGCTCTCCAAACCCTGGGAACAGTCTTCAAACCCTGGGAGGGAGGGAAGGAGCCTGGCCGGAGGTGGGAGATGCAGCACAGGCAATGGTTGTCTTCACCTCCCACAGAGCTTTTCATTACTTTCCAGATACTTTCAACCAACTTTTTTAGAGAGAAACCTAAATTGTAGGCTACAGAGCACACCTCGGGGTGTGATTTGATGTCATGGTGGAGAGTCAAAGCGGCAGAGACGAGGGAGAGGGAGTCAAGGCTTTCACTGTGAGGACAGCCAAGCGATCTGGCAGCATGAGGAGGGGGACACATGAGGCTCCACGGGTAAAAGCCCTAAAAGAGATTCCACACTCAGCCAGTCCTTTCCAACAGCAGCATGGAGGACTCAGAGAGGAAGAATAAATTGGGAAACAGAAACTGCTGATATGAGAGCTACATATTAAATATTTGATCCCTTCCAACCAAGCTATCTGGAGCACTCACACTTGCTGCCTCTCCCCATCTTGGATGCTGTTCACAGCAAAAGGACGCAGTGCCTGCACCCATGAGCAGACCCCACTCTTCTCAGTACCAGACCTGGAAGGAAGAGGACCCAGCAGACAGGGTGGAGGTGAAGAAAGAGAAGTTCATTATCTCAGGGTTCCATTTTCTGGTCTTTTTGTGAGTTACTGTTCTACAGCACCAAACCAGTACAAACACTCCCATGGGCTTCAACAGGCTTTGAAGCATGCTCTTCAAGTAATAGCTGGGCCCTGCTTAACACCATGATGAGAAGGTAAATCCCTGCCTGGGTAAACCTCTCTCCCAAGGACGAGTCCTCCCTAGGTAGACTTAAGTACTTGAATGCTTTCCATTCAACAGGCAACTCATAGGAGTGTTGGGAAGTGACCTGAACAGCCAAAGGAAGTGCCCATGAACCTTCAGCGGACCATGAGCTCAGCAGACAAACGGTACCAACCCTGACTGAGCCAATGCTCTCCAAAAATCTGTACCGAGATGGCATCAGCCCAGAGAAGGTGTTCCTGTCCACTGGGTGTTTCAGACAACAACAGGCATTTGACAAAACAAAGTCACAAAATGACCCTTTGAGTGGAAAATTAGGTGTCCCTCCACCCTTTTACCATGGGTTACTTGGTCCTCCTTCTGAGATCAGTTCCTGTAATCTCATACCAAGGATAATTACACTGGGGAAGAGCTTCCCAAAGGAAGTGACAGGTGCTCAGTCACTCAAGATATTTACAATCAGACTTGCAGAAAGTCACATGCAGGGAACATCTTGCACGATCCTGGGTGGATGGACTCAGTCCATGAATTCCTTCCAGCCCTTAACCAACTCTGAATGCTTCTGGCCCTAGAAGGTCCACAAAAGCATTGACTGAGCTGAGAAAGCCCTCAGCAAGGGCAGACTGTCAGACCCCACATACCGAGCTCCCTCTGGGAAAGAAACCCCTCTGGACCTGCCTCTGCCAGCTGGCGGCTCGTGTGAGCAGCCCTCGGGCACTGCCTCCAGGGAGCCAGCGCTGCAGGGCTTGGAGAGAATTCAAGAGGCAGCGACTGAGGGAGATAAGCTGGCCCAAGTAGATAAGGGTTAGAGGTGGTGATTATGGAGCAGGTCTCTGCCCCGAGATCATGACAAGACGGGTTCACCCACACACAGACTGTAATGCTGACTTTAACAGATCTCCCAGATCCTCATTTCCATGGCTTACTGCATCCCGGGGTTCCCATACTGGAGCACCCCATGTGTTACTTCGGTACAGCAGCTGGGAGGCTGAGCACCTACAACACACCCAGGAAGAAGGAGGGCCTCTTTGGGGGGGAGAAGATACTGCCTTTCTGGAGCCTTTTTGGGTTGGGTGTGCCAGACAGGGGCAGGGACCTACTGGCCAGAGGGCAGAGCTCCTGTCAGCAGAGGGCACTGCTGGCCCGGGAGGGGCAGGGGCACAGCCTTGCCTGCCTGGGGCCAAGCCCAGCTGGCAACACCCGGGCAGAGGATCCCACCTCTGGGCTGCCACAGATCCTGGAGATGGAGATCAGGGGTAAATCACTGTTTATTATTCATTAAAGCACTTGCCCTCCTGCAGTTTCACCACATCCTTAACTCCTGGGCTGCCTACGCAGCCTCCCAGCCCCTTGATCTAGAAGGGAGGCAGAAGCCACACGCCTACGGCTGGACCCAACCAGAGCCGGCCCGGCATGATCACCAGGGAGCAGCTCCTGAGCCGCTCGGTTCCTGCTACCAATGGTAGAAATGAATAAATAAAGGAAATAAATGACGACAAAATTATCCTCTCAATCAAAATATCAGAGTACATAGTTCAGTCCCAGTCAATCATCAACCAGTTTATTGCCGTCTTACTCCTTATTAAAAACAACCACGACACACACACGCAGACATGGGCTCCGCAGGCGTGACGTGGACCGTGGCGGACGGCCAGCGCGGGCCTGCTTGGCCCATCGCCGCCAGGTAGTTCTCCAAGGGGGAGAACGGTGTACTCCATTTTGGAGAAGCAAGTATGGTTGAGTTAGCAGGTAACCAGGCCAAAGTGATGGGACAGAATCCCAAAGGAGGTACCATGGCACAAGGCATTGCTACTGAACTCCAGATCTGGTGAAATCTAGACGAGAGCCTGGCCTCATCTTGGCCAAGAGCTAGAAACCCACCTCAGCTGCAATCACGTCCCAGCCTGATGGAGCCCTGTCCAACACCACGCCCAGGCCAGCCTACCACCAGGCCAGACCTTGCTCTCCATCCTGATACCTGATCAAAACCCAGTGAACACACCACAAAAACCTACAACCGAAAACACACCCAGCCCCGGTGTGGGGCCTGTAATCTAAAACCAAAACATTGCCCCAGCCTGGCCACCCTTCCTCCTCCCTGCCAGATATCAAGGGGTGGGGGAGGTCTCATACACCTCACATGGAAGGACAAAAACAAACCCATCCCAGATATGCCCAGGTTGGAAAAAAAGAAGAAGAAATACTCATTAAGTGTAATAAGCAGCCTCTTCATCCGACACTGCCTTGTCCCAAATAAATTAAATTCCTTTTCATTTAGCCAGCGCGGAACCTGACAGGCAACCTTCACCCCAGGAGAGCCGCCGGAGCTCCGAAAGGGGGAAAAAAGGAAAGAGAAACAACCCACACAACTCACAACAAACACAAAGGCTAAAGAACCATTCCAGAGCCCCTGCTAAACTTCCCCTCCGCATCCCCTTTCGCGGCCAGCCCGCGCCTCTCCCCGCCCGCAGCCCCGGGCCGGCCCTGCCCTGCCCGCCGCGCTGCCTGCACGGACCCGGCGAAGCCGAGCCCCCCGGCTCACCTCACCGGGATCGGGGAAAGCGGGGCCGGAGCGGCGGTAGGAGCGGAAGCCAACTTCCGTGAAACAAGTGAAAGAAAAGTGAAAGAGTCTACAAGCCTCCGGCAGCACCTGGTGCCGCCCCCGCGCCCCACTCGACCCGGCCCGGGAGCCCCTTGCACCGCCCCGCACCCGTCTCGGCAACGGGAAAAGTTTCGGGGCGGCGGCAGCGGCGGACCCGGACGCCGGGTCCCGGGGAACCTGCCGACAGCGGCCGGCCCGCGGCGGCGGAGGGGACGAGACGAGCGGTAAGGCGGCCGGGGCAGAGAGAGCTCCGCACCGCACCGCTCCGCACCGCGGACACCAGCACCGGCAGCGGCCGGGGGCTCTGCCGACCGGCAGGCAGGGGGTCGGGGGTAGGAAAAGGACAATTGTGCTGTACTTACCATAGTCGGAGAGACGAAAGCCGAATTCACTTAAATAATCAACTTTCATAATACTTAATTAATACCTAATTGCAGCTGATTGCTCCCGAATAACAAGTTGTTTAAAGCACTGATGTCATTGCCGTGCCGGTCCTCCCCGAGTCACTTTGGCAGCGGGGCCGGGGGCGGGCATCGGCCGCGGCGGGGGGCGGTGACTGGCGGCCGGGACACGCCTCCGCGCCGGGCCCGCTGCCGGGGGCAGGTGCGGGGCTGGGGCCGCAGCGGGCCGGGCCGGGCCGGGCCTGGGTCAGGGTCAGTTCTGGGCGGCCCCGGAGGTTGGTCCGGCGACGCAGCGCAGACCCCGCTGCTCCAGGCGACGGTGCCGGCCCGGCCGGTGAAGGAGCGCCAGAGAGCCCCGCACCCGGGGCGCGCAGGGCCGCAGGCTGACGGCCCACAGGGACCTGCCTCGCGGGGCGGCCGCAGTGCCCCCGCGCCCATCGCCGTCAGCCTCCGCCACCACCTGCCCGCGGCCGCTCCACCGGCGGGTAACAGCGAGACCTCTACGGTGCTGCGGGAGCCCTGGAGTAGCCGGAGAAGGAAAACCGACAAACTGCAGGGGGCTGCGGGGAGCACCGGGGAGTCGCGCCGGTGCCCCGGAGACTGGGCTGGGCAGAACCCACAGCCCTCGGGCAGGGACAGGGACTGGGGGAGACTGGCGGCCGTGGAGCGCCCGTGGCCATGAGCGGGGGGGCGGCAGCGATGGGTGTCCGCGGCCGGGCCGGTGTCACAACCCTGGAGGGTAGAGCATCTTGCCCAATGCCCGCAGGAAGCCAGCGCCGCTTGGCTCACGCCGGGGGTGGTTTTTTCTTCTGCAGCGAATTTCCTCATTTTTTGTTGCTTTATTTTTCTAAGTAGCAAAGAATGCGAGGGAGGTTCTAAGAGGCGTGTTGGGTAAACACAGATATAAGCCTCTTTCTTTAAAACAAACGGGCAGATTATTTACCTGATTAAATAGGTATTTTGAGCAGGTTGTAGGCTGTTTTTGTGAACGCACCACATCTGGCTCCGTGGATTTTGGCAGAGAGGGCTCCTCACCAGGGCTAAGGAGCAGTGCATGAACTCACCAACTTTTAAATCCTTTTTATGAGCAGAACTTAATGTGCTTTTCAAAGGAGGCCAGCATCATTACCCCACTGCTCAGGTGGGGAAACTGAGGCACTAGCCAGGGAAGTGACTCACCAAAAGTGGCTGGACAGGTTAGTCACAGGGCTGCAAGGAGCCCAGGTCTTTGGCTCCATGCAGCAGGACACGCTGCACCTGAGGAGACCCAGCACTGCAACTGCAACTCATCATCTTGGCCAGTGCTGCACTTGCATATGTAGAATCATGAAGGCAGCGCCAGGCCAGAGGGCAGGGAGAAGGAAGAGGAGAGAGGGGAAGTCATTTGTGAAAACCACAAGTACTCTGGCTTCTCCCAGAAAAAATCTAAACAAAGTCTAAGTGAAATGGGGCCACCTGGGGACCTTTCAGGCCAGGGAGCAGAATGGGTCAGTCATGCCAGGCAGGAGGCACGTGTGCCCTGCCCAGCCACCAGGCAGCAGGACCGCAGCCGGGCAGTGCTCCTGAACTGAGCCCTGCATCAGGCTCTCCTCACCTGGTGCAACAGCAAAGCATTATCAGCATCACCCTGACTTCCCCTGCTGACTCCTAACCATGCCATCGGCTCCAGCCAGCACTGTCACCCAGTACTGCCTTCAAAACCCTGCCTGTCTGTGTTTCACTTGGCCCCAACACACACCTCAGTGCAGCCACCAGCACCCACAATCCTCACCAGAGCCTGCCAGGTCCAGGGAAAGCTCTACTCCAAAAAGTGATGGACAGCACCAGAAATGTTTGTGCTGCTTCATCTCTGGCTTTGTAACAGCTCAGTTCAGACTCAGGGCTGCTTTCCAGGTGTGAGGTTGCTAACAGGTCCTGTGAGTTCACTGCACCTCATGTCACCCGGATTTCTCCATTTTCACTTCTCTTTACTTAAGTAGTGGGAGTTCTGCTCACTGCTGCCGTTCCCCAAGAGAGCAGCCACAGCTGCACCTCAGAGGGGGAACACACAGTCACAGGGATGTGTCACCACACACACACAGACCCTCTGAACTTACCTGTTCTACATGCACCGAGCTGAGCATGTTCGTACATCAGTATACAGATGCTCCCCTCCCAACCCAGCATGCACACGCAACATGCATATGCACTCCGACCAAGGAAATGATACTCTGTGCTCACTCACATTCAAATACACACAGCCATGACACACATGAACCCACACACGCCACCTAAACACACCCGCAGGATCCCCTCCGCAGACTTCCCACTGTCCCTCCCACTCCTTCTTGCAGGAGCAACTCGCCAAGGTGTTTTTTCAGGTGAAGTCCACGCCCTGCAGCTGACGCAACGGCAAGGCCTGATTTCCTATCTCAGCCATCTCCAGTCACAGGATTAGGTTTTATTTCCCCATACTCCCTCCTTTGCCTTTTACCCAAGAAAAGTTTGCTCTTTCCTCTCTCAGAGGCTGTGGAGCTTTCTGCTCCTCTGGAGACCTCTGTGCTCCTCTTTGAGCAGCATCTCCCTTTTTCCCCCATCCCTCTGGGATATAGACCCTCCCCAGGCAAAGGCTGTCTCTGACTGTGTGGCGGCACGAAGTGGCTCTAGGACCTCTGTTCCCGAGGAGCACTCGAGGGAAAGCAGCACCCCCTCATCCTGCTCAGAACTGTGCTCCACCCTGGCTGCTCCCAGCTGCCCTTTCGCGGCAGGTGAAGAGATCTCTCCTTGTCCCTTCCCACCTCCCAGGGGCATCAGGACCGCTGGGTAATTAATGTTTGCCAGGTGCTCAGAGATCCTCAGATGAAAAGTGCAATGGGAGGGGGAAGGATGATTAATTTATTATTATTATTACAGTTTAATGCTTTCCCCGCAGACAGTGTGCCAGGGCTGAGGAGGGGGTGAGTCATGCTGATATGTGGGACAACCCCTTTTTTGTGTCTCTTCTACCTTTGTTTTTTATGCTTAGCCCATTTTCTTGGCAGTTTCTCCCTCCTTAGCTGGAGCTGACCCTGGGGCCTGGGGCCGTGCTCTGGATTCATGTGGGCTCAGGGCGCGGGCTCTCAGATTGCAGGTTGGAGATCTGGCAGCGCTGAGCTCCTCCTCCTGCTCCTGCTCCTGCTCGGGCAGTCTATTAGGCAAATGCTCTTGCCCTATTTCTGTAATTTTGTTTGATTTCTCTTTCGTCAAGGGAGGTGCCCGCAGGCCTCGGGGCCTGGGCGGCAGGAGCAGACAATCCCTGCTTTCTTTCCCTTTCCTTCTCTTTCTCTTCTTCCTCCTCAATTCAGTTTCAATCACATTATTGGCACATGGTGCCCAGAGAGCATTGCCAAAGTGGCTGCGCTGAGTCCCAGGGTGCTGGGTGGGGCTCTGCCGGGATCACTTCTGCCATTTACTGGTTCTTGGCATTACTCAAACAGTTTGACACCAGCTCCCCACCATGTGGCTGCTGCTCTTCCAGACACTCCACAGCTTTCAGCATCTGCTGGAAGCCAAATGCCGCTCATCTCTTGACCACTGCCTAGAGGTAATGACTGTCCCAGGAGTGGGCCACAGGGCAGTGATCATAAACTGCCTTGTCCTCCTGCTCCACAGGGGCCCAGAAAGACTTGGGGGGAAGGAGTGGCAGGGGCTTGAATGCACTAACAATTAGTTACAATTTACTACAGCGATTAAAAGCACAGCCTGAGGATTTCAGGGTGAGCAGGCAAGGGGATATGCCTACCCAGGCACTGCATCCAACAAGAAAGGTACCTGGCACGAAAGAGCCTGCAAAACAAGCAAATGCTACCCTAAGCCAGCCCAGCATTGGCCTCATGAAGCCTCCAAGTGCCAGCCTGGCACACCAGGCACTGAGGTGGCTTCTGGAGTCATCAGGAAACTGTGACTTTAAATGGGTAGTGTCACAGCAGTAGGCAGACAAAGCTTTTCGACTTGCAAGTCCAGCAAGCAACAGAGGTGAACAGGCAGCAAGAGCCAAGAGAGCAGACCCTGGACTGTGACCCCTCCTCTGGGGTGTGACAGCAGCATCCCCAGCACAGCAAAGAGAGGGAAGGCAAAGCATCCCCTCGTGTGTGAGGCACTGTGATGAGCACATGCAGAGAGATGCCCATGAAGCAGCAGGCCTGTGTCCGCGGGGGCTGGCCCTGCTTGTGCAAGGAGGCTGCCCAGGGCATAGGCTGCCACGCACCTGGTGCCTGAGCAAGGCTGCCTATGTGCCCATGCCGCCCGTGCACAAGTGCTGGCACACACATGTGCCCTGGCCACGGACACACGGTTGCCGGCGTGGAGAGGCAGCAAAGACCCCGAGGAAGCGCAGCGGCGGCCCCTCGGGAGCCCTGGCAGTGGGCCGGATGGGTGCGGGGAGCAGCGGCGGGCGGTAAGTGTGAGGCAGACGCAGCGATTGCATTACTGAAGGAGCCCAGGCTGGCAGTGCCGAGCTATCGTCCCTGTAATCCTGTTAGCCAGCAATCTCCATTCCGAAAGAGCTTCATTTCTTTGTGAATATTTGTAAACTAGATATCTAATGGAAAATTATAGGAAAATTATAGTGAAATTCATGACGAAGAAATCCGATTAGCCCTAATTCAATTATGCCATCTTAGCCCACACAGCACATTTCCCATTTTTTTCCCATAAATACCAATGCCAGGGGTCCGGGTAATCAAATAAAATTGAAAATCATCTTCCCATTAAATTCAATTAGCTGCAATTTCTAAAGCCTATCAGAGATTTTAATTACTAAATTATAAAATTCTCCAATGCTAAATTGAAACTAAAAAAATTGCACATCCTTGTGTTTCAGAAGGAAAAAACCCAGCAGAAACCTTGAAAAATACCCTTCTCCTCCCATCAGCACCCACGTGAGCACGGGCCTGGGCAGGCTTCACCAGAGAAATGGTTGTGGAGGGACAAGAACCAGGCCTAGGGAAGAAGCTGGCTGCCTTTGAGAGAAAGAGCTTGGCCGTCTGCTGAGACTAAAACCTAAACCCCAGCCCTAGGTACAACTCAGCCGGGCTGAAGAAAGAATGGGGAGAAGTCAGACATCTCAACATCTTTGCTCCCTCTTCCCAGATGAGGTCCTCCATTCTAGCTGGTTCTCTGCACCTCTGTGCTGCTCTGCCAGGGAGTAGTGACAAGCCACCACGCTCCTCCAGCCACTGTAACAGCCAAGACTCTCTAGGAGCTGAAACGAGTTTTGCCTGCAAATGGGCTCTGTGAGGCAGTCCCTGAGTCTCTGTGTGCCAAACCCAGGGCAGAAGAGCTGGTGATGCCCAGAGGGAAGCAGGAGGGCAGATGCTAGCTTTGTGCTTCTGATAAAGCTTCTTGAATAATAGCCATGCAAGCCCAGTCCTGACACTGAATTAAGGGAAGCTGGAGCCCTCAGCAAACTGATTTAGCTTGAAGCACTACTCCAGCAAACACGTGGGATGTTCCAGAGGAGGGGGACGTGATCACCCTTCCCTGATAGCACCAGGAACTCTCTTGAGTTCACAGAGGCACCAGGCAGGCAAGCCCATCCCTAAACTGTTCTTTATTCAACAACCAAACCAAGCAGGCAAATGGGGAACCAACAAAGCCTGTGCCTACAGATGCTCTCTTCCAGCCCTGCTCCTCCGGGGAGCAACATGGCACAGCAACACGTCAAGGGGCAATTAACTGTGTGAACAAGCAGTGGGAGAAGGGAAGCTCAGCTCTCCACTTACAATACCTGACCCTCCAAAGGCAGCGAGTGAGGATTTTCCAACACAGCTTTTAAGCCAAAGAGCACTTTTTAGATGGTATGCTGAAGGGTTTGTTCATGCTCCAACATAAACGAAGCCAGTTTCTAAGGCACCTCACAGCTCTCACCGGTGCTCAGGCTGCCCTGAACCAGGCCGATACTCGGTTTAATTTACTGGGCGCCCGAAAGTTGCCAACAGGGAGTTGCCCACAAACAGAACAACAACAAAAAAGTTAATGATCTGGGCTTTTTCTTTAATAAATAGGCAAACTGGCTGAGCCGGATTGTTGGCTGGGATTCGTCTCCCCTTTATCACCCTGGAGCTTCTGTGACACATTCTCCAAATCATCAGCATTTTGCAATTTGAGGTCGTTACCAAATACTATTTTTTTGCCAAGGAAGGGAAAAAAATAAATTAATAATTAAGAAGGCCAAGCAAGGGAGAGGCTGCGGGTTGGATGGCGCTGCCACCTCCGCGGGGATTGCTCAGGCACCTGGCAGCCCGCCCAGCGTGCACCTTGGTCACCGGCTCACACTGGAGTGTGGTGCTGGCACCTGAGTGCTCCTTGATTTTACTACCAATTAATCAAAGCCTCTTCTGCAAACGCCTAACATTAAGTCGCCACTGGCTGAGCACCAAATGCAATTTTCCTGTTCCAGGCATTCGTCGCAAGGTGATTACCAGCACCAGGTGAAGGCTGAAGGGGGTTTCCTCTCTGCACATCTCCTGGTACTCCCAGGCGTCAGCCTCTCCCAGGTGGAAGAAGAGATTTCCTGCAACTGTCCTCCTGCTCACAGCAGGTAACCATACAGACATCCAAGATACGCTGGGACAGATCTGTCTGTGCTGCCTGACTGGAGTGCCCTTACACCAGGGAGGAATCTGACTTGACTGTGAGCCGATGGAGATGGCAGAGGACTGTATGCATAGCGTGCCTGTGCCCGTGCCCCTGTGTGATGCACACAGATGTGCTCAGCCTCATGGCACTGTGTGGGCACCCAAGTGTGGCTGGCCACAGCCAAAGGTACACAGACCTTTTCTGTGGGCTTCCCTGCCCTTCCAATGTCTGCACTCTCCAAACCTGCAGGACCAAGCACCCCCTGGTCCTGACTGGCCCCTCAGAAGGTGGTGTGCCCTGGCTGATGCTGGGGGTGGCACTGGCACATATCCCTGCACAGCACTGGAGACACAGTGCTGCCCTGAGCCACGGCCAAGCTGTATTCCCCTCTCCACACTTTGCCTGTCTCAGAGCCCTCTCATATTTTCAGTGCTCACCAGACCATGAATTCACCTTCATACCAGTTACAGGGTTATTTAGCTTCTCCTGATGCCAATAACCACCAAACTTTCACTGGCAGCTCAGCCTTCTCCCTGGAGACATGAAGCACTCCTCTCTCACCTGCCCACATATCCCTGCACAGCACTGGAGACACAGTGCTGCCCTGAGCCACGGCCAAGCTGTATTCCCCTCTCCACACTTTGCCTGTCTCAGAGCCCTCTCATATTTTCAGTGCTCACCAGACCATGAATTCACCTTCATACCAGTTACAGGGTTATTTAGCTTCTCCTGATGCCAATAACCACCAAACTTTCACTGGCAGCTCAGCCTTCTCCCTGGAGACATGAAGCACTCCTCTCTCACCTGCCCACGATGCCCCCCCCCCCCCCCCCACTGGTAGCACAGGGACAGATCCCCAAGCAAGACACAGTGCCTAGGGACATGGCTCACCCGCCAGCGACATCATCCCCACCCACATCCACACTGTCAGAACGAGCAACAGAGCAGAAGAGTTGAAAACCAGTTGGAGAGGGAGAAATAGAGGAAAGGGAGAGAGAGAGAGAGAAGAGGAAAATGGTGAGAAAGCAAAGCCAGGATAAACAGAGGAGGAAAAAAAAACCCACGACAATAGAGAAAGGAGCAGGGAGGCAGGAAGAGTGCAAGGACATACTGTAGTGTGCTGCCCCTGCACACCCCATGAAGTCCCACTCTCCAGCACTTGTCACTACAGTCTTCCCTGAGACCTTCAGGCTCCACCAGATAGCCCCTGTGCAGCAGCAGGACTGTCTCTGCTTGGGCTGGGACACTGCTGAGGAGAGATGATGATACGCTGCCTGGATGGGGAACGCAGGGCTCCCCACCGGGGTGCCTGAAGGCCATGGGAGTGCAGAAAACCCCAAATGAGAGTGTGAACCCTCCACGGAGGGCCGTGCACAAGGAAGGTCAGGAGCCTGTCCCTCTGTCACCAGGAAATCCTCTCTGCCTCGTTTGCTGGCCCAGAGCCACCTCTGCCATTCTCCCTCCCACTGGCTCGGAGCCATCTTTGCCAGTTTGCACTGCTGCAGACCTGTACGACACCTTTTTACCACTCTTCCCTCCACTGCCACAGCACCCATCTCCAGGCATCAGGTCTCTGGCCCAAGGCTTGCTGCTCATCCTCAGGCACGTGGGCTTGCTGCAGGGTCTCCTGGGCTTTCCCATCCTGCCTCAACATTCTCCAGCTGAAGCAAGCACTGCAGCGACATTTCACTCTGAAACCAAGCATGTGCTGACAGCGAGTGGCATCCCCAGGAGCTCCTTCCTGGCCCCCAGGGCTGTGCATGGCCAGACACAGCTGAGGAGGTGCACAAGGCACTGCACAACTTACGGTGCCTCTTCCCACCCACATCGCCCCAAGCTGTGCCTGCAGCAATCCACCCTTCCCACCATCCCACCGTGGCTGTCCCCACCTCCTGTCCCCCTGGTGCAGCTTGGCCCTCTATTCCAGGTGACAAAACCTCCTGTCCTTTGGCTCAGGGATTTCTTTCTGCTGCTGTAACAGAGAGCTCAAGGTGGGCACTCTCAGCTATGGTCCTGGGGCGCAACTCAAACCTGACTCCTCTTAACCGGCGGTGCAATGATACGGTCCCATGAGCACAGAGAGTGCACAGGCACAGATCTGCACACATTAAATGGATCTGGGAAAGGAGCTGGAGTGGGACAGAGCTGCTTGTCCCCGAGGCAGTTGTAGCTGTCCTCACCTAACACCAGAGACTGCCGCACAGAAGGAGCCGCAGGAGCCCAAAGGGACAAGAACAGCAAAGACCGAAGCAGTAGCTCTGGCACAAGCTCATCGCAGCCAAATGTTCTCCCCTGTCCTCAAGCTTCCTTGGGACAGTTCCTACCACTGGAGTTGCTGGATTCGTGGTGCCACCCTGCAAAGGGGCACAGCAGAGCCCCCCCACTGCCTCACCTGCCCCCAGGCGCACACCCCAGCCTCCCGCTTCCCCCATATCACCATCCAAAAAAAGCTCTGTGCAAACAATAGATCAATAGAGCCCTCGCCTCTTCGGAAGGAAAACAAACACCCGGATCACCGCAAATTAGAGAATGTTTCGCTTCACTTCATCCAAACAGGCTGACAATTTTTTTGGGTTGTTGCCACGGCGACAGAATAACACAGCGTTCAGCCTGTTGCAGAACAATCAATTAAGTTAATGCCTCGCAGTGCCTGTTTACTCTTCCATTTAGGAGGTGCTGCTCTCGCTCACTCTCTCTCTTGCTTGTCTGAAATTTATCATCCTTTGCTTCCTGCTCCTATTTCCTCTCTATTTAACCTAAAATAATGGCCCTCCCCTCAACTACCTCCTGCTTTGTAAGGGAACTCCCTCTTCTCGGACTGATTACCTGGAATAAAGTTTTTCCCCTCTCTGACTCCTATCATTTCTCCTGGGAAAAAAAATCAGACTGGGGATTTACCTTTACCTTTTGCCACACAGCCCTGTCCCCTCCTCCTGGTGTGCTCAGGAGCTTAGTTTCTAAATGTTTCCAGGACCACCTTCTAAAGAGCAGGAATCACTCTGCTCTTAACAAGATGGAACTCTTGAGCTAAAGACCTATGAAGTGATGAGAAACCCTTCTCCTACTGCTATCCATAGAATCAGAATCGGTTTGGTTGGAAAAGACCTTTAAGATCATCAAGTCTTTTAGTCTCTTCTCCCTAGTAACAAGTGATAGGACAAGAGGATATGGCCTCAAGTTGCACCAGAAGAGGTTTAGGTTGGCTATCAGAAGAAACTTCTTCCCTGAAAGGGTTGTCAAACACTGGAGGTGTTTAAAAGAGGCACAGATGTGGTGCTGGGGGGGCATGGTTTAGCACCAGAGGTAGTTTTTCACACTGTGAGCCATAACCATAGCTGAATACCCGCCTTGCACTAAACACTTTCTAAAAAGAACTATAAAAGGACCTCACAAGGGTGTAGGTCTCATCCTATGGTCCATTGTCAAACGAAGCATCTAAATATCTGCTTGAATTACTTTGGCTTAAGCAAAACTCCACTCAGTGCTCCAAGCATTGTGCTGCACTGAAGCCCACACTAAGTTACCTAAAGATGGGCACAATCACCAGAAGATGGTGGCAGAACCACCACTGCTGTCCTTGAAAATAAACAAATGCCAAAGCATCTCCAGCCTCTGTCCCTGACCACCAGCAGGATACCAGACTCACCTGCTCTTGCCCCTGATCTCATGGGTTTATTTCCTGCCATACTCAGTGTGAGCAGTGACACTTGGCCATGTGGCTTCACTGTCTGTCGGCAGCCACTCTCCCGTCCTAGCCCAGTGAGCAGCTCTCCCCTGGCTCTCCCCACAGCCCTCCTGCAGACTCTGCAGCACTTCACAGGGTGCTGAAATCACAGCTCCACCATCCTGGGAGGAATGAGGTACCAGGATTGATCCAAGGTCAAGCCTGAGATACATAGTTCCAAGCTTCTGCCCCCTGATCTCTCAGCACCCTGGTGCTCTCTTGCCCATGAGCACAATATTCCTACACCCTTTGAAACCCCCAAAAGTGTCCACGTCCCTCACATCCTCATACACCCAAATGAAAAGCAAAGGCAAGCATGGTGTGAAAACATGCAGACCCCAGGATGTTGTTTTCTCATCCTGCTACCAGCAGCAACTGCCTAAACGAAAAGCTCACATTAATTTAGTATTGAACAGGTGGAAATAAATGGTAGCCAGGGCAGGCAGCAGAGCGGGCTGCTCAGACACCAGGGAAAATTTCAGGAATAGGGTCAAATAGGACATCTCCTCTCTGCTTCCTGAGCTGGATCCTTTTCAAGGACCCTGTTCCTGGCTTTCGCAAGCCAAGACCACCACCCTGCTCCCTGGGGGAGCATGGCTGGCTCTGCACAGGCTGCAGGATAGCTGTGCCAGGCAGGTCCCTACCACTGTGCTCCTTCTCCCCCTCCCTGAGAAGAAGTTGTCAGCAGAACCTGTTGGAGCTGGGGCTCGTTGACTGCTCCCTGTCCATTACAGCCTAGATTATAAGCATATTGCACAGTGCTCTCTGCACGGTGCTGGGGAAATCCAATACGCTGAAAGGTTAATGCAATCAATTAGGGTGACAAGGAAGTGGAGTAAAGCCTTCTGAGTAGATGAAAGGGAAAGAGAGATGGAGACAGAGGAAAGCAAAGCAAGAGAAGCAGGGGGGGGAAAGAGCAAAGAAAGATGAGTGGGAGGAGAAGGAAGATGGTATATAGGGCTTGTGCTGCAGACTGCAGGGTGCTGATGTGGTCAGAGGCACTGTGCTGCTCCAGCACAGACAGGATGGTGTGATCCACAGGGACAAGGCAGGCCATGGATCCCCAAGGCAGCAGGTGGGCCAAGACTCCCCCTTCTCAGCTTCTCTTCCACAGCATGCAGAGCCCTGCCCAGGATGTCCTGCTGCCAGCCTGCTCCCTAACACTGTTTATTCACTTGGGGACTGGCAAAATACTCGCTGTGCCTTTGCTGCACAGCTGGCCAGAAGGGATGGAAGCAACTGCTTGGGCTTAGAGATGCCATGCAAGGCAAAGGATCTCAGTAAGCCATGGGGAAGCATAAGAGGAGAAGGAAGAGAGAACAGGAAGGATAGAGAGAACTTCCCCTGGCTGTTCATAGACTCTGTGCGCAGAGAGAGGTGAGGAAGAAAACACGACATCTCTCTGGCCTCCTCTAGACACTGGTCATCACTACAGGGCACTTGCCTCACGTCCCCTGATGTCATGAGGGATTTTTGCTTAGGTTTGGCTGTGTGGGAGCTCAGCCCTGCCATCTTGGGAGCTCCTGTGCAACAGCTGCTGAGATCTCTTACTTCTTGCTCTTTCAGCCTCCATCCACATGTGCCAACCTGGGATACCTTGCAAGGCCAGAGGACAAACCCCAGTCACATGAGATCTACCTCTGACAGTTTGATGAGGATGTGCTGGCACTCAGCTTGCCAGCACAGCACTGAGATCCCAGTGCCATAATGTGCATCCTGCTGCTCCATCTTGCAGGGCCCTTCCCTGGGGCATTCAGCTGAGGGGACAGCCCTTTCCTTCCCCTCCACCCCCTGCTCACTGCAGGCTGGCTGAGTTGCTGCTCTCTGACCCCCCAAGCAACGCAGTACTTCATTAACCTGGGCTGACAGGTCAGGCAGCGCAGCCCCTTCCTAGCGCGGCTCTGCTGGCGCGCACTCGGCCCAGAACGTGACACCAGCTCATTAGGACAAATTATTACTCTATAACCCCTGCCGCACTGTCCCTTAATATGCCTATTTAGCAGGAGACAAGTCCTGGTGGGCTCCTCGGCACTAAAACAACCTCACAAATCACCAGAGGCACGAGCACCGTGAGTGCCGCTTCCGGGGGCAGAGGACAGGGCAGCTGTGCCCGGCTGGGTGCTGGAGGGTGCAGAGTCCTGGGCTGCTCTGCTGCACACAAAGCAGAGCTGCTGCTGCAGCTGTAGGCACATGCTGCAGGTGAGGAGTTGCCATCTGACTGTGGCTCCCTGTGCAGCCAAACATGTGCCCTGTACAACAAGGTGATGCTCCCCAGCTGAAATCCCCTGCAGCAGTATTCTGGGATGCCCAGTCAAACCGCTGGGCCTGCTGCCCTTTGCCTTATCCCTGCCTCACTTCGCCCTCCAGCACGGCCATCAGTGTCATCTTCCACAGGAGACCAACTAGATTCCAAAGTTTCCTCTGTTCCCCTGGGATACACAGCAAGTCAATGCCTGCCTTCACGGCCAATGCTGACCCCATGGCCAGCTCCTTGCAGGTAGCCAGCAAAGCCAGGGAGCCCCTTTGGAAGCTGCTGCTGTTGGCAGGCACCTCCCCACGCCAGGCTGTGCTAAACTCTGGGGGAGTGAGGCCATTGCGCATGAAAGCAAGCAGCTGGCACCTTGCAGGAGACCAGGACCACAGGCTGTCTGGGGCTAATCCCAAGATTACAGAACTCAGGGCATGGTGAGTGAGATACCACAGGGGTGGACAGGATCACAGAGTGCTGTCAATGGAAGGCTGCTACTCTACAGTGACTGGGAGCATGAGGAAATCAACCCCTAGCCTGACCTGCAGGAGAGGGGAAAGGGAGAAAGAAAACAGCGATTCATATAACAGAGTGCCAAGGAGGCGAGAGAGAGGGATGGAGGCAGCAGTGCTGTGCCAGGCAGGAGAGAGGGAGGAGGATGAGTAACGGAAAGGAGAAAGAGAAGAAAGTGTGAGAAGTATGTGATGCTGGGCACAGGGCAGAGCAAGAGGAGAGCAGAACGAGAGCGAGTGGACAGAGACATGAGGGACCTGAGAGAAAGAGACAGAGGGAGGCAGGCGAGGAGGAGAAAAGAGCAAGAAGAGGCGGGCGGCGAGAGCGCGCGGGCGAGGCCGAGCGCTGTAACCAGGGCTGTGAGGCATGAAAGGGGAAGAATCTGCCTGCTCCTTTCAGCGCTCGGAGCATGGCGCTCGGCGGTGACCTACACTGTGCCTGGCTGTGATCACGTTTTCAGGGCCACTGCCTGCCGATCCCAAACAATGATGGGGAGCCTTTGAAGTCAGAGAAAGAAGCCGCAATGTGAACTGGGGACTTTCTCTTTTTTTCCCCCTTTTTGATTTTTTTCTCCTTTCCACCCCCGCCCCCCCATTTTTGAAGGGCCAGGGCAAGGAGGGAGGAAAAGGAAGGGCTGACGTGTGGGGGGAAGGCTGGGGAGAGGTTGCAAGGACAAAACAGAACGTTGCTCTCGGCGGGGTGCCCCGAAAGGAGAGAGACAAAAAGAAAACAAACAGTTTATGAGTAGGGCACATGCTGCCTGTGTCTGCGTGCCCCGCGCTGCCGGCCCCCCGCGCTCCCGGGGAGGCTTCTGTTCCCCAGCAATGATGGATGGAGGCACAGGGCCATTCAGGTCTGCCATGTTACAGCAGCGGTATTTACATAACACTGGCCTTCCACCGGTCACCTCTGACACTGTCCAGCCCGGCTTGGGGCCCCCTCCCACCCTAGCCCCTCCAATACCACTCAGATCCAGCCTATGAGCTCTCTGAAGCTGGGGCTCAGGGGTCCCCACTGCTGCTGGGATGCTCTGAGCACAGACACAGCACAGTGAGTGCTCCAGGTGCCTCTGAGGAGCAGTGAGAGAGACCTGGTGGCATGATGGCGGGCACAGCACAGAGACATGGGCAACAGAGTGGGCACTCTTCAGGAGACTCATATGGCAGCCCCATGGTACTCCTGGGTCCATGAAGAAGAGGCAAGGACAATGGGAACTACCTTGGCACAGCAGGGACTTCTCAGTGACCACCACCTCTGGTGGCACAGAGACTCTTACCCAGCAGACAAAGGCAAGGCTTTTAAGAGAGCTGGGCTCTAGAGCTCTAACTCCTGTCAGGCACAGACTAAATGGCCATGCAGCTCTAGCAGACTGTGAAGCTGTTGGCTGTTCTGTGTTTTTTTCCAACAGCACAGACTCTGAGGGTCTGGGTGAAGGGCAAACCCAGAGAAGTCACCATTCTGCTGGAGACACAGAGCTGCTTCCATCCTTCCAGCACGGTGCTGCAGTCTGAATAGATGAAAATGTGCCAGCGGCGGACAGCACACACATCACCACCTTAAATTATGTGAACTGAGCTCAGCAAAACCTTACAGTAGATGGAGACTGCATCCTATTCAGTGAAAGGACCTTATCCATCTCCCACCAGCCCACACGAGCAAAGATAAAGCAGTACCCTGCTCACCAAAGCCCTTACACGTTCTTCTATCTGTAAAGATAGAGGCAGTAGAGAAAATACTGGGGAAAACCCACAGCAACAAAACCAGGTGCCCAGAGCAACTGGTGTACAAAGGCAGAGATCAGGACACACACAGGCCATGTCTGCATTAGACCTTCTTCTGTTCTCATCTCTCGTTATAACTAGCAACAGCCCAGTGCCAGAAGTTCTAGTGCAGACTCAGCCCCAGCCAGAAGGCCATCAAGTGTGAGAGACGCGCAGAGGAAAAGAGAACCCAGGAGGGCATAGTGACATACCCATTGCAGTCTGAAGTCTCTCCTACCTTTCAGAGACCTCAAGGCCTGGTTTCGTGCCTCGTTTTTAGCTCTAAATTCACTTCATCCTGGGGAGGGAAGAGAAAGAATCCAGTCAACGCACAAGGAACACCTGACCAAGTGTCAAGGCACAG
The DNA here is from genome assembly GCA_013400475.1 of Tricholaema leucomelas. Taxonomy (NCBI): domain Eukaryota; kingdom Metazoa; phylum Chordata; class Aves; order Piciformes; family Lybiidae; genus Tricholaema lacrymosa; species Tricholaema leucomelas. Next base: position 932,094 of record WAAF01004979.1, on the reverse strand, counting down.
ACACTTACAAAAGCTGGGTGAGAACCCAGCTGCAAGAGGGGCCAGCATGGGGCACTCAGCCTTCACACGGGAACAAAGTGCTCCTCTGCTCCTGGCTGCACCACGCAGTGCCATGCACACCATGAGACACACTTCACTGTGCAGGAGGCTCCTCATGAGGGCTGGGAATAATTTAGCACAGAGACAGCAGCCATCACAGGCCTGAATCCTGCTTCCCAGGTGCCACAGACAGACCTCATGCTGGTCTGTGCCATGCTCTGCCCACACATCCAAGAGTGCCTTCTGCTCCATGTCAATTTTTTCCCTTTTCAACCTTCCCATTCCCTCTGCTGACCCCTCTTGCCTAGAGGTTCACCAGCACACTAATGCTGAGGGCATGAGGTGATGGGGTGCAAAAACTAGGTCCCAAGGGGCTGAACCCCCCTTCTCCAGTCCTCTGTGCATCTGTGCAGAGAGCAAGGAGGAAAGAGAAAAGGGACAGGGGAAAAAAAGTCACAGCAAAACACATGAAAAGTAAATTGAATTATTTAAAACCATATGTTCCAAAAATGTGACAGAGCATAAAAGCCGTGCCGTGAGACTTCCGGAGGGGGTTATCCTGCACAGGCTGGGGGGAAGGAGAGCTGGTGGGAGGGGGAGGACTGCTCCACAGCCAGCCAGGGACTTCCCTCTCCCAGAGCCGGATGGTGGCAGGGAGCACGGGGTGGCTTCACGCGCGGTGGCATGGGTGCTTGGCCCATGCCGCAGTCAGTGTCGTGCAGCCCTGCCAAAGCAGCTAACACAGCTGCCTAAGATGTGGCAGTGAGATGCCAAACCGGCCGGAGCCCCAGTACCAAGCGTGGGCTCACAGCATGCCATACGTGCCGTGGCCCGGCGCTTGCAGAGACTCTGTCTTAGCCCCTCGGAGAGTAAAAGTGAGAGGGACTTGGCTCCAGCTGCCGCTGTGGCTCACCCCTGTGCTTGGGGGCCCCGGCACCCTGTGTGCACGGAGAGTCTCCTCCTGCCATTCATACCCCTCACTGCCAAAGACAGATGCCTGCTGTTGGCCGGGACCCAGAGTGGGAAGGAGCTGGTGAGAAATCCCAGATGGATGGACGGACATGGAATGCCCCTTGGGTGAGGAAGGTGCATAAGCAGCCTGGCTCCTTCCTTTCCCACCCAAATCCTGGTGCTAACACAGTAGAGGGCAGGGCTGGAGTAAGAACTCTCCCCACTCGAGGTCCTTCTCCCACCCTTGGCACTCTCATCCTGTCTCCCACATTTTCCTTCCCTTTGTTCTCCCTTTCTTCCTTGCTCTTTCCATCGCTTTCTCTGCTGTTCTGTCACACTCTTTCTCCTCTCCCTCCCTTTTGTTCTCTCCCCCTTTCCCAAGCTCTCTGGTTCCTGCCTTCCTTCCTCGCCTCTCTGCGTGGTCACTTCGTGGGTTTGAGTTTTTCATTGTTTTTTACTTTTCCCTCCCCTTCCTTCGGCCGCAGCTTATCAATGATGCAAGAGGAATAACGCCAATTTACTTAGAATGTGTAATCCCCAAATCAGATTGGGGGATTGTATGAGGCAATATGACCTTGCATATGTCTCCATTAAAGCCAGCCAGGCCTCCTCTTGTATTCTGTGTTCCCAGTACATATTTAGACAGATAACGCTAATTGTACTTGACATGTCCTCTTAAGGATGGACTCTTCCCTCCCCCAGCTCTGCCTGCTTCCCAGCCTGACAATGCGCCAGAGCAGAGCCCGCTCGCTCGCAGCCTGGCACGGCACCTGCAGGGCTGGCCGGGTGGGCGTCGGGCACAGCCCGCGTGCCCAGCTCTGCTCCGCCGGCTTGCACCCTGCCTGGCGCTGCACCCTGCCTGGCCTCCGTGTGGGGAGCGGAGCTGGGCAGCACAGCCTGGGCAAGGTGCAGGGGCAGGGGACGTTGCTGGGACATGGCTAATCTGAGATTACACTGTCACTGCAACAGCCTGGCATCCTCCTGGAAAATGAGCAAAGTGTGCCCACCTCTGCACCATGGCTGCAACCTCACCCTGCCCCTCTTCCTGCTTACCACTGTCACTCTCCCTCCTCCTCCTCCTCACCTCATCCCTGCCTCAATGACCTCCTCTGTGGGGCTTCCCCTTTCATTTGCTCCATCTCCCTCCTCTGCTTCAAGAAACCAAAGCTGGTTCTCTCCTCAGCATGCAGAACAGCATTCAGACAAAGAGAGGAGACTTGCTCACCATGGCTATCTTCAAAGCTTTCCCCCTTTCCAAGGAAGGGCTTCCACACTGCACCTCTCAGCTCCCACATCTGGGCATAAAGCTCTTTGGATAAATATTTGTATCTGGCTACTGGCCTGTGGATCCCTGCTCCAGCTTCTAGGAAACGTTGTGAAGAAATCACAGAAGCATAGATGAGGTTGGGTTGGAAGAGCTTCTAAAGGTCGTGTAGTTAGTTCAACTTCCCTGCAGTAAGCAAGACCATCTTCACCTGGAGCAGGTAGCTCAGAGCCTCAACCAACCTGACCTGGAACGGTTCCAGGGATGGGGCAGCTCCCACCTCTCTGGGCAACATGGGCCAGGGGCTCACCACCCTCATCATAAAAAAAATCCTTCCTTCTACTTAGTCTGAATCCTCCTTCTTCTAGTTTAACCACCATCCCCTGTCCTGTTGCAACAGGCCCTGCTGAAAAGTTTGTCCCCATCTTTCTCACAAGCCCCTTTCAAGAAGGGAAAGGCTTCCTCTCCCCATCTTGTCTCCGGAGCAGAGAAGCAGGAGGGGAGCTGATTTCAAGGAACCCAACGGATCCAAACTCTTTGCCAAAGTGGACTCGAATTTTTTTTTCCCCTTGACACAACATCCTAATTCGACTTTTTCAGTATCTTTCCTTCAACAACCTTTTTCCTTCCTCCCCTTCCTACCCGGCAACTGCGCATTTATTAATTCATGAGGCACTAATTAGTTCTTTGTTTAATTTTGTGTTAAACAGACTGACCGGAATGATAACGACTTGCAGCGTTGCATTACGGTCCCCAACCGCCCCTGTTTTCTGACAACAAGGGAGCGCAGTGAGACTGGCGTGATGAACCCCAATTCCCACTCCAGTTGCACTTCATTAAGTCAAAATGTGACAAGAAGCTTAGAGAGCAACTTTCAGATCGGATCGCACATAACAATTGGGCAGGAAACTTTCCGAGGGGGAAGCGGGAGAGGCACTGGCAGCGAAGGCTGGCACCACACACAATTCCCCGGCGTGCCTGCCTTAAAGGAGCCGGCTCAGGCTGCTGAGGCAGGGCTGAGGGCACGTGCTGCCAGCCAGGGGTGCCAGGGGAGGAAGAGGAGAGGAAGGGCAGCAAGCCAAGCCAAAGGCACAACAGACCAGAGCAGGAGGTGTCACTGGTTTCACTTGATGGGTTGTGTTGGCAGCCTGTGGGATGTGCCACCCCAGGTGGGATAGCCCATTAGTGAGTCATTCCAGGAATTCTGAGGCATCTTCAGGCACCTTCAGCTCCATGCCTCAGTTTCACTCCCGTAGCTCTATAGTGAGACAGTTGGTAAGCCATGCAGCTATTAAGAACTACACAATCATGGCTGGACCTGATTTTGAAGGTCTTTTCCAACCTAAAAGATTCTGGGATTCTATAACAGTGTCCCCTAAACTGCCAAGGGAGAGGTCCAATGCTGGCACTCACACTGCCAAAATGAGCAGCAAGGGGACAGCTCTGACAGCAGGGACAGGGACAAGGATCTGTGCCTTCCTTTAGCTTTGTACAGCACCCAATGTTCCACTGGCATCACCAATCTCTGAGCTGTCCTGGTCACTCTGGTATCAACAATAAACCTGGAAAGCCAAAAATCAAGTGCCCCATACCCTGAGCTGAGATGGGAACACACAGCACTGCCAACCCTGGAGCTCTCTGCTGAGAGCTGCAAGAGCCTCGCTCATAGGAGCTACGGTATAGGGTCTGGGTACATGGTCACACATCTGGCCTGGCCCATGCCACACCTGGCAATGAAAGTCTGAGCATGACGAATTCCTGGCCAATATGGGACTGACAAACCCATGACACAGCCTGGGTCATAACTAGGCTCAGCTGGATCTGTGCCAGCCCATGGTCAGCTCCTTGAATCCCTTCTGGCTCGCTGAGGTGCACTGAAGTGTAAACAGCCTATATAAAACACCTTCTGAGAGGGTGGGTGGATGTGAAATGGGAAAGGGGACTTCCCAAAAGCACAGAATGTGGAGGTTCTGCTATTGCATGGATGTCAGCTGTGGGAGTAAGCCAACACCATACAGAAGTGAAATGAGCTGGGAGGTCTCAAAGCCTTTTCTCGCAGGTATTCCACACATCTCCATCATCCCTCTCCCTCTCTCTTCAGGAAAGGAGGACTCCGCCTTGCTCTGCAGAGGTCAAAAACTCAACTAAGGTCCAAAACAGTGGTATAGGCACTTGGAGACTCAATCTTGAGTGTCACTTGAGTGATACTTGAGCTGTACGGGTGTGCACAGCAGTATGTCCTGAACAGGGCAGGGGCAGAGGAGTGAGCACTGCGACTGAAGGCTCTGCACCTCCGGGGGACGCCTGCACACCACCAGTCTCTACGTGCACGATCAGTGCTTTCACCTGAGTGAGCTCGGTACGTAGGAGTCTTTGGGGAAGGGCCCAGGCTGCAGCAAGGTATCACAGCATGGTGTGTGCCAGCACACTCACAGCTGAATGACACACAGCTCTGCCAGCAGACGTGCTTGTGCTGGCTTCCATCTTTCATGAATCTGGAATGCACCAGGGACCTCTGTGACTGACAAAAAGGCTGTTCCTCCATGACAGAAATCCCAGGAAGGCACCAGATCCCTCTGATTTCAGTTCTACATGTGCTCTGGATCCCATTAAAAGGCATATGTAGTTATTAACACTCAGCTGGAGGGTTGGTGTCCAGAAAGAGCAAAAAACACCCATCAACAGCTGAAGGAAGGACAACTGAGATGGTCCAGGATTGCTGGGGACAAGGAACATCACCCTGTTGCCACCAGCCCAACAAGTCCTGGTTTTGAAGATGGGCTGGAATATGCTAGCTGCTCAACAGACACGGCTGGGCTTGTCATCTGCTGAGTAGATGTTTCAGAAGGAAAGGCAAATACAAATCTCATCTCATTCCTTCATGAGCCCACCTCAGGCTCTGGGCCATGGACTCTGTCCAGGCACTGATGCTGAGAGAAACACTGCTCATGCCCTCTCTCAGGAGCAAGGAGATGGGGCAGAGACGCCCCCAGACTGTCCTAAGTGGGGGGAGAAGCTGGTGAGCCAAGGTGAGGGAACTGGCACCACTGAGAGGGAGAAGCAAAGGCAGCCAAAGGACACCTGGAGTTTCCCAGGAGAGTCCTGCATGCTCTCAGCACACAGGCACACCAAGCTACCTTCTCCCACCAACTGCTGCTCAGGGCTGAAGGAGAGGAAATCTCCTTTTATCTCCTCTTTTCCCCCTTCTGGCTGCCACTACAAGGCAATACCAGTGGCACAGCACAAACCAATTACAGCCACGGACTGTTCAGGCTACAAAGCTCTCTGCAAAGTTTTGTGCTGAAAATGAGGGTTGCAAGCACCCCCAACAGGTCTTGTTCTGCCCCTTCTCCCTAAAACAACACGTCGAAATGTCCTAGACTCCATCCCCAATCCTCTTTAACCAGGAAAACTCTCCTCCCAGGATTACAGGCCCACTGCCCCCCTTCTCTTCCCCTCCATCTGGCTGGGAGCAGCCTGGGACTGAGTGCTCTTCCCAGCCCTGGGAGAACCCTGCAGTTTCCCTCTCATAAAAAAGAAAAATGGGAGCTATAAAAAAGGCAAAGAAAAGAAAAGCAAAGCAAAGGAAAATCACTGTGAAGGAAGAAAAGAGCAAAGTCCCCGTTCCCTTCCCCCCCTTCCCCTTTACCTGCCTTTCAGCAGTGGGTAGGGCTGTCTTCTTCATTGCTCCCGAGGTCTCCCCCTTGGCACAGCACTTTCTGGGGAAGTCCTGCCCTGCCTCTCACCCTTTCTCCCCTCTGCTCAAACCTGTTGAGTAGAGCCCAGTCCAGCTCAAGAACAGTGATGCAAGAAGAAGGAAAACCAGTGATGGGCAGTAGAAGAGTGACAGGGCCCATCCTGGAGGTAAGGTGCAGCTCAGTGCCCACCAGCCACTTCTGGAGTGCTGGAGCCAGGCATAGGACAGGGACGAAGGGACGGCAGCCCCTGGTGATCTCAGTTCACTGCTGGTCCCAGCTTTCCAGCACTAATGGTACCCAGGAGCAGGAAAGCCCATGGAGCCCCACCTCTCCAGCACTGCCCAGCACAGCAGAAGAGGGGTGCCAAGGGAAGATCCCATGGAGTTCACCTCCCACCCCTACGTCTGTAAAGCACAGCAGTCCTCAAGCTTGGCATTCAGCAGCCCTGGCTGGCTCCTGCTAGTTTGCTGTCAGGCTGCCTAAGCAAACCAATTAAAACTAATCATTAATTATAAAAAAGAGAGAGAGAAAAAGACCCTGCTCAAATGGAGAACTGCAAAGGGCATGGGGAAAAGGATGGGAGGGAGCAGAGATGAAAGGAGAGAGCTTGAAGAAAGGGTGGAAGGGAAGGGCTTTAAAATCCCCAGCACAGCCTTGGACGAAGGTAGCAGAAGGGCAAGTGGTCTCCCAGGGCAGGGTGGGGAGAGGTGGAGATGAGGGAAGCAGAGGAGACCTGAGGGAAAAGCAACAGTGCCAAGGATGATGAGGCACATGCAGAGACCAGGTCCTGTCATGGCAGGAGCTGGCACCATTGACACAGCCACGTTGCCTCTGCCATCCCAACCCTGTCAGGACCCTGCCACCATCAGAGGAGCACAAGCTGCAGTTTGGTGGCAATGTGGGCAGCCCGGTGGCAGCGTGGGCAGCCCGGTGGCAGCGTGGGCGCAGGGCAGAGAGCAGGGAGCAGGGCAGGCAGATCCAGGGGCGTGCAGCAGGACTCCGGGAGTGCTGTGTCCCCAGGCCGGGCTCTCTCCGAGCGAACAGCCGAGTCGGGGATGAGAAATGGGGCCGTGGTGAGAGCCTCTGATCATGCGGCCCTGGCTCCCGCGGGCTCCCCAGCAGCTCGGGCGGCAGAGAGCCCCAGCAGCTGCCGGGCTGCTGCCGGCCCCGCACACACGCAGGCTTCCCAGCGCCCCTTGTGAAGAGCCCCGGGCCCGCGTCGGGCTGGCGGATGGCGGAGGGGTGGGGGCAGTGCCATGGAAACAGGCTCCTTCCTGGGGAAACGCTGCTGCTCCCCCGCCTCATCCCGGGTGCCCCTTTTGAGGAGCTGTCAGGACCCTGAGTGAGTGTCACACGACCCAAGGACCAGGCGTGACCAAGCCTATTTTCTGCCTCAAATTTGATTGATTAAAAAACTTTTTAGGAAAACCATGTTAAAAGACAAAAACAAAAAAAGAAAAAAAGAAAAAGAAAGAAATTTTAAAAAAAGAGAGAGAAAGAAAAAACCTAAACAGAAAGGGACGAGGGCGGGGGGGGGGGAGGGAAAGGCCTCTGTGCTGGGTTTCCCTGGCAATAGCGCCAGGGGACAAGTGTCAGAGGCAGATAAACAGCATAACCAGGCCGAAAATAAAGGTCAAAGGAAGCATGAAACTTAACACAACAGTGATTAAGATAATGATGAAGCAGGGGACCCCAGAAAGAAAAATAAATGTGATACACAAAACCACACATATACCCTCCAAGTGATGGCCCAGGAGTCCTGGGATGTGGGAAGAGCTGATGGAGCTTGTTAGGCTTTGGGGGTACCTGGAAAAGAGTGGAAACGGAACAAAAACCAAGGAGGAGGACATGAGGAGTGGGGGCCTGTGATTTCCCCCTGGGTTGGTTGCTGTAGGTCAAGCCTGCCCAGTGCCATCGAGCTCCCAGAGCCCAGTGTGTCCCTCCTCTGTCACACTCTGCCCCAGCCAAGCAGTCCTTGAATTTGCAACCAAATTCCTCAAAAGAGTTTCCCTGATGCCAGGAGAAGAGCCCAAGTGAGTGTGAATCAGGGAGGCCCTGCTGTCACCTCTGGAGCTGTGCTGGTTTATGCTGGCTTAGGATCTGGCTCTTCGCCTTTAAGCAACTGGTATAAAAAGCCTCAGAGATGCCAAGAGGGAATGACGCTGGTCAGACCTCCCTGTCCATCTCCTCTCCCTTGCCAAGGAGAGTTCTGCAGAGAAAAGCCTGGAAAGGCTGAAGGATTCAGAAAGCAAGTCCAAGAATGTCGCAGCCTTCAGCATTTTACCTGCTCCATCTCCAAAACTCTAGGATGAGCTCACATTTTTGGAGCTTTAGACTTCCAGTTGCCTAGACCTGGCTATGCTACTAATGCCAAGAGGCAGCAAAGAAACTCCAAATTGTTCCTCTGTGAGTCCAGGACTTTACAGCTTGTGCAACAGAAATGGAAATACAAAAGGCTTCCCACCTTTTCTGCACCACCTTGCCATTGGGAATAACTCTAATCCCTTGGAAAGTGTCCCTGTGTTCTGGCACCCCAGAGTCCTGACATGATGTCAGCTTTAGGGGTTCTGCTGGGACAGAGCCAGGGCAGATGCTTGCAGCCTGCACTGGATTTCCTCATCCCTTTTCCTCCAGTGCAGGGACCACTACCTCAGGCACCTCTCCATGTCCTCACTCAGACTGGGCCAGAACAGTGCTCTGAAGAAAAGCATTGCTCTGCCTGCCAAGTACCTTGGGGAAAGTGATTTTTAAGTTAAAATCTTCTTCCATGTAGTGTTTATCATGAGGAAGAGCAAAGAAATGTCTTCAGAAAGAGAGCTGAAGGATTGCTACATAGATGTTTCTGCATGGGCTCCAAACTGCACTTTGTCAGAAAGCTGCTTCCCATCAGATATATTTCAATGCAGAATTTCCAGTGTCATATTCATGTGTGTCTGCCCCCTCCCCCATCATTTATATTCATGGTCTTTTGTAAAGAATGATTCAATTAAACCACTGATGGTCCTTGCTAGGAGAGGAGTCTGAACACTCAGAGGAACTCTCCAAAAGTAGAGCTGGGCCAGGCGAGGCTTTGCTGGACTGGGAGAGGAGTCTGAAAGTGTGCAAGTTATCAGGGCTGGGACACTACTACCTCACACCTCTGGAAAAACAGCAGATCAGAGTGTCACCTCCTGCTGTTACAGAGCGAAATCACTGCTTTGGGGCCCAGCATCACAGGCTGAAAAATGTGATTTGAAAAAGAAGAGTGAAAAACAAGGACTTGTTTAATTTCATTTTTGAGCCATTACAGCTCATGTTTTCATTTTCTGTGTTTCCTCCTTGGCAATCAGAAGAATAAGAAATGCGATTAAAAAGCTAAAAAGCAAACAAAACAAACACCACAAACAAATACTGAAAGCTGAGATTCTCGTCCAGTACCAAGGACACTTGTAAACATATTCTTAGGTTTCCCTCCATGCTCATCTGAGAGCAGAGATTCAACCCAGGCTCAGATGCCCGCACACAGCCCTCAAATGGGATGAGCAAACTGGTGGTGGGGATGTGAGTGAGGAACCGGTTTAAAGTGTAAATCCCCTCAGAGACAGAACTGGTTCCACTTTACTTTTTGCAAGGACATCCAACCTCATCTCTCCAAACAGGCAGTGGGGCCTTGGGATTTTTGTGCTCAGGTGTAAGATTATTCCTCACTTTTACCAAAATATTTTCTAAAACAACACTCTGCAGTTCAAAAAAGCTCTGTAGGCAGAGAGCAGGTTCACATTCCACCACTCTTAAACTGAAAAGAAAACCTAGCAACTTTGGCAACAAAGAACAAGAAAAAGAGGAACGTGCCAGAGAGGAAAAAGATGTGGAGTAAAAGCACAGACCCTTCCCAGCAGCACACCTTCCCTCACCTCTTCTGCCAACCCCAGCTGAGCAAAGCAGCAGCTCTCCGTGGTGACTGCTCTGATGGCAGCACCATTCAGTCCTCACTGGCAGGCAAAAGACTGCAGCCATGGGCACAGAGAACACCAGTGCCTCGGCTGCCCGGCTGTGTGCCAGCAGGTCAGCATGGGCACACTCCGTGGGCTTCCAGGCTCACAGGGAACATATCCTGACACGTGTGTCCCAGGGCCAAACAGTGGCACACACCTTGCAAACGTGTGTGGAGCACACGAAACTCCCTCGCCGTGGCCGAGGAACTGTCAGGAGAACACAAGCAAAAGCTGCTTCTTGACAGCGAGTCATTTATATTTTAGCTTCGTTCCATTATCCTAACGAATCCTTCATCAGCAGATGCAATATTAACAGCAGAAAATCAGCTCATTACATCCGGGGGGATTTCATCAAGTTGACAATCATATATGCAGCTACCCGAGCCTGGAGAGGACACTGCTCTCGTTATTTAGTTATCTTGGCTTCATCTTAGAGGCTTTTGCTTTCTTTCTTTTTTGGGGGTGGGAGCTGTTGTTTAGAGGGTGTCTCCCAAACAACTGCCAGACCCCAGAGCTCTTAGAATGCTGGTCCACAGACAGAGGCACTCCACTGGGAAATGCTCTAGCCCATCCATGGTAGCTGCAGCTGTTAAGGAGGGGAAAGAATCACCCTCACACAGTCTGCAACCTCTGGAGTTTTGAGGGCATTTCTCCAAGGAGTTCAGGCTCCAGGAGGGGATTTGCACAATATACAGCTCCTGTCTTGTGTCCAGAGACATTTGGAATGGCTGTTCTGGTTCTCCTGCTCCAGGACTCTCCACTTAATGCTCTGAAGAGTCTCTCTCTGCAGGTGTCCCTACCTATCTGCAGTGTTCCCAGAGTGGCAAGATGCATTTAAAGAGTCTGGGATTTTGAGGTGAACTTTCCAGGCAAGATGCAGAAGAGGTAGGCCAGATGAGTTCAAGAGGAGAAGGCAGTAACAGGGAGAGTTAAAGGGTAAGTTCAGTAGATTGTGGAGGTCTTCCCTCCTGCCTCATATAGAGAACGTTAAACGGCACAGCCGAAGAAGCCAGAGCAGACTGTCAGGACAGCTTCAGATGATGCACTAGAACATGGCTGAAATAATCCACAGATCACCTTGCGCAGTATCTAGCTAAAAACTTTGACTCTGTGTTCCTCTTCTTCCACATAACCTTGCTTTCAAACTACGGGAATGGGCTTGCACATTGCAGGGGCTACTAGCTGAGGAGCCCTACAGCAGAATGGCAGCTTGGCTTCCCTCTGCTAACAGCAGAGCAACCAGACGAGGGCTGACAGGAGCTCCCCATGCCCGAGCACTGCAGCAGACACACCAGCAGCTCCCCAGGCAACTCAGGGCGGGGCATGGAGCACTTTCAGAGCTGCCAAAACCCCAGGAGCACTGCGGAGCATGTTTCTTAGTGCCTGCACAGCTGGGATCTGGCTAATACTGCCTGCAAAAGCCCTTTCTGCTCTGCCTAGCCTACCAAGGCTCTTCCTCAACAAGAACAGCCAAGTAAGTCCTTGGCACCCCCAGTCTGAGCAGCAATCCAGCTTCCAAAACTTCCTTTTCCTTTCTATCAGAGGATGAAGCTGGGACAACCAGTTTGGAACTGGACATGGACCACTCATGGCAGACACCCACTTCTGGACAAGCCTATCTGCTGCTCAGCCTCAACCACCCAACACAGCTGAAGAAGAAGCTGCACTCATATCTCCTCCAGCTCAGAAGGGCTGGGATGGGCATTTTACATTTTCCCAGCAGGGCTGGATTTCTGCACAGCAAGGAATATGTTCCCGGGATGTCAACTCCAATCTCTACTGTGCTCTGACAGATTTAAGCTCCAGTTTGTCCGACAACATCCCAAAGTGTAAGAAACTGGGGGCAGACTCTCTAATCAGGCTGTAGGACAAAGGCCTGGTCTGACCCTGTCACTTCCACTTACTCTTGCTGTCTGTCTTGCTCCCCCCACCCTCTCAGCAGCCTCCCTGCCCACCCTCGGCTGCCCTCCCTTCCCTAACACAGCTGGGCTAATCCCGCTCCTCCCGCATCCAGCGCAAATCCTCCCCAGAGTAAACCAATCCTGGGAATTTTTATTAGATTATCAGCCTGCCAGCTCAGTGCTGGCTGGACTAATCCTAATCAGGACTGATTTCTATTAGCCAGCTTCAGGGAGGAGCTGTGCCATCCCAGCACCCCCAGCCCACGCTGGGGGAACCTGAGGCCTTTTAGCCCATTCTGTTCCAATTTCCCTTTTAGAAGGGAATGAATTTAGCCCAGGATCACCAACTGCAGCAAACTGCAGCTTGCCTGTGGGCTGTGTGCGCAGAGCAGCGCTGGGCAGCCGTGGGGCAAACCGTCCCCATCTCGTCACTGAGCTGCAAGAGAAGCCAAAGGGGCCCAGGCTCCACAGCCCCTCCAGCTCCTGGCTGGTACAGCCAGCAAGGGCCAGTTAGTGCCACATGGAAAGATGCTTTGTGGCAGGGGACACGAGCCTGCTGGGTAGCAGGCTGAGATGATGGGCTCATTTCAGACAAGAGGACAAGCAGCCACAGCTGGAGTGACCAGGACAGAGTTCACAGCACTGGCTGAGTCAGCGAGGTCTCCATGCCCCATTACCCATGCCCAAAGCAATCTACTCTCACTTCCAACCCCACTTTATTGAAGCCGCTCAGGTATTTCTTTCCTACACCCATCTCTGGCCCCAGAACTGACCTGATGGCAAATGTTTGCTCTTCACTGGCCCATGGACTGAGGTTGGTGAAAGTTTTGCCACTGACTTAACAGGATTTGAGTCCAGCCATGATGGCAGCTTGAGCAGGCAGCTCCCAAGCAGGGTGTTTAGGAGAGAGGGCTGTAGCCGTGCCACTGTCCTCCTGTCCAACCCACCAGCTCTGTGCTGGAAACACAACTATTAAGAGCAGCCCCCAGGGGACTCCAACGCACTGCTGAGTGCAGCCAGCTGCCATGCAGTCGATCTGCTGCTGCAGCGACAGACAGCAGACAAGGGGCACTCAGGAAAGCCTCTCTTCCTAAAAGTGACCTGGGATCTCTGGAACCTTCCAGAGAAGAGGGGTCATTTAAGCCTAACTGCTGTTAACTTATCTACTCAGGGTCTCAAATGCACAATTGCACCATCTTTACACTGCCTTCTGAAGGAAGATGACTTGGCTGCAGGACTGAAGGATGCACTTCCCACACACCAGGGCTCTTTCTGACTTGGTAGTGCTCAAGTGGACAGGTTGCTCTTCTGCACAGTAGCTAAGGGACGGCAATGCACTAAACAGGGCTTCAATCAAGCCAAAAGATGCCCCAGACTGTGACCAAGATTGAATGTGCTTCACATCCTCACGAGAAACCCCTAGATGAGTGCTGAGAGCCATAGCCCTGCCTAGAGCTCAGGGTGCCGCCCTTTGGCTGCCAGCACCACACAGTGCCAATGAGGGAAACAGATCTTCTAAAGGAGCAGCTCCACAGCCAGTGCCTCCAGTGACTCTGTGCTGCATCAGCTCAGGACCTTGTTCTGTGTTCAAGGGCATTAGTGTAAACTACGAGTAACCGTCCAGAACATCAAACCGGAGCTCAGAGCAGCTCAAGCCCTCTTTCTCCCTTTCGGACAGGCTTACAGCACCAGTCTCACTCTGGTAGGTGGCAAGGTTTCCTAAGAGAGTTAACCAGATGCAGCTGGAATCAGAGGCCGCAGCAGGCTTCCTGATGACAGAGAGAGAAATGGGGCACTTGGCCCAAACTCTTTAGAAACCACATCAAAAAGAGATGTGGGCGAGAGCCAAGAACAGATGATCCAACTGTGAAAGGGCTCTGTATGTGTCTGTGTTTGTGTGTGTGCGTGCAAGCAGAGGAGAGAGGAAAAATCAAAAGAAGGAGAGAAAGGAAAGAGGAGGAGTAAGGATGAACAGAAGGATGGAGAGAAAAGGTGTGGAGGCACGAGATCAGGAAGAGACCAGAACTGCTGCAGTGTGTGTGGCCCACTTGCAGGCACGCGATGAACAGCAGAACATGGTACCGATATATAGCGGACGCCATGTGTTAGCAATGAGCACAAACCAGGAGAAGCACTGGGGCTGTCTCTAGCTTCTTCCAGCTTGGATCTCAAAGCACCACAGAAACATGGGCCAGACTCCTTTCAGGAAGGCAGCGCAGCTCTGACCTTGGTGGAGCCATGGCAGTGAGCAGCTTTGGAAAACTCTGCATGCTCCTTCTTGCTCTGCTGCAAACCCAAGTGCTGCTCTGCTCTCCTGCAGGGAGCCCTTTCAGAGAGGTGAGGAGAAGGCAGCAGATTTGGGGGAAGTGCTGCGGCTGCAGACTGGGAGGCAGGACTCCCAGTTCTGCAACTTAACCACCAAATCAAGGTTTAGCCCACTGAGAAGCAAAGCAGCAAAGCATTATACAGTGCCAGCAGGATGGGGTCAGGCATGCCAGCCTCCTCATTCAGCAAACCCATCAGCAGTGACTGCCAGGGAAGATTTCTCTGATTCGGTTTCACTTTCACTGCAGGGGGTCCCCACAACCTGGTGGTGGTCTGCAAGTCTAAATCAGATTACATATCTCAGCCAAAGTAGCTCCTCAACCACAGCTGCTCCTCCTCCATAGTACATCCACTGCCAGTGGAAGCGCCGGTGTTAGGGAGCACTGGAGTTAGCACTGGCAAACATCCTCTCACAGCTCAGAGGGACACCAGGAGGACACAGTGATGGATGTGCCCTCCAATGTCAGCCTGTCCTGCAGTGGGTTTAGTAATCCAGGCTGGGACAGAGACCTAATCTAGGGGGTGTTTCTCACTCCAGCTGTGAGCTCCTTGCCAGCCCTGTGCTGGCCTCACCTCTCTGCAGAAGGGATGCTTTGCAACAGTCCCCTCCACACTGTGCCTCTAGGAAACATCTCTCCCTTCACACCTTGCTGCCTATGCCTCTCACTTCCATGACCTGACAGGCAGACTCCAGGTAATCGAGGCGAGACTCAGTGCCCATCCAAACCCAAACCTCTTGCTGAGATCCATGAGAGGACACTAAGACCTTTAGTGCTGAATGTGTGCATCACACATCAGAGGTTAGACAAAAACGCTTGAGTACCATGGGCAGCAGTGAGGGGGCAGGTGAAGACAGGCAGCAAACTGGGGGCAACATCAGCAAAGGGAATATGTGCGATATGACTAGGTGAATTGTGGGGACAGCAAAAGACGAAATGGGATAAACCCAGCTTGCTTCTGTCCTTTAAACAGGTTGTGGTCTTGAGCAGGGACACTAACACCCACCTGGCCTCATCATCCAGAGAGGCTGAGGGTGGGCAGGGAATGTGCCCAGCTCCATGTCCCATGGAAGCTGGGCCATGCCCAAATGTGACCCGGCAAAGTTTAGACCTTCCTCCTTCCACTACCTCTTTTTTTCCCCCCAATTTATCAGCAGATTGTGTGGAGCCGAGTGGCGCTCGCCTCACCCTGCTAAATAAAGCTTTGGTATTTCTGATAAAGCCATCAAATTCCTTATCACGCTGACACAAAGCATTTAAAGAGACACACACACTCTCCAGCACCCTCCACTTCCCAGTCCCAGGCGCCTCGGGGTAACCTTTCCAAGCTAAAACACAAAGCGGGGGAGCCAGGGGGGGAGTAGCTGCTTAGAGCCCTGCTTTTCCGAGCCCACGCTGCGAGGGGACGCAGCCTGTTTAACCTTTACAGAGGGAGGCTGGCTTCTGTCAGGCTGTCCTGAGGACCGGGACAGACTGGATAGCTCTGTGCAGATAATGCAAGCTGAGATGTGGCATCGATAGAAATGCCCTGCAACGAGAAGAGTATCGATAGCCGGAAAATCCTATGAGGAGGACGGCAAACCCAAGTGGCTGTAGGTGCTTGGAAACCAGGAGAAGGGGATGAGAACCAGAGATCTTAGGCTGTGGTGAAGACACAACCAGGGCCGCCGTTGTGCCTCGGATGTGCTTCGCCTCACGATGGCCTCCACGGGGTGCGAAAAGATACTGCCGTGCCACAGCCTGGACTTCGGCACTGCCTTTGCCCCGCTCCAGCAGCCCGAAAGCTGCCCCATCCCCCGGGCAGTGCAGCGGCGGCGCAGGCAGCTCGGGAACCCCTGCCTCCCTCGCCGGCACCGCCCCGAGCCACGCTCTCTCCTCTGCCACGGCGCAGGCTGTTGTTTAACCTTCAAATTTATTATTTTTAATTATTTTGATTTATAAAAGCATGCGGCAGTTAAAACCACATTAAATAAACTCGGCGTTACGGCGCTTAACAAACACACATAACTTTGGACTTCTGAGGACTCCATAAAATAATCATCCCCTGGAAGTGGCAGCAGCCGCCCGCCTGCGCCTGCCCCGGCGCGCTCCGGCCCGGCTGCGCTCCCCCCAGCCTCCAACCACCCCCAGCCTCCAACCACCCCCAGCCACCACACACCCACAGCCACCACACACCCACAGCCCCCAGCTCCTGGCTCCTCCTGCCCCGGCTGCACAGGCCCGAGGGGCTCCGCGCTGGCACGGCTCCACTGCCACATGCACGCCCACCTCCTGGCCAGCTCGGCCTTCCGGCAGTCTCACTTGCACCCTCATCCTCCTCTCCCCACTGCTCTTCCCCCTCCACTCAGCAGCTCTCCTTTCCAGCTTGGCTTTCTGCCCTTCTCCCGAAGGCTATTTCAGTCTCTGACCTCTCCTTCCCAAAAGGTGTTTCATCCTGTCTTACAGGCTGCTGAGATTTCGACAGAGGAGCTCCCAATGTTTTGATACCACAAAAATCAAAGAGCTTTAGGTCTCCACTGCCTTAGCTAGGGCTCAGCTCAGCTTCAGACCCAGCTCTGAACCACAGCACCTCTCCCTGCTGAGCAAACAATCAAGCCTGGAGGAGGCGAAGAAGAAACAAGGAAAGAGATGGAGGAGAAAAAGAGTGAATAAAGAAGTGAGAACACCTGTCTGGCCAACTCCACCCGGGAAGGATGTTTCAGGACCTGATCCAGTGCCAACGAGACCTTCGCTTCTGCTGCCTGTGCATAAAACCTTTGCAAGCAGCTGAATGCTGGGGGTGGGCTCTGCCTCACAGCCCCTCAGCCCACCTGTGGATGGGTCCCAGAGATGTGGAGAGCACACATCCTCCTCCTCCTCCTCTTGTCCATCCCTCTCTGCAGGAGCAGCATAACATTCTCAGCCTGGCAGGGCCATCTCAAGGAACTAGGTGGGTGGGCCTGAGACAGACACACAAAGTTGGGGGAAGAGACTTTCACTCCCCTGTTTCATTGGCATCTGCAGTAAAACACCAGTGATTTATACAGGAAGTAGGTGAAGAGCAATTATAATTGATTGGGAATCATTTCCTGATGGTGTCTGGCTGTGATGGATGGTGCTGGCCAACTGCTAAAGGACAGCAGGCACTGAGAAGAGACAGTTTGTAGCTCCCATTCGCTGAGCTGAATGCACCACAAACCACCAAACCCTCTTCTGCTGCAAACTCTTGCTCAGAGATGTGGCTTTCCCCAAACCAACCTGGCCCTCAGACTTGAGCTTCCTTTTCTCCCACACCACCCTGACTGTCTTCTCACTTGCTGAGGGTGGCCCTGCCTTTCTCTGAGCTGATGGCCCCCACACCTCCCTGCTCCTTCTAGGTTTAGAGCTTTTCAAGAAATGAAGCAGCTGTGACAGTGCTGTCATGTCCTGGCGATTGGGATGGCTATGTCAGAGGCAAGAAGGTGAGGCCATGCATCTCAGGTGTGAGGCAGGGTGTTGGACACCTCCACATCCTCCTCCCTGCAGGCAGTGAGCAGCAGGGACAGGTACACAGCACACATGGCTGTGCCAGCAGCATCTGCAGGGCCGTGGAGGTCACCTGTCTGCCTAAATGCTGGCCAAGGGATGATTCTCCTCACCATCCACAATGGTGTAAATCAGGAGTGAACTTAAAAGCCCTCTGCAATTCACTGGTGTAAAGCAGGGGTGAGGACAGAGTCAGCCCTTGTTTCAGGAACAGGTGGAGGCCAGCTCCAGCTGATGGCCTAGAGCAAAGTGACACAAAGAGATGGGACTGGGCTTGGTCCAGCTGCTGGGATGCAGACAGCCACTGAGAGAAGCCAGCACCTTGACTACCACAGACTGTCACCTCTGGCTGTCTTAGCAGAAGGCTGCAGACCAAAGGCATCTTCTGTTGCCCATCTACCAAGCTACAAGTTTCTATCCAGAAACTTCTGGGGGTCTCTGCCTTTTGGTGAAAATAGTTTCTTGCAAGATGTCCCTTCTCCCTTTGCCTGCCCACATTCTTTTCCCTGTGGCAGCAGAGGACTCTGGCAGAGGGGTACCTGGCCAGGGAGTCCTGAGCCAGCACAGGCAGACTGGCTAGCAGGAAAGGAGGAATAGTAGGGCAGCCCCAGTCTTTGCTAGATGCAGAGTCTCTTGGTGGCCATGGCCTGACACTGAGTCTTTCTGTGCTTTGATACACAGCTCTGAGTGTTACCTGCTCCTCAAGAGAGCCACAAGGGAAGAACTGGGCCATGTAGTGCGAGTGCTAACACACATCCTACACTTCTAGAACCCAATGCATCTATAGCACAGCAACATCTCCCATCTCTGCAGCACCTCACGCCTCAGCCCATGCCACCTCAGAAGATAATTCCTCAATGCTTATCCTTCCTCCTAAGGCAGAGCAGAACAACATTCATAAACAAACCTTTTGTTAAAAGCCACAAGCAAGTATCCCAAATGCCTGCTTCAAGCAGAATTCTACACTCAAACAGAAGCTCCATGAACCTCTCCAGGAAACTCACCAGCAGACATGAAAGGCGTTTGGAGGCTGCAGTGATGGTAGAGATTTACAAATGGGGAAACTTAGTCACTGAAGATTAACATGATTGACTGAGATAGCACCGTCCTTGGCTGAGCAGAGGAGGAGCTCCTTCCCCAGCACCTCCTGCGCTAACCACCCAATCGTCCTGCCTTGTGCTGGAATAATGAGGACAGCAGAACTCTGCCACACTTTGAGCTCAGGAAAGGAGCTTTTAGGCTGACAAATTGGGGGTTTGTTGTCTGAGGGTTTCTCCATTAAGTATCTGCATTTGTATTGAGGTGATGGAGAGGACAGAGAGGACTGGATGTGGGGCAGATGGGGACGAGACTGTGCAGACCTCCTTGCCTTGGTTTGTATTTCATTCCCTTGGGAAGGCTCCTGAGCGCACTGCGAGTGCTGGGAGCTGAGGCGAGGGACCCAGACATGCTAAATATAAAGGCTGCAGGACTGAAGAGGGTTTGTAGGTTGCTGTTCATGGGGAGGGGTGGAGGTAAAGGAGGGGGCTGGGTCACAAACTGCCTGCAGTCACAGCAGCCTGTCAATAAATTCTGCATTCACTTCACTTTCCGACAGGGATTCATTCCCTAATATGGGGCTGACAGCTTTCTGGGTTATTTCGAGTGGCTGTGATAAAGTTCCCTGGATGCTGATGGCTTCCCAGGATCAGGACTCTGAAAAAACCCAGCAACGTGCCTTGGTGTGTGGGGAGAAGAGAGGAACCATGGCTGCTCTTCTGTGGAGCCAGGCAGTACAGGGCTGACAAACACAGCCCCTTCGTCTAGGACAGAGCCCTCTGGAGCTGGGAGATGAACCCTTGTGCCGAAGAGAGTGCCCTGAAGGTTTTACCACGTGCCAAACCCTTTCCAAGTATGGAGGGAAGACAACCTTGTGCCCTCCGCTATGGCCACTCCAAGAGGTCTGACCCCTCATGCATTGGGCAAATACTGAGGACATGACAGCCTCTGGCCCGAGGTCACCGGGCTAAAATGTGAGAGTAAAATGAAAGGGAAATCAAGGCCGAGGAGATGATTTCATCTCTCAGATAGGATGTGGCAGAGCCAAGAAAGGAAGCTGGGTCCCCAGCCCAGCACTCACATGCTCTGGGTTGTACCATCTTCCCACCTCCTGGCAGTGATTTCAGAGGCCCAGAGAGACCTGCTCCCTTGCACTCTGATAAGGCAAATTATCTCTCATCTATTCCCAGGTGATTTCCTTAAACCTACCCCAGCAGCCCCCACACTGCATACTCCATTTCCAGCTCTGGAGTACTTGTCTAACCAGAGCCTCTGCTTTGCCCTTGCTCTCAGCTTCAAGACTGAGCTGTGCCTGGCATGGGGAAACCTCTTCCAAGCAAATGAGGCCTCTGAGAGGTTTGCTCATGTCAGGCTATCCCACGGTGTGCCCAGTGCTCTGCCCAAAAGCTGGGTGGGCCTTCTGCACTAAAGCTCCCATTTTTCAAAGCCCAGGAATGGGAAGTCCTCAAAACTGACCTCAGCAGCTATCCTTAAGGGTTCTTTCTGGCTTGGATTAGCTTTTAAAAGAAGAATCAAGCGAAGCATGCCAGAGTTTATGTGCTATGATTGCAAATGTGCCTGGCCCTTGCCACCTTCTCCCTGACCCAACCCCAGGCAGCATTCCTGTGGAGAGCTGAAAATCCTTGAAGAGTTAAAACTGTGCCACCCAAGCCAGTGCTCAGGAGTGGCAGAGAGCACTCCATGGGCTCTTCTCCAAGCATCCCTGGGGCCAGAGGCCACTTTCTGCTGTGCCTGGTGAGGCTGCCAGCTCCTATCACCCGCAGCACTGGCCAGGGAATCCCAAGCCTGCATTCCTCTGCAGTGCTCAGCTAAGACTCCTGAGGGCAGCTCTAAAGGGAGAGGGAGAACCTGCAAAACCAAAGCTGTTGCCACATTTGCTGGCTGTCAGCAGCAGGTCTTTGGGGACATGTCAGAGAAAGGAGCTTGGAGAGGGTCTTGGTCCACATCACCAGAGCAGCAGGCGAGGCCACAGCTAAGCTCAAGGGAGGGAGGCCTCTGTGTGAGCAGCTGCTCCTCAGGTCACTTGTGTGGCACTCACTGATGTTGTGGGGACCTGCCAAGGCAAGCCAGACCCCTGACTGTGTCTGTGGCAGTTTCAAGTGAGTCCATTTTCCCTGGAATTTTCATCAGGCAGGGAGCCTGCCCACGGTCCCACACCGCAGCGCAGCTAACAAGTGGGAACCTGCTCATCTGCCATAATGTGATCATTTACACTCATGCCAGTGTGCCCCTGGATCCCACTGCAGTGTTAACCTCAGTGTCCTGGCCAAAATCCATCTCAAGCCACTGCATGCTGCCTACAGAAATTCCCCAGACAGTTTCAAAAGTAGAGGGTCAGGCTCTTTACTTCCTGCCCGGGGCTGTTGGGCAGTGCTGCTGCCAACATGAAGGAAAAAAATTACTGGAGAGTCTGGGGCAGAGGTAGCAATCCAGAAGTTGAAGAGTGAACCCTCCTACTGACCACCTACACCACCACTCACTGGGTTGGGGCCACTGGGAAAGTTTTTTCCCTGCACTGAATCAAGTCTTCAGTTCCCTAAGCCAGTCACAGGCCAGACAGAGGACAAGCTGTCCCGTGGCTTTAAAGTACTCCTGGACACCAGGATGAAAACCAGAGTTGTCTGGAAGCACATACACACAAACACATCCCTATGGAGACACCAGGGAGAGGAGAACTGCCTCTAGAAGAACTGAGAGCTGATGGAGACCCAGGTCACAGTTTTGCCAGCCAAGAGGAGAGCTAACATCCATCCCCAGCCCTCAGGTACCTTTGGGGAGCAGCACCTAAACACAAAGTTCTCCTTCCCTCCACAACTGCCCAACCAGCCCCACTGCCTGAGTGGGCAGGGTGAGTCCTCAAGGCACACAAAGGTTCTCTGGTAGCTACTGACTGCTTCAGCCACTGAGCATGCTCACAGCACACAGATCCTACAGCTCCACCACCCAAAAGGCCTGACACTGGCACTGCCAGAGATGAAGCAGCCAACAGGATGGCCAAGGTGCTCCCATGACAGATGACAAGGAGGGTCTTGTAACAACCCAGCTCTGTGTCTGGACAGGGATGGCAGGGGAAGACATTGTGGAAGTGGATTTGTGGCTGCTCACCATGACCATGGCTCCCAGAACAAAGCTACAGAGAAGATGCTGCAGTGCTCTAGAAGCTGCTCCCAGCCCTGCCACTTACTTATTGATATCAGTATTTTTGCTGTGGGCACCAGCTGGCTCTGGGCCACAAGGGGTTAACCACAAAAGCTTCTTTCTCTGCCTTCGAACTACCTCAATTTCCACTGCTCCCATCACCTTCCTCCCCCACCCCCTGATCTTATGAAAAAAACCCATCAAAATAACTATTTTATGTCTCCAAATATGCAGATCATTTTCTTTAATGAAAGATGCTTGACGTCTCCGATCCAATTAATATGCAAATGCAGGCGAGGATTTATTTGTGACATTCTGTCTGGGTGAGAGAAAACAAAAAAGGCCTGTTAACCAAAACACTAATTGCTGTGACTGATTGTCACATATCATCATTTTCATAGGATCTCCTCCATCCCTGGCTTGCAGGGAGCTGTGAACCAGGACTGGGAGACTAGCAGACACCAAGGAGAAACAGGGCAACCAGCTACCTGCCTGGCACGCTCAGATGAGCCGGGGCCTCCTTCCCGCTGTACGCCAAGCGCCTCCAGCTCCCATCCCTTCCCAGCCCCAACAGCAGCCACTCAGAAGCAGCTTTTCAAGACCTCTTCTGTGCTTTCTGGGTAAGATGTTCCACTACCCCTCAGAAGCCTCATAAGTTACTAGAGTTGGCCTCCTCTTGTTCTCGTTGCACTATCACAAGCTCGTTGCACCACACTACCTCGCGCTTTCAAAGAGATACACTCGGTTAGGGTCTCACCACTGCTGCCCTGCTCAGCATTTCTGGATTATGTTCTCCACTCTAATAATTCATTCTGCAGCTCAACTGGAAAGTGGGTTTAGTCCAAAGACACTGAAGCAAAAGTTCAAATTTTCAAACTGCACCAGGGGAGGTTTAGCTTTGGCATCAGGATAAAAGTCTTTCCTGCAAGAGTGGTCAGGCCTTGGAACAGGCTGCCCAGGGAGGTGCTGGAGTCACCACCCCTGCAGATGTTCCAAAACTGTGTAGATTTGGCACTCTGGGACATGGGTTAATGGCCATGGTGGTGTTAGGTCAATGGTTGGACTCAATGATCTTAGAAGTCTTTTCCAATTCCATGATTCTATGACCCAAACACCACAAGACTGGGAAAGAGCAGACTCAAACTTTGCTGTGTGCCCTCAGATATCCACCTGGACAAATGACCTATCCCAGTCTCAGTCATACCCTGCATACACAGTGTGGAAACACCACAGACGACATTAACTCCAGCAACAGGCAGAGGCTGTGTCTACACCACAGCTTTCAAGAGCTGGCTTAGGCACCACAGGCTGAGCAGCCACAAGCTCTGCAAGGGCTGCAAAACGTCCCAGAGAGGCTGAACTGAGCTGTGGACAATTATCCTGTGATGCCCACAATGTGGCCAGACTGTTCAAAAGCCACTGCTGAGCACTCTTGCATGAGACATGAGGCCTGAGACTTGGGCAAAGCTCCCAGGAGAGGCGAGAGGCTGCCAAGCTGCACAGGCTGCACTTCCCAAGGAGACCAAGTGTGCACACTCCTGTCCCCTGCACCATTTGGTGAGCAGAAGACCCAAGGATTACCATAGTTAGAGTCCAAGGTGCATAAGGACGTCAGGGATGACATATCCCAAAGGCAGCAGGGGTTTAAAAGCAAAAGTTCTCAGCAGCTGGGTGTTTGATCCTTGCCCCAGAAAGTCACCTGATGGAGAGCTGACTCCATGTGGACAGTTCCTCCTCCTTCCCTCATCTTTCAAAGCACTGCAGAAGACAGGATTTGCACCAATGCCCAGCACTGGGGTCAGTTCTGCTGGCATTGAAGTGGCCAGAGCCAAAGTTCTGGGACTTCAAGGAGATCAGCTTTAGGCAAACACAAAGCACATACAAATCCTGCTGTGAGTATTTTCCTGCCATTACCTCCCACGTAAGCAATTGCTGGAATTGCCACAGGGAGATTCTGTGATTATGTACAGAAAGGGCATCAATCAGGCCAAGACTCTATTCAGCTGCCTCCCATCCATTGAAAGAAGTCTGGGAACGTTTGATCTAGAAGCAGAGGATTGAGAGGCGGCTGCTCAGGCACCACTCCCTGCTCTGCCAAAGGCTCATGAACACCTGTAAATTATTCATTTAGCTTTTCCTGTGACTTGGTTTCCCCTTTGCTCCAAGAGGGCAACAGTGCTCCTTCACCTTGCACAGTCTGAACTTTCACTGATCCTCACAAGAGGATCGTGGGCACCAGACACTAATTAAATGACTGCTAAGGGGTGTGCTCCTGTCCCAGCACACCATCTTCCACCAGAAGATCCTTCTGTCTCCTGCAAATCTCCATTAACTCAGCATATCAGCTCCCCAGGGCAAGGGCATCACCACCCCACAGACTCATGCAGTACCAGAAGCACATCACAGCCCCACAGTCCACACTCATTGCTAAGTGGCTGTGCTCCATCCTGTGCTGGGAGGAGAATTGTCTGCGCCACTCCACATCCAGCACTCCCTACCACAAAAGAAAGATTCACATCACCAGATGTGGATAGATGTATCAGGGTCTCAGGGCAGGTCTGCACTAGGAAGGGCAGTAGATTCCTGACACCACTAAAACTGAAGTGATATTTGGGCTCAGTGAAGTCAGCAGGAGCTTTGCCATCCACTTCAACAGAGACATTTTTCATCTGGATAAGGCAGGTTGTAGCTTTAACACATTTTAGCTTATTAGTGCAGCTCCGAGGTGGTCTCCAGGGTTTAGCTTGACCAGCTAATGCACACCAAAATTAATTTTTACCTTTCCTGCACACCACTCTTCACAAGGGTTAGCAAACAACTGCTCTACACAAATCCTTTCCTTTCTTCCTTGCGAAGAGAAGACCCAGGAGATGAACTCTGCAGAGACTAGAAAAACAATTTCTGCTTTAAACCACACATGCTTTGACATCTGGTTTAAAACCAACCCAGGCCAAAAGGGACTCAAAGTTCCTACTCTGATGGCTGCCCAGTGGTCTGTATAAAATACAGAGTCGTGCTCCACATCTGCATCCACATCAACCCCTCAGAACAGGTCAGAGCAGCTGTGAGAGGTGTGTGAAGTCATCTGAGAGAAAATACAAATCTGTGATGGTGCAGATAAAAATTTCCCAGCACAGGCAAGACTATGAGATGGACAGAGCCAGGTATTCAGGCCTGAAGCAGGAAAACCTACGGATGTAGATGAAGCACAGAATGCTTGAAGACTTCCTGCACCTCCAGATTCCTTGCTGGAGCAGAACTGGGGACATCGCCCTCAAAAGTGCTTGTATCCCTAAGTGTGATTCAGTGACACATTTCCTGATCAGGCCAACTTCCAGGGGATCTGGCTCACAGACAGCGAAGGCTACAGAGTCAGCTCTGGGCTGAGCACCCTTGCAATGCAGGGACGCACAAAAACCAACTAGTCAGCACGCTCATCCTTTCAGCAGCTCTGGATTGTTCCCAAATGGGATGTCTGTTGCACTCTGCCACCCAGCTCTGGGATAAGGCGGCACTAAATTGGAAGAGGAAAGGGCCCCTGAAGAGATGCCTGAGGGATTTGGTGGGCTGGGAACCCGGAAACCGTCTGGGATGTGGGTGGAGAGATCAGTGCGAAAGAGCAGAACTGTGACACACACACACTTTCCATTCATCAAACTCCGGGGAGAGAAAAAAGCTCCTTTTCCCTGTGCACATGGGGAACTGAGGCACTGAGACCACCTGGGGACTCCACTCCAGAAGCAGCACAAGGCCCAGCCTCCCAGTACCACAGGCTCTAACACCCATCACATCTGTCCTCACAACTCTCCTCCAAGCTTGTTATCTCAGCTACACAGGGAGGCAACTGAGGCATAAATGGGGTAAGTGATTTGCTTTAGATCAACACAAAACTTGGCACAGTGGAGAGCTGAGACAAATCTCAGATCTCCTGAGCCCCAAGATAATGCCTTAACAGCTTCTGTTTGTCAGAAAAGACTCCCAGTTCTGTGATTCAACTCGTTCATTATCCCACCCCAAGAGCTTAAGCAAGATCGCAGTTCTTGCCTTTCTAATCATTAAAATGAATGATCAGACCAGTTTCAGACCAGTTCTGAAGGCTGTCAATGATGTGACCCTGCTACAGGCAGGAGGTACGTTCAGTACACTGGTGGAAATGCTGGATAAACCCCGCGGGGAAATCTCCAACCACAGATCCACAGCATTCCCATGATCTTACTTGCAGATGAAAGAATAGGTGAAGGAGATCATGGCAGGTCCTTCTCAGCATGAGGAATACTCCTGAGAGGGACAGTCACACAAATGCCCTAGGCCAGTGCATGTAGAAGAGCAACAGGAAAGCCTTAAGAACAATTGTCCCCAGATGCCCACCCCTGTTTTAGCTCCTTTGGGCTCACAGCCTCCCTTTCCATGCCTTACAGCTTCAGCACAGAGCAGGGAAGTGAGGCACAGAGAGGTGAAATCACCATGGCACATCTGCCACCTGAGCTAACAACAGACAAGGAGCACAGAAACTGCCAGGCCCAGGGCTCTGCTCCTTGTGCCACAGAGGAGGTCAGTGAGTCTGGGAACCCCCAAAAGGCATCATGCTGTGATCACTGATGCTGCCAAAATCAGAGGGTCCTGAATCCCATCTGTACAGCCCCATCCACCCCTGCTACCTGCCAGGGTGGCAGGGAGGGCAGCACCATAGGAGGGGGCAGGAGACAGAGAGGCAGTGGCATGGGAGCAGAGAGAAGGGAGGGCTGGTAAACACCCCCCTCCCACCCCCAGTCCCAGTACTTTGAAGATCCGTGTGTTTTGAATTTAATTTTGATTTTCTCGACTTCAGCAGATTAAAGTTGAAATAACCTACAAATTACTTAATGTGTTGTAAATCTTCTGAAATTAAGGCCTAATGGGTAACACATGTCGGCAGGCAGGAGACACCGAGGGGAAGCTGCTTTCTCACAGCGCAAGGAATGCCGTGGGGATGGGAGCCAAAGGAGAGGGGGCTGCGGCAGGGGCTCTGCGCTCACAGCCCCTCTCCACCAGCTTTCCAGGGCCCGCCTTGCCCAAGGGTCAGAGCTAAGAAGCCACCCCTTGGCCACGCCATCCACACTTCCCTGGCAAAGGGGACGCTGCCTGCAGGGCCGTACTGGGAGGCCGCTTGAAAGAAGCGGATGGCAGGACACAGGTGGGCTCGCAAGGGGCACAGACGCCAACAAAATCCACTTTCCACTTGTCCTCACCGCTCAGCCCTTCAGCATCCCCTGCACAGCCACAGAGCCCTGTCCCCAAAGCAGATGCTCCTCCAGACAACATTCAGGTGGAGACCTCAGGAATGCTTTCACCGCTCTTCACACGGGATGCCTTCACCTGGGGCAGCCGCAGGGAGCTCGACAGAGCGAGGAGCCCTTCTGCTTCCTTCCTCCTGTCCTGTCCTGCAGGGCCACCTCCATGCACCTGTCTCGTGGGTGCCCATGCCAGGCGGTCCCAGCTCCTCTCCCAGACGAGCCGCCAGCTCTGCCGCCGCTCCTGCCTGCATGGGCTTCTCCTCCCTCCCTCCTCTTCAGCAGATTTCTCTCAAGTGCGCTGCCATATGGTTCCAGTTAAGCCCCATATTTTTTCTTGTCGATTGAAAAGACACACTTTCCTCCGTGCCAGACAGTTTACAGATTGCTCCGTTGGCTCAATTTCTTATTGGATTTCTCAAAAAAAAATGACATTTTAAATTAATTTACAGCCACAACAAAAAGAGTTCAGAATTTTAATGGTGTTGTAAGTAATTTTTAGGTAATCCACTCCAGATTTTGATATTAACCTTTGAATGGGAGTTCAGGCAGCTACTATGTTGCAGCACTTTGGTCGGCCTGGGTACTGGGGAGGGGGGCAGCGGCGGGGCGCAGAGGGGAGGTAATTTACTGCATGGCAGCCTGTGAGCCTGAGAACGCACATGGCAGCGTGCGGGGCAGGCAGCGACGGCGCATGGCGGCGGCAGCCTGTGTGCCGGCGACGTGAGCGCAGATGTGCGCAGGCATGTGCCGTGCCCAAAGGCGTGCCAAGGACGGCCAAGGTGTGCAGCAGCTGCCAGAGCATGGGGAGTGGGACCCGCGAAGCCCACGGGCTGGCCAGAGGCACGTGCCTCGGCACCGGCGTCAGCACACGGAGCAGATGCCTGCGGAGGCAAAGCTGCGGCTGAAGCGCCCTGCTCCCGGAGAAGCAGCTCGGTGCGAGGGCAGGGCAAGGGAAGCACAAGTGGAGGTGTGAGAGATGCAGATGCTGGCACTTTGGCACTGGCACAGAACATGCAGGTGTGCCTGAAGCCAGTGCCCACACCTGTGCGTAGCACACATTGCCTGTGCACTGGTCACAGACCCAGCCCCGCCACCTCGTCCTCCTTCCTCTGCCAAGTGCCATGTCTACACAGCACTACGGGTGAGGAGCAAAGCCAGCCAGCCAGGCTGGGAGCACAGCCAGCCACCACGGCTCCCTGGCTATGAACCTCTGCTCTTTCCCTTCTCAATGTCAGCCCTCATCAGGTGTCACTCACTGCGGCCACCCTCCGAGTTTAAAGCCAGAGCCCAGAGGTAAGGAACACACTGCCAAGTGCTGCGGTAAACGGGCAGCGGCTGCAGGAGCTCTGCATGCGAGAGTGAGGTGTCTCTCTGAAGGAAAGCAACACAGCTGGGCTTAGAAACAACACGAGAAAACAGCTACAGATACTGAAAATGCCCAGGGGAGGGGAGAGGGAAGAAGAACAAAAAGCAGAAGGAGTGAGGGAATGAGCTAAGAGTGAAAAGAATGAAAGAAGGAAATTAAGCGGCAAACAACAGCAATGAAAGAAAGAAAAAGCAAATGAGAGAGCAAATGACTGAGAGAACAAATTGAAGAAGAAGGGAAGGAAATTAAGAAATAATTAAGAACAAATGAATGAGAAAACTGAGACAGAGTGACGAAGAAACAAAGCACCAAAGTGAGGGTGACGGCGCCGCTCCTCCCCGGCCAGGCCAGCAGCGCATGGAACCACAGTGCCAGCAAATGGGATTTGCAGCACCTCGGGTCTGGCGGCAGCCCTGCCATCCTCTGAGAGCCTTCCAGAGCCTCACTGCATCAGCAGCCAGGGATCCTGCCTGCCGGGAATGCAACACACCCCCAGCACCTTCCCCTGAGGCTGTCTGGGGCACATCCATCCTCAGCATCTCTCCAGCAAAGGTGCCAGGCTTAGCAACATGCTTGGCATGACCCTGGCTGGCTGCCACAGACCCTCACATCCAATTTCCCTTTATCATTTGCTCTGCCTGGAAATCCCTTTCCACTTTCCAGCTGCATATGGGCAGCCAAGCTCCTGTGCCACCCTGAGCTGTGCTGCCACTGTGCAATTGCCAAACCAACCGAGACAACAGGGGAAGGGGGGCCTGAGTACGGAGCCGCAGCCCTCGCCAACGTTTCACTAAGCTTTGGCACAGAGCAGACGGTGGCTGGATATGGTGCCAACTTACTACAAGAGCAGATTTTTAGCATTCCATCCCTCCAGGAGTCACTCAAGGCAGCCAGGGAACCTCTAGCAGAGAGCTGTGAAGACAACTATGGCAACCCGAGGTCTGCTCTGCTTAGAAACCCTGCCATAGGGCAGAAGTGACAGCAAGCAACATCTGCTGGAGCACAGGCCATGCTGGCTACCTGTGCAGGTGGGAGTGGTCCAGCCAAGAGAGCTGGCTGCTGGCTCAGGGGGTGAGGTGCCAGGCTGCTGTCTCACTAGACTGCAGGTGTTCAGGATGCATAGGAAAAGGCAATGGAGTCATAAAAGCAAAGCCGTAAAAGCCAAGCAGTGCTGAAGTGCTCCAAAGACCAGAAGAGATAACAGGAGAGGCACCAACACCTGATTGGTCCTGCAGACCCGCCAGGGAGGAGGGGAAAGGGCAGAGGCAAGGCATGGAAGGAAGAGAGGAGATGCTCCCTTTGCTCCCAGTGGCAACTGAACCCCATGCCTTGGTGGGGAAGCCCATCCTGCTCCCCTAACTTGGCATTTGCCCCATACCACAAAGTGTGACTTCCAGCTCCCTTGCTAAGTAGAGCTGTCTCTTCCCAGCCACACCATCACCTTCTGCCATGCAAGAACCTGTAGCACCCATGCACCCTCCACAAACCGAGGAGTTTCAGGAGCACCAAGTCATTTCCTGGTCCCGCTTCCTGCAAGACGTGACAGTGGCTGATAGTGCTGATCAGACCTGGCACGGAGCCACACGCAAGGACTATGTGCCACGTTCTGATCCACCGGGCGCAGTGCCACGGGCACAGGGACTCAGATGCCCTTCGGCACCACGCCAGGAGGTGTGGGGGGATTCAGATGCGCCCCCCTTGGCACTGTGCCGAACTGGGAGGGGGCTGGATGCCCCCTTTGGCACGATGCCGGGTGCTGAGGGATTCTCCCTGTGGCACTCTGCCAGCAGAAACGAGGACCCCGCAGCCCAGGCCCAAGCTGAGGGAAGTTCTGGGGTGGAGGAGTGGACTTTTTCCCTTCCCGTGCAGCTCTGCGCAGCGAAGGCGTTCAGTCCGCCTTTCCCTAGGGCAGGAGGGGAAGAGCCTCTGAGCAGGCTGGGGGCGGCTGTGTGACAGGGGTCCCGGCGAGCTGCCACTCACAGCACCCCTCGGCTCGGCGGGCCGCCGGGCGGTGACTGACTGGGGAAAGTTGCTATGGCTACCCCGCCTTGAAAAAACGCTCAGGAGTTGCCAACTATTTGTGTTGTTGTTTTACAACTGTGGCCAGTGTCACATGAGCGGGAGCCGGCTGGGGGCCTGGGGACACAAAAGCGAATGGCTTTTTAATGGAGTGTCCTGCCAGCGCTTGAAGACTCAATAAAGAGGAGCTGGCGAGACCCCTCCGTGCGGAAGGCCCCGCGCACGGGGCCAGGGCCTCTTTGTAGAGCCGCGGCCGGGCTGGGAAAGTTCGGAGGAAGCAGGGGAAAAGCCTCCCCCCGCAGCCCGGGCTTAAAGTGCTGTCTCCCTGGGGGCCAGGTCCGTCCCCAGCTGGCCCTGGCCGTTTCAATGGAGCTTGCTCCGGGCACTTTACTACGTCTTGCCCAGGGCTTCCCAGCAGAGGAAGAGCCTGGGGAAGATGCAGGCAGGGGCACAAAGGGTTTTCCCAGGAGCTGGGGCTGCTTTGGAGCTGGAAGAAGGCAGCACCAAAGAGCTGGAAGGGAGAAAACAGGAGGTGGAGGAGATTCACCGTCTTCTCCTTCCCTCCCTACACCTCTCAGGAGCTGTCCCCGATGACAGCTGGACCAGGGCTCTTCCAAGGCCAGAAGATACAAGGGCCACCAGAGCCAGCAGGTTCCACCTCGGGAGCAGGAAGAACCCCAGAAGCAGTTTCAGGATGTAAGCTGGCGGCGAGGACCAAAGACCAGTCCAGTAGCAAAGAGCATTAAGGGACTTGAGGGCACAGAAACCCCTTCTGATCTGGAAGGCACGAGGAGGAGCAGGTCAGGGGCACAGGGAAGCATGTGGGGCTGGAAGGACACTTCCCAACCCCAAGCCATTCTGACAGGCTCCTCCGACTCCAAGGCCTTTCCTACAGAAGCTATAATTGCATTACAGAGTTCCTGTGTAAGCTGCTGAGCTTTATTAATTAATCCTGCTTGGTCTCACCCCTGCCAGGGCCCTGGCCTTGTGCAGAGATGTGGAATTTTCCAGGAAAACTTGAAAATCATCATCAAGGAGAAGAAAATACTTGCACTGAACCTTGAAAGTGTGAGGTGGAGAAGCAGCTGATTTTTCTGGTTTGGCTGTGAGGTGGGGAGAGGCAGTGAACCTGGGGCATCCCTGGCCAGAGCCCTCTGGAATTAGCATGGAATTTTCTTGGAGATGCTTCTGAACAGGAGCAATTTGGCTTGGGGATTCCTAACTGCAGACTTATATATGCATAAAGGGAGCTATAAATACACAACTGTAATTTTCATCCAGCACTCAACCTGAGGAGCCAGCAGGACAGAGGCAAGAGGTGCCCGATTAGCATTTGGATGGTCTAAAACCAGCTTGGTCCTGAAATGATACAGAAGCAAGCATGGCACGAGCCAGAAGGTACCAGGCAGAGATGGACACAGCTGATACTCAGTCTCTACAAAGGGGGTCTGCTTATGGATATGAGTCTGTTTGAACACCACACCGGGATGAAATCTGGAGAACTCCATGGACTCTAAAATGTTAGCTAATGTCACCACACATCCTGAGAAGCTAATGTCCTCAGACTGACTCATCTCTTCCAGGTCACAGAGAAGAGAGGGGCAATGCTGCCTGCAGCCAGTGCATTCCCCCCTCGCTCCATTCCCAGGCACTTGTGCTTGGAGAAGGGACCTGCCTGCCTAGAAGCTGGTCTTAGAGCACAGGCACAGACGCTCTGCACCCTGCTACAAGCCGCAGCTGCAAAACAGGAGGCCTGAATCTTGTTACAAGGACCACACAGAAGAGCTTGGCTTCAAAAGGCAGTGGCAGTTTTTCTTCTGTGGGGGTCAGGATGAATGAAAGACTCGGCTGGTGGAAGTATCAAACTTCAGAGCTCAGGGCATCACCCTCCTTCCTTCCCTCCCTACACTGAACTCAAGCACCTCACCACACTCCACACACCGAAGGGTTCGGAATGCCCATGCACTCAGGATTCCATCCCTGCAGAAACACATTCCACGATGCACACCTACACTTCTGCACACACAGCACTGGCAGTTGTGCACACACCTCTGCACTCCTCCCTGCCTGCTCCTAACTCCTATTGCTCATGCTGATGAAACTCTGCCACTTAAGAAACGGCAGCAAGACAGCAAAACACAAACAAACTCGCCCCAAATGGAGACGTCCCTCCTCAGCACACTCTCCCCACCCACAGTGGCCAGGATCCTGAGCGTGTCTAGTTCTGTCCCGCCTTAACCTCTTGCTTTAAATTAGGTAAACTCACTCCATCCAGGAGCCACTGTCTTCTAGCTTCCACCCTGAAAAAGTAAAGGTGAGTCAGTGAGCAACAAAATAAATAAAAGCAGAGAAAAAGGCACTAATTGGTGAGCACCTGCCTGCAAGGGATGGGAAAAATACCTCTCCCCTCCCCCCCCCAAAAAAACCTTTAGGAAAACAAAATGCACCAACATCTTTTTATTTTGTTTTTTTCGGTAATTATACTAAAGATGAAAAACTCATAATAAACATCTCCCAGTCCCCACCTGCTAACAGTAATTATAATAGACTCAACAATAAATGGTAAAGCAGAGCAGTGCTGCATCTCGGGAATTCTCTAGGGTATGTGGATTAGCTCGGAAAGCCTGAATGATTAAAATACACTAATTAAAATTTTGTGTTCCTTGGTAACTCGTCTGCCTGGGCCCCTGGTGTTGGCAAAATGGGAATTAACGTGACAAAAGCAACACAGAGGGTTTTTGTTTTAAATAAAGAAAGGGGGGGGGGAGATCTATATAAACAAGTTCTCTCTGCACACACACACACAAATTCAGAGGGACACAAACTCTCAGGGAAGGACCGAGGTGCGTTGCTGCTGTTCGGGAGGAAAGCAGCACTGAAAGCCTTCCCTTGCTGCCTTAGTTTCTCCCCAGATCAAGAGGGAAAGCTTGGGAGAGAGGAAGGGAGAAAAGGGAGAGTGCTGGCTTAAGAGTAGCAGGGTGATGCGTGACCAGGAGCCCGGCTCTTTTAAAACAATTAGAGAAATCAACACGGGGAGAGGTGGAGAGGCTCACGCAGGGAAACCCCAGCGCAGGACACTCTTCCGCTCCATCTCCCTCACGCACATTCCTCCGTGGACTCGCCTGCCCTGCTCTTTACCAAAGAAAACAGGACTTTGGGATAGCACACCAGAGCTTCTACCCCACTGCAGATACACAAAAGAAATTGAACACTTTTGGGTTGCCCTTAGCAACCTAATTGCATCAGTACATTGCACACAGGAGCCAAAGTAACTGAATTTTGATGAAAAGACGGCGGTAATTTACGGCATCACGAAATTAGTTGTCATAGCGACGGGTTAATTACATCTCAAATTAACAATGCAAGTGTGGTGAAATTAAATATAAATCATATTTTCTGCATAAATTATAGGGGTTGATTAGACCGGGGCTCGGGGAGAGGGAAAGGTTGAGCCGCCATGGGCCTACGCAGCTTTCTGAGCCGACGAGAGAGTCTCCTGGAAACACCGGGAGGAAGACGGAGTAGGGGGGGAATGGGAAAGTGTCAAAGAGAAAACCACTCTGCCTTGCTGCTCATCTTCTGTGGGGTTTTCTTCAGCTTTTTAATTGTCATCTGAACTCTCCCTCAGTTTTCCCCTCACGGCTTTTGGAGGACGCGGGGAGAGGAGCTAGGCCCAAGCTCTGCGAGGAGCTGCAGCTCCTCGTCCTGCCCCAGCACTGCAGCTCCCAGCTGGGGCAGCTGAGCTCAGCAGTGCATGGGCTGCCAGCCCTCAGCACCTCCCTGACCTCTTCACGGGACAACATGAGGTGCAGCTCACTCCAGAACTCCTTGTGATCTTCGTACCCAGGAAAGTGGCCTTGAGGCCATCCCAGCTCCTTTGGTGCAGGTCCCCACATGCCATTTCACACTTACGGAGTCACACTGCAGCTCTCCGGGCTCCAACACATCCCTAACCTCTAATTTCTTGCCTGGTTCACAGCAACAACACAAAATGTGGTCTGCCAAACCAAGAGAACCCATCCTTTTCAGAGTCTTTGGCTAGAGGAGTGGCACAGGACAGGGAGAGGAGGGCTCTCCCCTACAGCTTCTGTTAGGAGCACACCCCAAAAAGGAGGTCAGACCAAGTGCTGACCTCTGGGGCTGCAGGGAGAAAGAGAACGCGTGTGACGCTGCTCAGAAACACCCAGGCAGAGGGCTTTAGTGCCCGGCTGTGGTTCAGCCTCAAAACAGCATCTTGCCAAATACCTGCAGAGCAAAGCCACACTCACGCCCAGTGCCAGCCCCATGTCCTGCCTGGAGCTCTGGCATGGGAAGGGGGCAGCAGCTCTGCTCTGGGGCAGCGGGACAGGTACAGGCAGAGACTGTGGCAAAGCTGGGAGTGGGTCACCAGCTGCACCACCAAGGAGCTGTGTGGTTGCTCTATTAAACTCTTGGTGACCCTCAGTGAGCGCAGAGCACTGCAACTCACAATGGGACACAGCTAACAACAAACGATGAGTACAAAATGAGTGTCTAAAAATACCCACCCCGCACCGGCCCTGCCTGTCTGGGCAGCCCCTGGGAGCTGGGTGCTTGCAGGAGCTCCAGCCACTACTCCTGAGCCTGCTCTCCTCTGCCTTCCCAGGGGCTCTCAGGAGATGGGCACAGCCTGAACCCATTCAGTCCACTGTAGGGATGTAAAACCATTTTGCAGTCTGGCTGCCACCCAGCCCTGCCCCAAGCAGGGGATGTGTTAAAGAGCCAGGCACTGCTCTTCTCTCAGGCCCTGGCTGCTGTTTGCAGGCTGGGTGATGATGGGCACTACATAGCTCCACACAGGGCCCCACAGCTGTGCCCAGCCAGCCCCTGCCAGCAGCAGCACGGTGATGGGGAGGACAGGGAAAGTAGTAAGTGTCCACAGGAGGGAGAGGAAGATAAAACTGTTGGGAATGGACGTAGAGGAGCCAACCCCTCCAGGCACAGTCCCCTGCTTCCTGCCTCTCTGGGAAGAGTGAAGAGAACCTCAGGAGAAAACTGCCAAGGGCAGGCAGGGCAAACCTGCAGCATGGAGAGACAAGGAAAAACCTTGGAAGGAGCTGAGTGAGCTGCCAGAGACCAAGGAGGTCTTGCACAGCCCTAAGGACACACTGCAGTCCTCAGCACAAAGGGAGATTCCCATGTTTAACTCCTCAGACATCTCCTGCCCCTGAAGGTAAGCATCCAAGAACCTTTCTCACTGAGCTGTTCCTGCAGAACTCGGTAATAAAGCTCCTGGACGCTACTCTCAGCCCAAATCCTTATGCTGCAGGTTTGTCTCCCCATTCTAGACCCACTGCAACCACCCTCCAGCCACAGCCAGAAGAGCAGCAGGAGGCATAAGGCTCTCTGGGGACTTCCCTAAAATAACAGTCCCCTCCCACTTCAAAGATGTTTTTCGCTTAGCTTGCATCTGCCCAGTCTCCTTTACTCTCACACAGCCTGGCTGCTCACAGCAGAACATCGTTTTGCCACCTCCCAGGTGTCCTCTCTGTCACCAGCTATTCCCCTCTGCTGCCGCACTGCCCTGCCTCCTGCCCACACAGCCTGCAGGCAGCAGTGCTCAGACCCAACGCCGAGAGCCTCACAAAATCCTGCCACGTTTCATCTGGGCTCAGGCTGAGGAAATTTCTCAGGTGGGGGAATCTGGGCTTTGGTTGGATTTGGGTTTTTTTCAGAGGGGAAGGGGGAGAAGATCTGAAAGAAAGGAAGGAAAAAGCCTAAAAGCCAAAGGCCTGTGGTGCTGGCAGGCGGCGTGATCGATGGCGCTGGATTTGCATGTACATTTCATTAATTTTTCAGCATGCATTTTATTTATCTCTGCGCCATACATCTGCTGAAGTTTATATACTTGATAATATATAAATATAGACACACAGCAATCAATACGACATCCGCTTCGCAGAAGCTTCCATTAGCCCCCCCACCTGCCCCCCTTCCCTTCCTCATTTCCACAACCTGCTGCCTGGGCACCTTGCACTGCTCCATCGGTTTCCGATTTTCATTAGCGGTGGAGCACAGGCTCCCCCGGCCCCAGCCCTCCCCACACCTGGCCCAGTCACCTCCACGCGGGCCGGGGAACCGCACCGGCGGCCCATGGGCGCCTGCACCGTCGAGGGGAGCCTCTTCCCACTCACCCTCCCCTCGCTGTGTCAATAGGCTTCCCGAGCTGCCTACACTGGGCTGCTGGGGCTGCCCAGCACAGGCAAAGCTGCCTCGAGCCTCAGGGACACCTCGGAGTGCTCTCAGTCATCCCCTTCCTTCCGACAGCTGAGAGGATCTCCTCGGCCCTGAGGGTCTTGGTAACAGCTGATGGCAGCAGTGGGGGGGACGGAACGGAGCCTCAGCTGGGTCATGCCCACTTCTCTCTGCTCTCACACCACTTTCTCCTTCCCTTTCCCAAGGCTTGAATGCCAGCACTGGGCAACACGATGGACCAGATGCCCTTGGTCCTTTGGCTGTTCTGTTTCTCCATCCCACTTCAAGTCCATCATCCTGTCATAGAATCTAAGAACCATAGAACTGTTTTGGCTGGAAGAGACCTTCAAGATCAAGTCCAACCATCAACACAGAACTACCAGGTCAACAGACATCATCTTCACTCTGTTGCAGTGACATGTGTGGGCATGTGGGCTGGAGACAAGGGGAGCAGTTAGCCAGTTCCCTGGGGAGCTCTGACCATGGAGGAGAGCTCTGTCCCCAGAGCCCTCTGCACCCTGGCATGCTTCTGCCCAGCTGAATTACCTCCTGTGACAGGGCCGAGAATCTTATTAAGAGGACTTTGTAGCCAGGATCAAACTGCAGCTGCTAAGAACAGTTTGGGTCAGTGTAAACTGTGGCCTGAATTCCCATTTTTGTCTCAGTGGACTCCTCTCTGCCTTAATTTCTCCTCAAGGCTTGGAAATGTGACTTGAGCATCCAATCTGTGCCCTGTGCTCCATTTCTCACCTGTTAGGCACCTTGGGCATGCCAGACTCACTGAACATTTCTAGTCCCACCTTGCAGCCCAGATTTCAAGCTCACAGGAAGGTTTCTCACTGATTTATCTATCTTCATTTACTACAGGCTTTATCTCAGCTGGTGAGGGTAACTCACCAACATTTGCAGCCTGGAATGAACACTTGGAACCACTCACACGACTTTTTTATAAGAGGCAGCACATGACACAAGAGCTGTGGTGTGCAGCACCTTGCATCACAGGCAAGCACACTGGGAACTGCATTAAAAAAGGAACTGTTCCTCCTGTTAGAACTGACTGCAAGCAAATCCGTGCGAAGCCTGGGGGAAAACTATCAATGCTTTGCCCTGTTTTAAGGTGGAAAAAAAAGATCTTTTTGCAGGAGAGAGTACCTGAGAACCCAGAGTAAAGAATCCAAGCTCGAGTGACAGTTTCACAGTGGACAGGTCTGACTCACGAGTGTATCTTTTCTGTCTGACTCAGGAGCCACACAACCTCTTTAAAAACCCACTGGACAGGCATGGCCCAATCCTTCACTCTCCAAAATCCCAACTGGGCACTCTGCTGTCCTCAAGCAGCAGGCCTCTGGCAGATGTGGAGATAAGAGTGGAGGGTTTGGCAACACAGACCTGTAGCTGCTCTATCGCTGCCAAGCAGGGACTGCAGCTTCCTCCCCACAGCCCGTCCTCAGATAGTGGATCCAGCCACAGGCACCCAAGGCTGACCATGCCCACCACAAGCTGGAGTCACCCTGGTCCCATCCAGCCTTCCCTGGTTCCTGGATCCATCCCGCTCCAAGCAGCCAACACCATGCAGCTAGTGGTCAAGTGGAGGTTTGCAAAGCAGGAAGAGACTGAAAATAAACACAGGGATGCCTGTGCCTTTAAAAGAATTTTCATTTATAGGCTCCTCTCCTCTTCCACCATTTCAGTGATCTATATGCAAATATGCTAATGAATGCAAATTAAGACACCACTTTTAGTCCCAATTTAATAGAAAGCATTAAAATACCTTTTTTTTTTTTCCCAAAAAAAACCCTCCATATGCATGAAGCAAAGGCTTTTTGAGAGTTCTTTTAGTCATTTTTTAATATTAAAAAAAAACACAACTTTTTGTTCAAAGTTACATCCAGCAGCAAACACAGTGCTGGAAAAGTGCTGCAGACAAGGAGGGGAAACCTGACTGACATTCCCAGGTGCCAGTTACTCAGATCTCACTCTTCTTCTGGCAGGACTGTCAATTCATTTCTTCTCTCTCTTATTTTTATACGAGGAGCTATCGCAGCTGATGGTAGAGCTACCCTGGGCTCACTCACAGTCTCCCCCACACCTCAAACAGCGCAAACCTGGTGTGGAACGAAGCACCACGCCCGTGGAGATGTTGTTGTCTGGTGGGTTACGCTCACTTTCCAGAGGGACAGGTGGTCGAAAGCATCAGGGAGTGATGAGCATCACCCCAGTTCCACAGGAGGGACTCATCCTGACCACAGGGCTGTGGGAGCTGTAATCAGAGCCTGCTGCATGGGGAGGCTGTAATGGTCTTAAAAGCTGATGCTATTGCCATGGGATCTCCAGGCCTCCACTCCCAGCCCTTCCAAAATGTGCTTAGCTTAGCTAAATGAACAACCCCCTCCAAAAGCCGACAGATGCCATGTTAGATTATGTTAGCAATGCTGTCAAAGTCTCCAGGAAAATAAACTGTGACTCATCTTTCTGAACATCTTTTCAGCGCAGATCTCTCCACTCAGGCAGAATCGGGGCGGGGGTTACCAAAACTTTCGGTGAGGAAGAATGTCAGCGGAGCAACGGTCGACCCCTCACAGGCCCAGAGTCACTCTGTGTGGCTCTTCACTTACAGAAAGAAACATCATTTTCCTTCAAGGGGTTCATTTGCCTGTTCCCTAAATGAAAAGTTTCTGCCCTTCCCAGCTTCACACCCACAGCTCTCATTTCATTTAATTTCATTTCAAAACTCAGGGTTCGAAATGGTGCAGAAATCTGAGCTGTTGCCTCCGTTTAACCCAAAGCAACTTCGAATATTTTTATCCCCATATTTAAATTGAGAAGCAGGAAATTGCTCCTCACCCAGCCCTACCTGCTGCGCGGCCCCTTCCCCCGCTCTGCACAGCCAGTGCCACAAGGCCTGTTCGGAGAACAAAAGCAGCCAGACTCCGCTCTGCTGACTGGGTTTTATCTGTGGTAATTTTACCTCCTCCACAAGGCAGTGGGCCAGGCTCTCTCTGCAGCAACAGTGGAGTAAATCAAGATCAAAGCCTCCCCCCACCCCAGGATAATAGCACTGTTACTCAGGGGTTTGCGCAGCTCCAGTAAGGACGAGAGTCCTGTCCCTGCACAGAGCAGGAGCCCCCTACCCTTCAGCTCCTTGCTGAACGTCCTTCGAAGCGCCCGGAGCGCAGCGTCTGCAAGTGCAAACTGTGCTAACCGTGATCGATAGACAGAGCAGGCAACTGGCTGTATGACACAGTTCTTCCTGGAGCCGAGCAGGGAAAATCCACCCACTCCAGCCCTCGCTGTGCCAGCCGGGCGGCTGCTCACCCGACAGGGACCTCGCTGCCAAACACCACTCGCCAGCCCCTTGCATGCCAAGGTGGCAGCTCACCTGGCAGCCCAAGGAAAAAAATGATTTCTTTATTTAACCGGGAGGGCACCAAGCTAAGCAGGACCCAGCACCTCCAGGAGCTACAACAGAGCAGCTGCCTTGCACAAGGCTGGACACAGAGACACTGGACACGTTCGAGGTCTCTGCCCATCTTCAGCACTTGCCTGCATGGGGAAGTTGTGGGACTTGTAGCTGCCTTCAGCAAAGGGCTCACTGACTGGGCATGGTGTGCCCAAGAGCGTCCTTGCCCCTGTGATCTGTAGCCCCTACCCCGGTTGCTGCTGCTTTGTCCCAGCCACACTAATTGTCCTGTTTGTTAGAGTTTGCCACGTGTTTCTCCTCTCCACAAAGCTCCCTGTAAGTAACATGAAAGCTCAAAGTGGATAAATAGGCTCCCCTGACATGATTGGGCACATCTCCGAATGTTTATGGCAGAGAACAGATATTTAGATATTTACAGGGAATCTGTTTAGTCGGTGCCAAACCCTTGGTTTTGCTGTCAGAAAAAACAAACACAAGCACCGAAACTTGTCTTCAAATGGAAATCTGCAGAGAAGAGAGTGATTTCCCCATCAAACCAGTTTTATTAGATATAAATATCTAATTATTTGCACCACATGCTGGGTTACCAAAGATTTTACATGCAACTTTTATATTGTGTGTAGGAGTCTTCATACAAAAAGACCTATGTATCTGCATACATAGAAATGAACCTGATTTGAATCCAGCTGGAAGGTTTTTGCCTTTTTCCTGGGCTGTTGAAGTCTCAAGAAGTATCTGAAGGGGCCTACAGGAAAACTGGTGAGGGACTTCTTAGGCTACTGGATAGGGATAGCACTAGGAGGAATGGAGCAAAACTAGAAGTGGGTAGATTCACACTGGATGTTAGGAAGAATTTCTTCACCGTGAAGGTGATGAAGCACTGGGAACAGGTTGCCAAAGGAGATGGTGGAGGCCACATTCCTGGAGGTCTTTAAGGCCAGGCTGGATGTCGCTCTGAGCAACCTGATCTAGTGTAAGGCGTCCCTCCCCATGGCAGGGGCATTGCTGCTGCATGATCCTTGAGGTCCCTTCCTGCCCTGACAATTCTGTGATTCTGTGATTCTAAATTCTCTCTCTCTTTGCAGGAATTGTCTTGGCCTTGTGCATCTACCGCTCCAGTAACATTGCCAAGACATTTGCACCTCTGAGTTTTCCAGCAAGCTCTCTTCCTCAATTTCTCTTATGACATCTCTTCACTGCTGTTCTTCTCTGCCCTGGTGAGACCACACCTGGAATACTGTGTCAAATTTTGAGCTCCCTAGTCCAGGAGGGACAGTGACCTGCTTGAAAGAGTCTAGTGCAGAGCCACAAGGATAATTTGAGGACTTGAGCATCTCCCCTATGAAGACAGACTGAGAGCCAGGGGCTGTTCAGTCTGCAGAGGAGAAGACTGAGAGGAGATCTCATCAGTATCTATCAGTACCTAAGGGGTGGGTGTCAAGTGGCTGGGGCCAATCTCTTTTCGGTGGTCAGCTGTTGCAGATTGAACCAGGGCATTGTGGCGAGGAGGCCACAATCAGCAGCAATAAGCCAAGGTGCAACAGCTACAAACCAACAAACCACAACAGAGAGGGCTTCACCTCAACATGAGGAAAATCTTCTGTACAGTGATGGTGACAGAGCACTGGAGCAGGCTGCCCAGAGAGTTTGTGGAATCTCCTTCTTCAGAGACTTTCAAAACCCTCCTGGATGCATTCCTGTGCAAACTACCCTGGGTGATCCTGCCCTGGCAGGGAGGTTGGACTCGATGATCTCTGGAGGTCCCTTCCAACATCCAAGGTTCTGTGATTTTGCGACTGTGATTTTGCAAACGCGCGTTCATGACAAACATATTCCAAAGACACTCAAGACTCACCAAAGGCCAGAATTAATGGAATCAGTCAATGTCACAAATACTGCCAGGTAACACAGAGAGTATGTAGCCTACAACACACACAAAATCCTTGTGAGTCAAGCCCAAACTCCTACATCGGCCTCACACAAGAGAAAACAGAGACAAATCTACATCCATACACACTACACAGGCATATGCCCACACAGCAAACACCGAGACAGAATCAAAACACACACAAACAGCTTGATAAACACAGACAGCTCAGCCATACATACATTACCTACCCAAACCACAAAAAACAGAGCCTAAATATAAACTCCTCCCCAACAATACACAAACATCCCCCCAAAACACACCACGCACAGCCAGCGCCTGCCAAGTGTAATCACAAATACACACAGCAAATACCTTCTTCAAAACACACAGCTCATCAGAGGAGGCCGAGAGACTACAGCAAAAGGAGCTCCCTGTGTGTGTTTAGAGGTTCAACACCTTATGTCAGCTTTTCCTTTCTAAAGAGCAGGGGAAATGACAGACAGGCAGACAGACGGACAGAGAGGGGAAGGAGAGACTGGGCAAGGAGGCAATAGGGAGGAGGAAAATGGAAGTTGCCTTGTGGGGAAGAATATGGATCAGGCTGTCATCTGGAGACCCATCTTCATCCAGAATTAATGCACTAAAGTTCTTTGTTTTTACTCTAAATGGTTTTAAAGAGACAGCAAAAGCTGTGCTCTGGATGCCAGGAGCTGGCTCAGGCACTGGAAATGCAGCAGGCTGAGCATTACAGGACCGAGCTGGAGAGGCAGGGCGTGCACTGCAGCCCCTGCACTGAGTGGGAAGGAGGGAGATGGGATTTTAGGCTGTTACACATGCCCTAAAAAGTTTAAGCCACAGGCTCAGAGCGGTGACCCGGGGAGGAACACGGTGTGAATCGGGTGCAGCCCCACGCTGCAGCAGCTCTGTCCTAGTGCTGGAGGCGAGGAATCAGCACTGGGGTCCCCACACTGACCAGCTGGGACAGAACAGCTGGGGAGAGCCGCTGCAGGGAGGGCTGCACAGCAGGGCCCATCCTGGAAGTCTCTGGGCACTGCAGTGAGCAGGCAGAGGAAGATGCTGTGTGTCGCCACTTAGCAGGGGCACTTTCTGGCAGCCCCAGCCTGCAGCAGAGGCACCGCGGAGTGAAGCTACGAGTCGACCAGGCTGGCAAAGCTCCAGGGAGAGGCCTCACACGGACAGAGGGAAAAGCGACCTTCACTCACAGCTCCTGCACTCCCACACTATCCCCAGCACTCAGCTCTGGGGTAATGGTAGGAGCTGGTGTGAGCCCCCCAACTCCTCCTCCCTCTACTGAATCAATACAACCCTACCTCCGACTCCCATACCCCGGGGGGGATGCTATGGTTGGGGCGGGGGAGGAAGAACAGAGAGCAAACAACAGCAACAGGAACAGAGTTGAGCCATTTCAATTATTCATATGCCAGATGGATTCTTTTCCTGTCCCTTTTTTTTTCCACAAAAATAAGAAAAGGGGGAGAGCACCGATGTCTGGGGAGGGGTGGGAGGAAAACATACCTTCCCCAAAACAAAGTGCAGAAAAGAGAGGGGAAAGCCCCAGCATACCCACCTCTGTGCAGAGACCACAGCGGGGTGAGCGTTTCCACTCACCAGGGAGCTCACAAACGACTGATCTTTTATTTTACACAGACAGAGCAGAAGAGAAGGTAAAAGTGCACCGAAAAAAACAACAGAGGGGGCGAGGTAGGGAAAGAGGGATGGTGACAGTGAGAGAAAGGGACACAGACTGAAAGAGAACGAGAGAGACAGCAGAGAGGAGAGGGAGGGGGCAGGCAGAAGAGGGCTTTGACCTTCTGTGAAGGATATAAAAAATCCAGCAGCCTCAGGG
Source organism: Tricholaema leucomelas (assembly GCA_013400475.1). Classification (NCBI taxonomy): domain Eukaryota; kingdom Metazoa; phylum Chordata; class Aves; order Piciformes; family Lybiidae; genus Tricholaema lacrymosa; species Tricholaema leucomelas. Next base: position 888,213 of record WAAF01004979.1, on the reverse strand, counting down.
GACACCCAACTATCTAGCATATTGCTGTTAAAATGTCTGCAAAATTTAATACACTTGGCATGCCATCTCATCAGTCCTTGGAAGCCACGGGTGCTCTCCTGCTGCACTCCAACTGCCTCAGACCTCCAGCACTGGGGGATGAGCTTGGGTGTTTTCTACAGCTGACACAAAGTTTGGTGCAGGCGCACAGGCTAGGCTGGGGGTTTCATTTGGGCTTCATTTGCCTTTTTGGGGGGAGGGGAGGGAGGAAGCAAACAGCTATTCATTTTCCCGTTGGAAAAAAACTTTGTATAGATCCCTGCATGAAGGAGAGCTGCTGCTGGATGAGCAGGGTCAGGGTGCCTTGTGCAGCACAGGAGTATGTGTGAGTGCAGACGTGATGGACGGAGAGGGATGACAGGTGGATGGACAGAGAGGACAGACAGGCGGATGGATGGATGGATGGATGGATGGAGAGGACAGAGAAGTGGATGGACGGAGAGGACACAGAGGTGGACGGATGGCTGGCTGGCTGGATGCATGGAGAGGACAGAGAGGTGGATGGACAGAAGCAGAGCAGCACACCCCTGCCCCACGTCAGGCAGTGCCCAGGGCAGCGTGCACAGCAGTGCTGGCACACCCTGTGTATGTGCACGCGCTGCAGGTGCGCTCGACAGCAAGCCAAAGCTCATGCCCGCATGCCCCAGTGGCGTGGGCACACTCACCACAGGGAATGGGCTCGGGGGGGCAGGGAGGGTGAAAGCAGCCCCAGGACGGGGCGGCTCTTTGGTGCCGACGCTCCTTACTGAAAGGGACAGCTGTCTGCACCGCCACCCAGCTGGGAAGGGAACAGCTCCGGGGGAAAACAGCATCAAAAAAAGCCCCAACCCTCGGAACAACAACAGCCAACAGCCAACAGCCAGCGCTGGTTACTTCGTGCAAGTGGCTGGCAGGAGCTCAGCAAGCTGCAGGCCTCCAGAACAGCCAGGCAAAGAGTTTCCAAGCCGAGTGGGAGAAGACCTTCAGTCCATGGGGAAGGGGATGGAGGAGCTTCCAGCTGTGCCAAGAGACTCAGCAAAGGGCTCGAGATAGAAGCAGGCCCTTCAAGAGAGGAGGCTGATGCCTCTAGCTGGGTGTGCGGCTTTATGACCTTGGTGATCTGAGGAGCCCCTGGCAGGCGAGGGCAAGCACCAGCTCTATGACCAGAGCACAGGCTCCCAGCTAACACAGACGCACTGCAGAGCCCCTATGAAGATGGGACCTGAGCCAGCTGATTTAGGCATGTGGACATCAAACCTCCTGCCCTGGCAGCCTTGGCCCCATGGACCACAAAGGGACACAGGAGCCCAGGGTCTTTCTTAATGTGAGGAGCGTGAGAGAGGTGCTGAGAAAAGGGCTGAGGCACCAGGCAAGGAAGGAACTGAGCCCACAAACACCCTGAGATCCCAGAGCAGAACAGGCACAGCTGCTCACAGACAAGCTTGGCCTGCAGCTCAGGTTCTTCTCAGCCCGTTGGGACTAAGTCATGGGAAAACCACAGTGAAGCTTCTGCAACTGGGAACAAATTGGCCCACTGAAGATGGGGCAAAAAGGCCTCTGGGTTCTGATTTCCTCTGCAGAAGAAAGATCTTGGTGAGAGAGTGAGGGCATAGGAGAAAGCACAAAGGCAGCAGACAGCACTGAGAGAAAGCTTTGATGGAGGAAGAGGTGGCGGCACTGGGCCACCAAAGGGACAGGAAAGGGCATGGGTTGACAGGACTCCAAAGTTTAAACCAAGATACAGGCCCCAGATCCTACCCAGCTCAATCAAAACTTTGTTCAGTAAAAAAAGTTAATTGCTGAGGAACCAAATAAAAGAAACCCCAAGGCTGAAAACTGCTCCGAGTCTTTAATTAGCCAAAAAAACAAAGTGGTTACAGGAAAATGAGAGTGTAAGAGGGGATCCCGAGGGAGTACTTATGCTGCTCCCCCTTCTCTCCTTCATCACCAAACAGCCCGGGGTAAGGCCATGGTGGCAGCCTCTTTGATAGCAGATTTGGGGAAAGCAAAGGTGAGAGCCCCAGCCAGTGAAACTCGGATTAGAGTCAGGCACTCAGTAACCCCAGGGGCTTCAGGTCCTTCCGTTCAACCCCACACCAGATGCTTGCTGGAGACACAGGGAATGCCTTCCCCTCTTTACACTGAGACAACTGGCTCTGCAGCCCCTTTAGGGCTAAGGGAAGCAAAACTGCCACTGGGGCCTAACTCTCAAAAAGAAACGAGTAAAAGCTACAGCAGCTTGATCTTTACGGTGCTGAAGGGTCACCTGGACAAATTTACCCACTCCCACCAGCAAACTCAGAGCTCTTCCTAATCCCCACACAGGCTGGCAACTGCAGAGCCATGTGCCCAAGAGCCCAGTAACTTGCCAGTCATCTCTTTTACTGCTTTAAGAAGAAAGTGGAGATAAGAGAAGTGCCTGAGTGTTTTAGCTCTTCTGCTACCCCCACACACAGTTCACACCTTGCCCCTTAATTCCTGCCCAAGGCAACTGGACTGGGTTTGGAGTCTCACCCACACAATTCTCCTCACTCTCCCCTCTACAAAGGGCTTAAAGTACTCTGGCACGCACAGAGCAGAGAGCTGAGAGTTCTTCCTTCTACACAAGCAATGCGTAAGCTCACCATGTGCACACTGGGCAAGAGGAGAAGGACACACAGGCTGGAGTCAGGGAGCAGGAGCCAATGTCACTGTAATGTGTCACCTATCAACAGCACTGGGGTATGTGGGCACCCCTAGGAGCCGGCTGTGGAGCCTGCAGTCAGTCACCCAAGCTCAGAGCCTTCCCAGTGGAATGGTTTCATGTGTGAAAGCCAAAAAAAAATCCTCAAGAAGAGCACAAAGGAGAAAAGAACTCCCTATGGAAGAAGCATCCAGCCCATCCTCATTTCCAGGCCAATTCCACCCTGCTCCAGTCTGCCCCCTTCCCTGAGGCCTATCTAGCTGGGAAATCACAGACAAGCAGGGAGGCTGTTCCAGCCAATTTCCTTCAGGGAACCTGCAACTTCCTCCTGGGACTGTCCTCCTCCTGGCTTCTAACTGCCTCCTGGAAGAAACTGAGGGCCACAGTCTTCTCCAGAGCTGGCTCTACCTTTTCTCTACTGAGGCTCACAAATCTGGCACACCAGGTTCAGACCACGGCAGTGAAGTGGAGGAGGACTTGAAGAATGAGAGCGGTAACGGTAGGAAACACAGACAAACACAGGCTTTACGCAGGGAGAGAGAAGGAGAGGGAGGTACTCCAGCAGGCTGTAAATTCATATTTCTAATTACTTCCTCATGTTTTTCAGCACTCCTCAGTCAAGTTTGATTAAAATTCCTTTCAAGGGAAGACGCTCCATAGAGAGAGCTGCAATGGAGCAGGCAGTTCGTGGAGTCTGCAAAATTGCTAGGGGTGGGCACCAAGTGGGAGCTGGGCACAGAGCAGCTTCCCCCCAGCACGGCCCCCCCACAGCTTCGACAACAATCTTCTTCCTAACTGGCAGAGAAGGCCCTCCCAGGAGCATGCAAGAACTTCCTCTGACATACCTGCCTCGGCAGTCGGGGGAAGCTTGTGCTCCCTTCCAGCCACCAGTCTCCTGTGCAGGGGCGAGTCTCCTCCCTGCTGAAAGGCAGGGCTCAAGACCTCACATCCTCCTTCAGTTATTTGAAGGAGAGAAAGCCTAAGGTCTGTCAGGCAAGTGCCATATGTGTGTAACAGATCCTTCTGAGAGCCTGAAAAGGAAGCACTGTGATGGAGAAAGGAAAGCAATGGAGAAGAGCTAAGTGGGGGAAGGCCACCTTTATCGCCTCCATCCTTCTATGGTACCAGCTGTCGTTGGGCAGGGGTAATCTTCCAAGTGGACAAGGAGGGTTTAACAAAGCTCCCTCAGGGATACTTCCAGAAATAGCTTCAGGAAGAAAAGCTCAGAGGCCCCCCCTGCATCAGCTCATAGTAAGTAGTTGTGCAGGATACTGCTGTCCAATCCACTCCCTCCTTCTGCTGACGGGAGGAACCTCTATTGCCTACAATTAGGCAGCTTCCAAGCTGATGGGTCCCCTCTGCACTCTCTGGCCATCTACAGACAAGATCTTCATTCAGTGCTACAGCATCTCCCACTCCCCCAGCCTTTCCAAGTCCCCAGAAGAAAGGATGGGAGTACTGTCAGTTGTTGCTCTGCCAAGCTCCCTGCAGCAAGGGATGTCCCAGGGTGAGGGCTGGGGACCAGAGAAGGTAAACAGCACCAGGGGTTTTTGTTTATGCTCCATGCAGCAGTTAGAGCTAGATGGTAGAGATGCTGCTGTGGATATCAGCCTCTGAGCTCCCTCCACAGCTCTGGGGAAATCATGATTATCTTGATGCCTGCTTTCTCCCCCTTCTCCCCATCTCCCCTCCCTGCTCGGAATATCTGAGTGTCTTGATGCTTGTGTAGGTAAGGGACAGACCCTGTGACAATCACCTGGGCCTGGAAGAGGCAGGTTTTGATGAGTTCCCTCTCTTACATGACTCTGTCAGGACACACAGCTGACATTCAGCTAACCAGGGGCCCTGTGACCCACGGCACTGCCCACACTGACACACCAAGCAATGACAAAACACCCTCTCAGCTTCAGCTGCTCTCCATCACATGCATCATGGAGAAGAGTTCTACCAGCTCCCTGCTCATCTAACCTGTGCCCAGCCTGCAACGGAAGGACCTAAGGACTAAGAGAGGAAGACCAGAAGATTCCAGCTGCACCTCAAATCCTAAATTCTGGACCACCACCATGCTTAGGAACTGAAGTGAGGAAAACTATGCTTAATGCTGCCCTTTTACAAGTAAGATCTAACATTCAGATGTGGTCAGCCTAGGGAAGAGGCCTCATGTAAAAACCTTAGATGATGCAAGCTGTGAGCAGAGCAGACTGATCCACAGCAGGCAGACCATGAAGTTACCATGCAATCACTGCAGCCTAAGCAGGCAAGGTGCATGCAGCCAGGTGAGCAGACCAACTGGAGAGCTGTGCAGTCTGGGGGAGCTGCATGCAGAGCATGCCGACACAGGCAGCAAGCTCGGGACCAGCCACTGCTGTTGTCACATCTCTCATCTGGCATGGGGGTGCTGGTGCAGGCTGCATGTGCTGCTGACCATGCACTGGGTGTGGGGGGCACCCACATGCCTTGAGAGCAGCAGAGCGTCTGGATGCAGGGGAGGCAGCAGCTCGCGCTGCATGGCAGGAGTGTGGTCAAGCGAGGCAAAGCCCTGCACCATGGCCTCCCCTGAGGAGGTGCAGGAGCTGTGTCTGGAGAGGTGCAGCTCTCCTCTGAGAAGCCCAGAGGTGGTTTGGGGGGGGCCTCCGACTCTGAACTCATCCAAGTTTCTGAGGTGATTAATTTACTGCTGAAAGAGGGAGTAGGAAGAGCAATAGAAGAGCTTTTGTACTTAGGGTGGGGCAGGCGCATGGGAAGTCATTTTGGAGAAGAAGGAGTTGGGGGCAAACAAAACCAAAAAATCAAAATAATAAACGATTGACAAGCTTAGGAGAAAAGGCACATTTTTAACATTCTTAATCCCCAGAGTCAACACACAGGGAGAAATGAGGACAGGGCACAATGTCCTCAGAGATCACTGGCAGAGACTGAGCTTGGTGCAGGCGAAGGATTTTGTGCTGGTGGCTGCTGCAAATGGTAGCGCCCAAGCCAGAGAGAAGTGTGTGAAAGTGTGCAGGGGAACAGAGCAGGGGATGGTCAAATCAAAGGCAGACCCTCACTCTGATCTCCAGTTTCTCTGCATTTTCATCTCAGGTTCTCTACACTGCTGCTGGTTTAACACCATCAAAACTGCACCAGAAACACAAAGCCAAAGGCATCCCACTCAGCCGTGGAAATACAGCAGCACTTCGAGACATCTACCCCTTCTTTATCACCCCAGCCAGCTGCCCGAGTAAGGACTGAACTGCACAATGCTGTGTCCCTCCACCTTCTCCTTTATCTGATCCCCATCCTCCCCCAAAGAACCCTTCCAGTTTCTCCAGGACAGCAGGAGTTAACTGGCAGGTTTTAGTGGCAGAGACACGTTGAGGAAGGGATTGAATTTGCGTGTGGTGCAGCCGGTTCCCTATTTATTAATAAGCTATTTATCATTGGTGTTGCTTCTAATACCATTTTGGCTTAATGTTGTTAATGAAATATAAATACCCACACTAATGATGTTGGTCAGGAGGCAGCGTGGGCCACTGGCAGCTCTGCAGGAGGAAGGCCAAACCACGGCTGTGTGTGTGAGAGGCTGCGACGATGAGACTGCCAGCCCAGCCTCCGGAACAGCCTCCACACGGGCCCACCGCACGGCTGCAGGAGCACGGCAGCAGGAGGAGGGGTGCCACAGAAAGGGATGGGATGTAATGGGATGGGATGACTGACAGGAGCACAGAGACATTTCCAATAGCTCTAGACCACTTCAGGCCAATTTTTAAGGCAAGGCTGGATGGGGCTCTAAGCAACTGTATCTTGTGTGAGACATCCCTGCCCATGGCAGGGGGATTGGAGCTAGATGATCCTTGAGGTCCCTTCCAGCCCTGGCAATTCCATGATTCTACGATTCTATGATTCTGACAGCCCAGGCTCAAGCTAGTGCCTACCAAAGCTGCCCCAAAAGGCAGGTGGCTCAGCATCACCACCCGGCACCAGCAAGACATGGCTCCCTCTCAGCCTCCTGCTTTCCGAGATCACAAGAAGCAGCCCTAGCCCAGCCCTGGTCCTAGTCTGTGTGGGGACCCTGCAAGCTGCAAGGTAGCTCTCTAGAAGGAAATACGTAGAAGAAGTCAGATGAGTTTTGTCTGCTTAATGCAGTTGCCCCACTGGAAGAGCAATCTGCAGGCTCTGCACTAAGCTCCCCCAGGGCAGCTCCCACACGAGCCCACGACTCCTTCAGCAAAGAGGCATCTCCCCAGTGACCACCTTAGAGCTGCTTGTGGCTCACGCTGGGGTGGCTGCAGGGTTGGGTGGGGCAGGAGCTCACTGCCTGCTGATCCACAGCCATGCTCCCTAGGCTGGACAGAGAAAGGACCATGCTGTCCCGGATCTGCTGCAGGACAAAACAGAGGTGCCTCCTGCCCTTGCAGGGAACAACGTCAAAAGCTTGGCCTTTGGCAAGGGTTCAGAGGCTTGCTCTGGATCTGCACAGAGCTTGCACAGGTTCCTCTCCATTAGCTTGTGTCTAGCACCGTCATGGGACAGGGATTACAAAGCTCCCTAAGAAGGCTTTTGGAAATCCCATCTTGCATTACCATTTGCATTAGAGCAGCCCCTAGAGAGATCTGAGGGCTGGGCATGCTCTCAGAAAGAACCTTGGGCCAGGAGAGGTTTCAAGGCACCAGAAGAGACTGGTAGGGAAAGGCAACACACAAAACAGTGTTGGGACTGGCCAGTGGAGTGGGCAGGGGAAAAGTAATGCCCAAGGCCACCACCCTACCTAGCAGGCACACAGCTCCTGACATCTGAAGAGAATCTGAAACAGACCTTCATCACTAGAAGTTTCAGACCTCTACAAGCCTCCAGAGCAAAACCAAACACTTGCCTCAGGAGCAAGCTCCAAACCCAGTCACTGCCTGGAGAGTCACTGAAAAAGCAGATCCAGAGAAGAAAATACATCACTCTCTCCTCACAGAAACTTCTACGGCTCCAAGTTGATGGGTTCCACTGGTCTCATCTAACAAACAGGGAACCAAAGAGCTCCCTACGAACCTGAAAGCCTTATCAAATGTGAGGACTAAGTGCAGAGGATGACCATGCACCCCCTTACCCATCAACCCCTCCCAAGCCAGGAGCACCACAACCACCCCGAGCCTCTCCTCAAGACAGGCAGCATCGTGCCCTCCTTCATGTCCACTGCCTCTCCACTAAAGCAGTGCATAAACTGCACAAAGGTTCTTCCTCTCGATCCCCGTCCACACCCTTTTTCCCTGAGCTTGGCAGACTTTCTTCCTGCAGGCGGTGAAGAGGAAGCTCCGAGTGGTCTGCACCAGGGACTCTCCTGCGTGCCCTGCCACAGGGAGCACCATCAATTCAGGCTGTTCCTTTAAGACGTTATCTTTTAATTTGTGCTCCCCCTCTCCCCTCCTCAGCTAACTGATTTATTAGTTTACATCTCATAAATTGTAACCCCTCGCCTCCCTCTTCACCCTCCCAGATGCCATAAATCCCCTTCAGGGCCTCGACACCCTTCTGCATGTGGTGCAGCCCCCTGCCCCCCAAAGTCACCTCGGAGTCCCCAGGGAGTGCGGGGCTCATTTGCCGGGGGTTTGGTCTAGCTCGTCTCAGCAGCTAATCCCTTGGGTGGCTCCTGTCAGATTATTAATTAGCTAAAGCGGATCGGCCCTGGAACAACATGCGGTTGGACTTCAGATAAAACAGGACGGCAGAGGCTTGGCATCTAGTTGTTTAAAGGGACATTGTCCCTTTTTCCTCTTGCCTTCTCCTGGGGTGAGAGGAAAGAGAGGAGGAGGAGCTGGACCACTTCCACAGCTGCTCACAACCCCCTGCGCTTCGCCACCCTGATCCCAGGGCTGTGTTGCTCCGAGGGGAGTGAGGCGCAAAGGACAGGAATGGAAGGCACCATCTAACCCTTGCCCTGTGGCAGCTAAAACTTTTCCAGGTGCTGGAAAAGCTTTAGGAACCTGTTCGGAGTCATCCGGCACCCAGCTGGAGAGGCTCACTGCTCCTCAGTGGCACCTCCCCTCTGCTGTCCTCGCCCACTCAGGGCTCCCTACAGAAAACTTGCTCTTTGCAGCTACCCAGGAAACGAGGCAGGGGCTGTTCCGAGGGGCCACGCACACCCCCTCTTTGAGAACAGCTATTTTACACCAGAGGCAGCCGTCTGCTATGTGTGCAGGTTTGGAAGCCTGTTTTCGATGCAGTGCAGCCTTCCCGGGCAGGGCAAGAGGTAAGTGTGAGCGGGCTCAGACACACCGCGCTGGAAGCCCGCAAGAGCGAGCTGGAGCCAGAGCCAGCGCCGGCGCAGCCGCTGCCGGGGAGCCGCTCACCTCCTCGCTCCTTCCCACTCTGGATTGTTTTGACTCAAACCGATGAAGCTGAAATATCGAGTCACAACGGCACTAAACTTCATTACAAGCTCTTAACACAGATTACTTAATAAAAACCAGGCTGCTTTAATTGCTTTTCCCCTATTAGCATTTCTGGAGGATAAAATTCTGATTAATTTGAAGAGGCACATTTCCCCCCGCTCCTTGGTGCTGGCCTGTGAACCAGACCTCCTGCCCACACCAGCTCTGTCCAGAAGAGCATCCCAGACAGCAACAAGAGTCCAAATCTACATGACTCTGAAAAACAAAGGGACTGAGGCCTGGATGAACAGATGGGAGTAATGGAGTGAAGCAAACAAGGGAAAGAAAAATCTCCTCTCCCTTCTGGTGAAACCATACAAAGTGGCATAGGGGAATGAGCAAGAAGTGGGTGAAAGGAGGACAGATAACGTGGCAGGGTTCAAAGAGCAAGCCCAGAAGTTGCTAGGTCACTGATTTGGTGGGGTCCTGAGAAGGACGTTCCACACAGAAAGGAGGTCCTAGGGGGGCAGCTAGAGCCCAGCTACCTCAGGGAACAAGCAGGGCGGGCAGCAGCACTGGGCTGTGCTGCTACAGCAGATGCCCCAAAGGTCTCCTCACTCCATCCCCAAGACAGCTCTCTACTTCTACACCTCTTCTGGGGTTCAAGGATGTCCAGTTACCAGCTCTCAAAGATGAATGTCAGAGAGGACAAATGCTCTCAGCCCCACACCACATGTGACCACTCAGGTAGGACCTTCACTGCTCCACTGCCCAACGGCCCCAGGTAAAACACGGCCAAAGCATTCCTGGCCTCTGGGGCAACTGACTTCAGCTCCTGTTGTAACTAGCCCTGAGAGAGGATGGCAACTGGGTTCCTGAGTAGGCTGTTCCCTAAGTCAGCACACTACAGGGACATGGTAATCAAGCAGGAATTGCTCCCATGTGCCATCCCTCATCAACCTTGCAAAGCTTTGTGTTTTTCTTAAAGCCAGAGATCTCGCAAGCTGCGTTTTTGTTTTGAACACCACTGTATGTGTGGCACTGTCCCTCCCTCTGCTCCCTCTACGCTCCCACTAGCAGGGCACAGCAACCTGAAATGTGATCTGTGCATCCTAAACACAGAGAAACCTCCCTGTAATTAAGTCTTATAACTGGAGGAAGGAGGGGAGTAGCTTTTGACTTCTGAAAGGACAAGGCTAGCAATATTGTTTGCTCATTTTACTTTCAAACTCACCTCACTTTGTCCTCTCCTCTTTTCTCTTGTATGTTCTATTAATGTACAGCTAAGACAACCTCAGCAAGAATCACAAGAAAGACACTGGAACAGATCATAAACCGCCCTGGCACAAAGCAGGATAGTTCTGCTGGCTGAAAATGCAGCTCTGCTGCTTTGCATCAGCAGATGGTTTACCTGTGGCCCTTAATGGTTAACAGATAACTGCGATAGTAACAGAAGAGAGCCCTGGTATTAATACATAATTTGTCAGAGGCAATATGTTAAAACAGCCTTTCCATATTCAGCTCAAGTAGTGAGATAAGCCTCACCTCCAGCACTGCCCATGGGCTGAGCCCCAGCTCTGGAATGAGCCCCCAGTGAAGCCATCAGGGAGCAGACCACATTCACTTTGCACTATTTGCTCATTTCTCACATTTTTTCTTTTTATCAGATTTCTAAGAACTGCATTTTGAACATGCATTTCCCTCCAACACTCAGGTGTGTACCTAGCACTGATTGCTCCAAGTGCTTTCCAGCTGGTTTTCCTTGAGGAACTCCAGCAGGTCTGTGTACCTGTTGGCTCCTGCTGGACAGTTGCCTGACGGACAGACAGACAGACAGTCTCACACACGCTGCCGGCCAGAGCTGAACCTCAGTGTTTGGTGGAACCCCACGACTGGCAGAGCACTGTGACCCTTCTCTTTAGCTAGCTGCTTCGTGGAGTGGCACAGAACTGCTGCTGGCAGCCCAGCAGACAGAACTGCTGCTGGATCTGGTAAGGACAGGAAGAAATACTGTCAGATGGTTAAAGGAATCAAGAGATCTGGCTTCTCCTCCCAACTCTGCTTCTGAGTCATTATTAGCATAAAATCAGGTTTGTTACATCAGTGAAGCTTGAGTAAATAAACCACGACTCATCACTGTGTTTTATTTTGCAATACCTCAGTGGGCTCCTCTCTACAAATAAACACCATTAATGCTCATTGCAATCACAGGTAGACAGGGAGGGAGAGTGATAAAAGCACCCAAACTGGCCTAAAACCTTCGTGGAGAGCAGGAGGGTGAAATCATAGCTCTCCTGAGGGTACTGACTTTTGCAGCACAGGCACTGAAAGAAAAGGCAGCCCTGACTTTGGGAGACTAAAAGCCAAATCAGTTATGCCTGCGGGGCTGACAGAGCTGATGGGTAAGAAAGATTGAGAAACATCCCAATCCTCTTCTGAGGAGCCAAAGCTGAAATCCTGACTCCACTGAGGTTTATGGCAAAACTTATGCTTGCTTTAACAGTGCCAGGATTTAACCTCCATAAAGTTCAAGTGTGAAGACAGAAGCCTTAGGAAAGAGCTGGCTTCACCAGCACTGGCCCTAGGAGACTCAGAACACCATGAAGACAGAAGAACAACTGAAGGTGGCAAGGAAAGCAAGGTCTGAACTCACAGAGGCCTGGCCCAGTCCTGTCTCCTCCGGTACTGAACACCCTTTTTCCACCTGAGTCTTTGGGGCAGGCTGGTCCCCTGCTCGACAGTCACCCAGGCAGTGTGAGCTCTCCCTTAAGCACTGGGCTTCTTCAGGGCTAAGCTGCTCCACATACTGGGGACACAGTCTCAAGTTGTGCCGGGGGAAGTATAGGAGGAAGTTCTTCACAGAGAGAGTGATTTGCCATTGGAATGGGCTGCCCAGGGAGGTGGTGGAGTCACCATCCCTGGGGGTGTTCAGGAAAAGACTGGATGAGGCACTTAGTGCCATGGTCTAGTTGACTGGATGGGGCTGGGTGATAGGTTGGACTGGATGATCTTGGAGGTCTCTTCCAACCTGGTTGATTCTATTCTAATCCCACACACGTGAGCTCCGTGCCTGCACCTCACCGTACCGGGAGCTCCTTCAATACCTGTGAGTGATCCTGCTCAGCTGACTTCCCCCATGACAGAAAACCTCTTCAGCTTCTGCACTTCAGACAGCTGTCCCCCCTTGTGCACAGCTGTAGGTGCCAAACCACTGGCTGCTGGGCATAGCAGGTCTTCTGAAAGGGCTCTGGGCTGTGCCTACCTTTAGTTTGAAACTAAATCATTCTGTGTCTCTCAAAAGCTTTTTAAGTGTTCCCTTCTCACACTCTGGCATCAGGGCACTCCCGAGATCCCATTGCTACACTTAGCCCTCCAGCAGGAGCCTGTCCTAGTGTCTGCCATTAGCCAAGTGAGCAGGAGGTGCTGAGGACCCAAGCGGATGAGGCTCTGGTCCTATTCCCAGACCAGCAGAGTAAGGACAGCTCCAAGGCCTGCCGAGCACATGATCCTCACTCCCCTCCTTTGACTTCCCCCCATTCAGCTTTCCACAGCCGCCAACCAAACATCTGATCGAAGGCCCGGGGGAGGGAGTCAGAACTGTCCAGTCTGGTTACGAGTGAAGGTCATTGATCTAGCGCAGACCAGGGATGTGGAAAACAGGGGAGGGAGGAGCAAACCCTCCCAGAGCGAGCAGAGGGAGAGAGGCAGGGAGAGACGGTGCGGGCGAGCGCAGGGGAAGGCAGCGGAAGTGGCTGGAACATGGTTTCACACTCCGAGACCCAAGGGCTGTTGTCAACCCGTCCTTCATGCTCACATCTTGTCACACTAGAGGTCAGGTCTCCCTAGCGTTCCTGGAGAGCTGAGCTAGCCCATATGGCAGGCAATATGTTAACAATATGGATCAGCTGCTCGTCAGGCCCTGAGCAGATGGATGTGACAACCCTGCTCTTATCCCAGACAGGCTTTTAACATCTTCCCTCTTCTCCACTCAGCCGCACCGGAAGAGTTCTGCCCCACAACTGTTGCCTCCAGCCTAGGTGGACTGTGGGGCCACAGGTCAGAAGAGGCAGCGTGGCAATGCCTGCCTTGCTTTGTTTGGATGGCAGAAGGCAGGGCAGAGCTCCACTCAGACCAGCGCAGGAAGGAACCGGGCCAAACCTTCACCTGGTGAGAGCGGGCTGCGAACGGGAAGACCTCGCTACCAGCCAGCCCCGTGCTGCTGCCTCCCAAGCAGGGTGCTGCAGCAGATAGTGTATTCAGATGTATGGATATGGCATGTTACCACCAGATGCCACACGTTACAGTCTAGACTGAGTTTTGTAACTGCCTGGGAAAATTTTCTCTCACAGAACAAGTAATACATAAATAGATGTATATTTTAATGGGCAAGTTAAACTCCTCCTGGCAAAGGCAGGCGAGCTGATTTCATACACAGGCGGGTAAATTTCCACAATGATTTTGCAAGGCTGTTTCATATTCCTCAGCTTGGGATCTGAGCCGTCAGGGCTGGCTGGGCTGGGCTGCCTGCCCTTCCATGGAAGGCAGAGCTCCCACCTCAGTCTCTGAGCAGTTGTGCCCATGTGGCGATCCCAAGGATCTTAGCAAAAACAATGCAGACAGCCCAAGTCAGCCCCAAATTTAGGCTTACTTTAGGACTGAAGCAAGGAGAAATACTTTGCAAAGTCACCCACTGACAGAGCAGGCCCTTCTAATCCTTTTCCCACTTTTTAGCTTTCTTCCCTGCATAGAAGGCCACCCTTCACCAAGAACACTCCCTCCAACCCTTACAGCTCTAGGACCAAACAGCTGGCTTGTGCCTATAAACAGAGTGAAAAAGCAATCACAGCCTAGGGATGGGCTCTGGAGGACGTGCAAACAGCCTCTGTAGCCCAAAGTAAACCGAGCTTGTTTTGAAAGTCGAAGCCATACAACTTGCTCCAGGGCTGAAAACTGGAACATGGGGATTTCTAGTCCAGAGCATGAGTGATCACAAAGCCACGTGCCTGAAAGGCTAAATGCATCTCCTCTGAAGTGATGCTTGTAGAACAAGGGGGACCTCAGAGAGCAGCTGGAGTCAAGGGAAATAGTTCTATTGTCTCGAATGAGTTTCTGTCCCTCAGAAAACAGTCCCTGAAGGACACTCAAGCAATGCACCCAGTAGGAACTAGGTGGAGAAGGCAAACATTGAGGATTACAGATCTGCAAGAACCTGAGCCTTAAGGTTCCCCTCAGCACCTAAGGAATTCCTGATAGATCAGTCTCCTCCTCCTGCTGCCTTGCCTCAAAGGTCCTGCTCATCCCAGCTCTGTGTCGGGTGGGCATGTCAGGCTCTCAATACCTGGAGCCACACCAGCAGAAACTGTGTCACAGGAAAAGTTCCCTCTGAAGGAAAAATAGACTCAGTGTCTATACAGCAGCTTCCTCAGCAGATTTCCCCCAGGGATGCTGGGCCTCTCTGAAGAGGCACATAAGAACATTTGGCAGAAAATTCACCTGCTGCAGTCAGACCTGAGAATTTGTATCTTATTTGGTAAACCTCCAGGCTATTTGTGTTCTACTACCCTCCTCCCCTGGGCAGAGCTCTGATTTGGGAAGCTCTCTTGCCTCTGGAGACCAGGAGGGTGCCACTGCTCTCAAAGGGGACAGAGACATCAGAGCAGCTCATGCACAGGGATAAAGACCAGAGTTCCCCACCTTAATAGTTCAAACCCAAGCTTTCCAAATAAAGCATGCCAGACCCTGGAGGAATTTCAGCACTAGGAAGGTGTGGGAAGGCACAGTTCACCCATATCCCATCCTGAAGCACACTGTGTTTACTGGCAGCTTTACTGGGAGCTGTGAACACGTGGCAAGCACTAAGCCCTGCTGAGCCTTAGAGGATCATGGCTGTTGCTCTTTAAGGTAGGGCACTCAGAACATGAGCAAATTCCCCCATGCCACACACAGCCAAGGATGGACAAGGATAGCTGAAGCCCCAGACCTCTGTCCTAGTCCTGGGACTTCTCTTGTCTTCCCTCTTGCTAAGCACACACAGTCCCTCCACCCTGGATCCTTCTAGTTAAGGTATCATGGCAGCTTTGGACACACTGCTTTGCCCAGGTATCCTTTACAGCAGAGCAGCAAAAGAGAGAGGAACATGGTGATACACAATCCCCATAGGTACTCCAGGCTGCTGATCTTCATTCAGGCATCATCATCATCATTTAATGGTGCCAACAGAGTATGGAGACCCCCCCCCCAACAAAACCTCTACCCCCACCAGAGCAGACACCACACCATACAACGTCCAGACCGAGCAAGAAGCTCCAGCCCATTCTATCTGCAGCAGCATGGCAGTGCCTCCAGGTACCTCCCAAATCCCCAAACCCCTGAGAAGAAACACATTATCCCAGTTGTTATCCTACAGCTGCTTTCTTCCTGGCCATGTTGTGCCATACCTTTCTTTGCAGAGAAGCTGTGATGGGAGCCAAGCAGTGAAGAAAGTAAAATGGCTTTTAGAAATAGAGTCCCACCCCCTCACAACCTTTCTGAGTTTCTCACCATGACCACAGACATCCTCAAACTCCTCTTCTTTCATGGAACAAGTCAATCAGAAACTGTCCCACACAATACTTACCCAGGACTCCCATGCTGCCTGTCCTGGCACACTACTTAGCTAATTGTTAATGCTGCAGAGCAGCTCATTAGGAAGAAGGAAGCTGAGAAGGAGCTGTTCAAACCAGCGCTTTGCTGTGCCAGCTGGGTGCCTGTGTCTGTGCAGCAATGGGCAGCCATGTCAGGAGTAAACCCAGTCCTGCTTGTAAGCCAGCCCAAGACAAACCAACACCCCAGCATGCGTTTACCACCCAAACCAGTGACTTTCAGCAGCTCCTCTAAGCTTTCCCAGGAACTGGAATGGAGGCTCTGGAGAGCCACAGTCACTCATTCCAGCCCTACTTCAGAGCAGACAGACCACAGAACAGAAGTCCATACCTTGCACTGAGAAGTCACAGGTTTCAAGGTCCATTCCAGTGTACAAAGCCAGGAGAGAAGTCAGGTTCTTTGTTTTGGAGGTGGTCTCAGGTGGAGACAGTGTGAATTTGATGGCCTCCCTTCACTTGGTGAAGTCTCTTTGCCCTGGGGAGAGTTTCAAAAGGAAATGAAGTTCCCTATGGAGCAGTAAAGGAGCTCAGGTGAATCACAAGCACAAGCAATGACGCTGGCCTCAAATGCCACAGCCACCCACAGAACTCAACCCTTGGTCACACACAACAGTCCAGCAAGACAAGGCTTTTCACACCCTGCCAAACACACTGTATCCTGATCCCCTCTGCCATGTGCAGAGCTGGCAACCCACAAGGCAAGCCACAAGCTGCCAAGGTGACCAGCCCGTGGGCCACACACTCCAGCCTTCCCCAGAAAAAAATTCAGGTCAGCCAGCTGCAGAAGCAGCCTACAGTCCTAAGCCACTTAGTGCACAGAGCCTCCCCCCGCAGCCAGCCGAGCGCTCCTGCACATGTGAGCTCAGGACCCCATCCCTCCTTCGGGGAAGTCCTTCGCTTGTGTTGCAAGCGCCAGCCAAACACGGCTTTACCAGCAGTCCTGTGCACCTCACAGCACAGGGCACCCCTCGGCCCTTGAGATCTTACTAACACTACCAGATCAGACAACAGGAGGGTTCTTACTCCCACTTTGGTGAGGCACACGGTAACGAAGTGACTTGTCAAAGGATGCTCGCTAAGGCTCAGGCAGAACTGGGAGACACCACGAAATCCCTCACGTTTCGGTCCAAGAGCCAGATGACAACAGTGCCACCTCCCTCCCCATGCTCCTCGGGTCCGCACTGCTACCTTTGCAACAGGTTTCACCCTTTGTTCTACTCTCCCTATAGAGCTAAGACAATTCCCTTCCATTTCCTGCACTGGAGGAAACAAATAAACACACAGAGTAAAAGAAGAGGAACTTTTACCTTAGTCACAAAACTACAAAATGCCCAAGCTCCAGCATTTGACTGAAGCTCAGCAGCTTCAGACTCGCCTGTGAGGTGGGATTTGCAGACTGGAGGGTTTTGGGGGTGGTGGTTTTTGTTTTCTTTTCTACTTTCCATCAGACAAAAATAAAAGAAGCAAAACAAAAGAGGGTTGTTGAGATCAATTTGTGATAGGTGCCGGGCCAAAGAAAATGGAGCCAAAGAAGTCAGAACCCTGCAACCGGCAACCTTTGTGTCAATTTAAGCAAATATTGTGGCGTTTCCATGGCAATCCCTGTTTTGAATATCCACTACACTCACTTTTTAAAGGGCTTTTCCTGTTTGCGTTTCAACTTCAAAACCTGTAAATATTTTCAGCCTTAACACATCCCAACCTCCCCCAGCCTCTGCAGTGAGATAATATCAAAACTCTGACTCGAAGCCTCCCGTCTGCAGCACCCCAAAGCTGTGAAAATTCACGGTGAAGCAGGCTGGCAGCCCACCACGGCTGGGGCAGCAGACGCATGGATGGACCTTTGCTGGGCGCTCAGCACAGTGCCAGCCTCTCTGCAGCTGCAGGTCCAGCAGCATGTTCCCTTCTGGCCCAGAAGCGCTGAGTGCAGCGAGCCCTCACCAGCACAGCACCGCCGGCACCAGCCCAAGGCAAGGAGCTCAGCAGGTGTTTTGCAAGCCACCCTCCAGCCCCTCTGCCAGCTCAGGCCACCTCTGACCTGCCGCCCCAGCCACCACTTCTGCTTGGAGCCTCTTCCTGTGACCTGCTCGGGGTTAGCGGCTCGCACAGCCCCAGTGCTGCCCCCCGGCCTGACCTGTGCTCCCCTCCCTTCCCCTCTAACCGGAGCTGAACCGGAGCTGTCAGTCACCATGATTTATGCCGTGCTGCGTCATGTGCAAGTGGGAACGAGGAGTCAACTTTGTCCTCACTTGCAACCTGGGCTAGGGTGTAAATTCTCCAGCCTCCTCAGCAGCGGCTTGCAGGTACCTGCTGCATCACTGGCTCCTGGCTCCACCAACACTGAGCCCACGGGGAGAGCCCTGATGACAGGAGCTCTGCTCAGGTGCTGTCAGATCTGCGCACCAGGAGCTGGTCTTAACTCTCTTCTCCAAGCATAAAGCTGCCTCTACACCTAGCACTGCTTTTCTGCACGCAAGGAGATGCACCAGAACACCTTCTGCTGCCAGTTAGAGACACACTGAGGACTTCCAGCCCCAAGCCCGCAACTTCTAGAACTCAGGCAGTGCTGCTGGACTGCAGCCCCTCCCAGCAGCCATGGGAGCGCACTGGTTAATTCTGAGTTTCCTGGCTGTGATGGAGTCGTGCCAGGCTTCAAATGTTAGCTTCGTGTAATTTTGGGGAAGTCAATTTCCTTTGTTTTGTTTTTTTTTCCTTAGCTTTTTTTTGTTGTTTAGCCTTTTTTCCCCTTTTCTTTCAGATGGAAAAGTAGGAGCATTTGAATGAGCGTCAGGACAGGGCCATCCATCCATGGGCTGTAGCTTCCCAGGAGCATTTCACAGGCACCGTGGTACGTGCACAGAAGAACCATAGAAACAAGCACCAAGCAACTTCAAAAGCCGCTACGCTGCGTGCCCGCAGCGGCAGCCCTGAGGGAGCAGTCCTGTCCCTTGCACAAACAACGCCACTCCTCGCTCCTGACCACCTCTCCCGCAGTGCCAGGTGCTTCTGATACCACCAGCAGATGATGTATGATACCTGCTGTCCTGGCCAGCTTCCAGCTCAGGTAATTACATCCTACAGGAGTTTCAGCTGGATATTTTATCCCTTCTTCACTTCCGGCCCTGAGCTGCTCCACTGGGAGTTGCTAAAGCCCTGTCCAGATCCACCCCGGATGTGAGTGTGTGCCGGGGGCTGCAGAGAATTCTGTGCATCCTGCAGGTCCCAAGAGCCTAGTGGTAGAGCAAACAACTTCCTCTAGAAAGGCACGACAATGTACATTTATGCATACATCCCATAATACCCTCACTTAAAAACGAGGTACAGAGCTGGGGAAACAAACCCAGCCTGCCAACACTGGGAACCACCAATTTCTGGAGGCCTTGGGAGCAGTCATCTGGGACATGGACACTGGCTACTCTCCTCCCTTCACATGGAAACTCTCCTCCCATCACCCCCCAAGCTTGGAGAGATCAAACCTTGTGGTGGTAGTGATGTAAGGCTGAAGCCACAGCTGCCAGCCTGCCTCAGCCAACAGCAGCAGGTGCCACAGGGAGACCAGTGGTGGGGCAAAGGCGGGTCAGGCTGAGAGCATCTGTGAGAACAAGCCTGGCAAGGTGCATGGCAGGGGGCAAACCAAAAGGTGAGTCTTCACTGAGCCTCTGACCCCTCTGACCATGCTGCCACTAAAAAACCAACCTGCCAACATGATTTCAGTGCATGGGCAAAGATATGGGTAGGGATGAGGCTTTGGAACTCAACACAGCCACAAGAATTCAGAGCTCTTCGAAGCTGTCCCAGATGCAGGGACATGTCTGCTGACCCACTTGCCACTGAGGACGGCTCAGGAGTCCTCATGCTAGTAAGTGGGGCTCTATCATACCTCTGTTTTGTGCCCTCTTTGTCGTCTTCTTTCAGAAGATGCTGGACCAGCTCCTCACCTGGTGTAAAATCAGTGCAGTTTCAGTGGCTTCAATGAAGTCATGCCAATTTAAACGAGTTGAGGATCCAGCCCTCCAAGTTACTGGAGTTGCCAGTTCTTCCTTTGGATAATCCTGAGGGTGATTTCAGCAAGCAGCAGCACAGGCCCAGCCAGACTGGCAGGATCAGCTGTGCTCTCCTACCCACCATGAGTAGGGCCTCCTGTGAGACCCTGCTGAAACAGCGCTGAGTGTATCATTGTCATCATCACCATCATCTGCCTCGTCTGCTGAGTTTCCTTCTCTCAGTTGTTTAACAAGAGATGGGTACGGCACAGCCTCAATCACTCTAGGCTTTGGATCCAGGATTTCTCACCATTTCTATCAGGGGATAGAGCAGTGTCACAGCTCAGCGAGCGCCCAGGCTGGCCATGTGCCTGGAGAGGTGTAGCAGCCGAGCTGGTCACCTGTCCAACAGTAAAACCCCACCAGGTTACATCCTCAACAGCTGCTGTGAATGTCTTAATGAACAAATCAGATCTGGTCTTCCCCCCTGACCAGCCTCCATTCCAGTGAAGGTGAAGAGTCCATCACTGCCTGGCAGCTGCTGAGTGAGTAGCTACAAATCCTTCCCTCATCCCCAGTTCCAGTGTCATCCTGCTGCCTGTCTGCTGGGAGGGCAGGCGGCACCACTGGCACGGGGGAGGTTGCACAGCTCCAGCAGGCACTGGGTGCACAAGAACTTTCTGTGCTCTGCCCTCACAAGTCCTTCGCTACCCCCCCAGAGCAATTTTCTAGGCAACAGCGCGGTTGCATTCCCTTCCCTATCTCCTAATAAATATCATGCTAAGCAAGATGAGTATCTTCTTCCCAGACCAAGCAGCGTGACCCACTTTCTGAATCAGGGCAGATGCAATTGGGCCCTGGAGTCCTGGACCCCTCCCAAGGCAGAGAGATTTTGTAACAATTACAGCAAGAAGCAGAAGGAATAGAAAAGTAATAAGTGATCAAAGCGTGCAGTGGTGGAGCTGGAGCTGTGGGGTAATTACTACTCCTCACCTTCCCACGCGCTGGCATTTTCCTAGGACACTGAAGCAAGAGCTGCCTGCAGGTTCACACAACATCTCTCCTCCACTGCCCTACATTCCTCAAAAGTAACAGGTCCAATTTCAAATTGTGGCTGCTGGCTCAGATGAGAACTGCTGCCCTCCTTGCATGCCCACTCTGGTTCTCCCCTTCTCCTCTCCCCACAGCAGAGCAAGACCAGAGGTTTCAGCTTCTAGGAATGCCAATCCCCACCCCTGGTGGATGGACACATCTATACATCCTACCTTGCTCCAGCAACGGCCTTAAGGCTTTTAACAAGGGACAGTGGCATCTGCCTCATGTCCTACCTCCTTGTGAGCCCCATGGACAGAAGTGCCACCATCTCTGCTCCCCTGTCCTGCTGAGCTTCTCCCAACACAGAACACCAAGACCCACAGCTCACAGTGGGGAGCTCCAAGCCATGGTCATTTATGGGCACAGCAACACAAAGAGCTCCTGCTAAAGCCTCACACTTTGGGCCAAGCTCTGCCTGGCTTGCTAGCCACAGAGCAGAGAGGAGGTGGCTGGATCCTCATCCCAGCAGTGCTACTCTCACTTTGGAGAGGTGCCATTTTCCAAGGAACAGCTTTGCACTTTCCCAGATGTAGCTGGGATCTGACTACGACCCAATGGGCATGGAAAGCAATTAAAAGGAGGTGGGGTGAATGTCAGTAATGCCCTCACAGCTTAAACCAAAAAAAACCCTTCCCTCCCAGAGGACTGGCAGCTGCTGTGGCCAAAAGCCTAGGAAGATCCCATACCAAAGAGGACAACATGCGACCATATGCCTGTGCCCACACCGGCTCCTGTACCATGCTCAGCTCTGGGGCACACAAACCTATGAGTCTCCATGCCCAGAGGGTGTGGGAGGCTCACCGAAGGGTCGTTCACCTCAGCCACCTCCCCTGAAAAGCACCACGAGCAAGCCACCAGAGAGACTTAGAGTAGCACCCCAGGAGCTCCGAATGAGACGAGAGCCCTGTGCCGGGATGCAGAGACAGCAGAAGACAGCACTTGCCTCAGAGCGACTCTGACAGACAGAGGAGAGACAGGCAGGAGAGGAGCGGAGCTGCTGTCGCTCCTCAGGAGCTCAGGGCTGGTGCTGGCGTTCAGACTCACGGCTTCTCCACTGCTCACTGAACTAAGCACCGGCAGCACGGAAACGAGAGCCATGAGTGCTCTGACCAGCGCAAACTGTTGCCCTCGTTGCCCGACACCAGGAAAAGCAACTTTTCAAGGATTCCTCCGGCAATTTTTCTTCCCAGTTAAACAGTAGAATTTGAAAAAAAAGAAAAAGAAAAAACCCTTTCACCCAAGCTTCAGAGATAAAAAAAAGGGGGGAGGGGGGAAATCTTCATCTTAATTCAAAATCCTATTTGATCTGTCGTGGCATGAAAATGTTTTTCACTGCATTTTTTCAGTGTGATCTCATGCAGGCTGCGAAGGGGTACGCCCAAAACACCAGGTATTTTATGGGACACAAACAGAGCACAAACATACACAACCGAAAAATGGGATTGGTAAATATTTAAATTAATCAGAGCTGGCATCTGTGCAGCCTCCCCTCCCAGAGAGGGATGTGTACAGCTTGGAAAAAAAACCCAACTGAATAACATGACCTTTTCCTTCATGTTTGTTAGCTCACTGCAGCTCGGTGGGTTGGAGCGGCCCAGGCACCTCCCAGACGAAGTCCAGCAAGTGCAGCCGGGCTCCTCTCCTCCCCGCCTGGCACCGGGGCACTTGGGGCTAGCAGAGAGCTGGTGGGGACGGAGCTGGCTGGGGGAGTTGCTCTGACCTGTTTGCAGTTTCGCTCCATAACGCATGGGGGTTGTTGTCTGGGTTATTTTTTTCTTTTCACTTTAATTGTTGGAGGAGGTTACGAAGCTGTTTGCCAAAACACAATCGACTCCAGGGAGCCAGCTTACACAAAAAGGGTGTGTCGCCCGAGAGAGGCCGTGGAGCCATGGAAACCACCACCTTTTGCATTTGCCCAGGTGAAGCCAAGGCTTTGTGGATGGCTTGTGAAACCGGCAGAGAGCTCCAAGGAAGCGGAGCATGGACACACAGCGTGCGCTGAGCGCGCAGGAAGCTGCCCCTGTCTGCGGGCACCCCAACCTCCCACCAGTGGGGGTGAGTGCTCATGCTTCAGTCACAATGGGTCTGGCTGAAAAGTCACCCAAGCACACAGGGAAGGCAGCAGGAGCTCTGCTCGCAGCTGAACAGTGCACACACCCAGAGAGCTCGTGCTCTGCCAGCTTGGCAGTGGCACAGGTGTGTGGGCAGTGGCACAGGCAGATGTGTGGGCACTGGCACTGGCAGATGTGTGGGCAGGCTGGCAAAATTGCCAGCCAAGTGGGTGCCTGCACAGGCAAATGAGACTCTGCGCAGGAGCGTGAACAAAAGGCAGCACCACAGCACAGGCATGTCCCGCAGGCAGAGGTGACACCTCAGGTGATGGCTTTGAGCCACGAAAGGAAAGCTGGTGGTGGTGGCAGGCTGGGGAACCGGTGAGGGGAGAAGCAGTGTCCCTGAGTCAGTGTGCAGCAGTGGGGCACAAGGACTGTGCACACAGGACCTCGTGTCAGGATGCAGGAGAGAATTTGAGGGAGGTTGTTTGTCCTGTGAGCTGGCATGTGAAGGCAGGTGGCTGGAGAGGGACCCTGGCTGCATTCTTCTCAGTCTTAGAAAAGAAAACAGCGAATTCCTCAGAAGCACTGGCTGCCAGCTGACAGAAAACAACCCAGAACCAAAGTGCAGAGACGGGATTTTAAAGCCACCTGTGAGTGTTTGCTCCAGGACAAGGGAAGAGTGTCTTGAACTCCTCTGAAAGCAGCAGCATCACTATTCCCCACCTTCAGCTGCCACAAGCATGCTGATGGTGTTTCAGGTAACAGGGTATCAAGCGCTCTGGTGACATAAAAACCTTCCCAGGCCACCTCCTAGAGATGAGCACAGAGCACCATGGGGCATAAAGTACAACCTGGAAAGGCTGAATAAGCAGAGAGTCCACCGGAACAAAGTGCCAGGATCATCCTCAAAATCAG
This sequence comes from Tricholaema leucomelas, assembly GCA_013400475.1. Lineage (NCBI taxonomy): Eukaryota > Metazoa > Chordata > Aves > Piciformes > Lybiidae > Tricholaema lacrymosa > Tricholaema leucomelas. The sequence goes on along the minus strand of WAAF01004979.1, from coordinate 864,486 downwards.
AGGTGGCCAGAGCCAGCAAGAAGCCAGATCTCTTTTCCCCTGGTTTGGCTCCAGGCTGCCACAGGCACAGAGGGATGATTCGATCCTGGCACTTTCCTTACCTGGAGTCAAGAGTCCCTGACCACAAACCACATCGAGCAGCAGCTCCTGCACACAAGGAGCCCTAGCGAAAGGAGTACAGACCCCTCAAGCATAGGAGAGATGAAGGCAGAGATGTTTCAAGGTGCAAGGAAGGAGATAAACCTTCACAAGTCTATCACTGCTTATTCACTGTTGGCTTCCATGCACAGATTTACACCAGATCCAAGCACGTCTTCAACTGCAGTGACCTGCACTTAGCAGCCCCTTGTCTTCCCCTTTTGATAGAGAATCCCAAGGTGCAAGCTAGACAGCCTCCAGTGCTGTTGGACTGGAAGGTGTCCAGCGCTGCTGCCCAGCGAGGCCAAAGCATCTGGCATCAGGCAGGACTCAAAAACAGCACCCAGGTGCTCCAGCCACCACCTTCCTGGCTAGGCTGTCCCTAGGCATGGCCCATGGCCACCGCTCAGCCTGCTGCTCCCCAAGGGCATCTGAGAGAGACAAGGGGAGCTCCCTAGGCAGATCCTCCCAGCAGGGGGACCAGAGGAAGGGCCCAGCAGGCCCACAAAGCAGGCAAGTGCGGGTAAGGCTTGGTGTGTCAGCCTTTCTGGCATCGACCTCCCAAACTCATTCAAATATTTCCCTTTTTTTTTAATTTAATGTTCCCTATAATTCATCTGTCCCAAAAGATAATCAATAGAGGCCGTAATGAAAATTTGAGCCATATTTTATGATCTGCTGCAGGAGAAAGGGCCACATCAGCAGGACTAGCCTTGGCTTCCAGCATCATTTCTGTGTGTGTCCGCCTGCTCGCTGGCCACGTTCCCTCCTCCGCTTGTCTGTGGCTGCTGACAGGGGCCAGCCCCTCCAGGAGAGACTCCAGCCCTTCCCTCCCACTTCAAAGAGCAGCTGCTGCAGCCACAGCTGAAGATGTACGTGTGGGGAAAAGGGAAGTTCCTACAGAGTGTGAAAGGCCCTGACCCGGCAGCCTCAGGGAACCTTCCAAGCATCCCTCAACTTCACAGCTCAGAAACAAATCCTATGGTCCTCAACCAGACCCTGGGGGGAATTCAGTAATCATGCTGCAGGACCTGAGGAGTTATTTCTGCCCTTCAGGGTAATTCACTAATCCCTGGCACTGTTTCTCAGCCAAGCTGAGCATCACACTCCTCCCAAACATCACCCAGGAGTGAGGGCAATCAGCAAAAGAGGCTTCCCCCCCAGGAGCTGCCATACAGCACTGCAGCCTGTCAGGGTTCCTGCCATTGAGCAAAGACCAAGAAGCACCCTTGGGCTCCCAGGTTCACGAACAGCCACACAGTCACGTACAAGAAATCAGGGTGGGCTCAGGACTCCCACTCCAGACACTGAACAGCAGCAGTCACAGGAGCAAACTCCCTATCTCCACATGGACTGCAGCAAAACCTGCATCTCCTCTCCCTCCTGTGCACCAGGCACTGCCAGCTGGGTCTCTGCAGTACTCCTACAAGTACATTCAAGCTTTTGAAGGATTTGAAAACAGGCATCTGGAATCCCAAGTCTGCTCAGCACCACTGGAAAAATAAAGGTGAGAAACATTCCAGGATCCCAAAGCGCATTCTCACTTCTAGCTCAAGTACCCATGACCAGTCCCTAGGACTGTGCTTCTCCATGCCTAGTCCAAGGGAAGCTCCGGCAAACCCCTTTCTCTTTATTCCTTGTAGGCACAAACACTACAGCTGTTCCCCAATTCGTCCATTTTACTACAGCACATATAATTTAGGAGCTGCACTAACCTTCCTTCTCCAGGTGGGTAGTGGCAAGGAGGAGCAAGCACGTCTCATTGCCAGCCTCCACATGCTGCTGTGTGTTTTTCATTCCACATAAATCCCACAGCACTTTCAAGCACCTTCATCTATTCTCCTGGCACACAACTGGCAGGTTTGTTGTTTTTCGCACATGCACAGGGATGCAGCCAGGGCTGAAACGAAGGCAAAAGCCTTAGTCCTCTTCCCAGAACCTTTCTCCACCTTGGATTCCCAGCAGCAGGTCCCCTGTCCTCCCTCTCCAAAGGCTGGAGCATATTTCATTGCCTGAAGCTGCCGTGTCCGCAGGCAGCCGGAGGTAACAAAACCATCTTTGACTTGGCCAAGGGAAAAATGTCAGAAGTGAAAGGCCAGAGTGAGGAATTTATAACAGCAGCTAAGGCAGCAGAAATACAAGCGCCTGACCAGAGGCTGCCCTCCTGCTCAACCTGTCATGTTGTTCAGCTCCTTTTTGTCACGGAGGGGCAGGATGCCGCAGAGAGCACAGCCAGACACCACCAATTTTCTCTACGCAGCAGTGTACTGCCAGCCTCATGAGACCCCTGCTGAACGGCACTCAACCCTGAGGAGTGAGCTGGGAAGCCTCTGCACACCCAGAGGTGCAGGTGGTGATCTCATATTATCTCACTGCCCGAGACCATTGCCTCGTCTTCACAAAACTGATGTAGCAGCACTGTGCAGGTCTACTGGTAGCACTCCACCTCCCGAGGCAGAAAGTGCTCTGTCTTGACTGGCAGCCTGAGTCTCCTTCACCAGTGGGCAGCAAAATCATAGGCAAATATTTCCACCTTTCCTTTTGCTTGGAAACTTGCAAACTGACCATCATTGTTTATAAAACACAACAGAATATTCAAATGAATTGTTGCTTCCAACACATAAATAAGGTGAAGGACTTGCAAGATGTTTGCCAGGACTGTGAATCCAGCTTCATGCTTTACACTTACAGGATGAATGGGACTGGTGTGCCAGGCAGAGCTGGGAAAGTACCGTGCTCTCTGAAGTCCATCTCAGCACCACATCCATCCATCCATCCACCCATCCTCCTTTTAAATCCAGCTGCCAACAAAGTAAGTCTTGCACTGATGCAGGTACCTGCCTACCAGACCCTCAGGGCAGAGCATGCAGAGCTGTACCACAGCTGTTGCAGTCACTGCTAGCTTGCCCCAGATTTGAACTGGTGACCCTTACTAATATCATCCAGTCCCCTGATATCCTCAGGGAGCAATCAGCACATTTTATTAACCCAGCCAATTTTAGAAGTGCACACACAGTATTCTAGTTCCCTGCTACAGTTATGCATTGTGGCTCCATTGCATACATATGCTCGTGCTGGAGTGACGTGCAGCACTTTAAGACCACTGTGCTGTCACACCAACTGCATGAGGACCACAGGGCTGCACTAGCTCAGCCTTCTCAGAGCACTGAGCATACCCAGTGTCTACAGGCATCACTCACAGCAGAACTATTCTACCCTAAGACAAAGCCTCAGAGATCCCCAGAACCAAACCCATTTTTCAAAATGACATGTGTGCACCTATTGCTCCCTGGAGTGAACTAATTGCTTCTGCTGGATCTAAAAGTCAGAGCTATTTCACTGAAAAAAAACAGCAAATGCATAGGAACTCAAGAGGCATCCTCACATTTTGGATATGTAGAGATATTTGCTGCCCAAACAGCCAAACTTCAGCTTTACTGCATGACATGCCACAGGGGAATTCTTCACTCCACAGTGAAGGTGGGAAAAGAAGGAGTTAAAGTAACCTGACCAAACTCAAAGAGCAATTTAGTCAGAGCTGGGAGAAGATAAGATTTCTGCCTGTGCTCTAACCACTAGGTTATCCCCTTCATTGCTAAATAAACTTCACAGCCTAAAAGGAGACTGATATTGCCACTCCAAGCCTGCTGTTTTGGTTTGTGCTCTTTTCAACTCTGCACTTTTTGTTTCTATTTTATTTATTATTTTTTGAAGATGAAACCCTACAATAGGAAGCTGCTCGGCAGAGGATCAGTCCAGGGCCACGTTTTTTGTTACCCTCTGCTTCAGGGAATCTCACTAGAAAAATGACCAGCAAGAAGAGAAGCGTTTTTCTGCGTCCTGAAACAAGGAGACAGTCTGAGTCTGGCACCCCTGCAAACACAGCCCTACAGGCTCAGACACCCAGAGTTCAGTTCTAGCCCTACCTGCTCTGGTACAGGCTGCAGAGTCACTTACAGCCCAGAACAAACTAGTCACAGGCAACATACAGGTACAAACTGTGCATAGAAGCAAAATGTGAAGAAATCTCCGATTGGAGCAAACCCAGGACACACTGTCCAGGCTGACAACCAGAGGAATCCAGCAGGGCCCTTCAGAAGACTGTACTTAGCGCAGCAGGAAGCGACCGCACAGCCTGGGTGCAGAAGCAAATCCTGGGACAGGCTCATCACACAGTTCTCGTGAAAACCAGTCCTCGTTGTTGAGCGGAAACCCAACAGGAAGCAAATCCCTGCTGCTTTCTAGGTAAAATCAGTTCGGCCTCACCATTTGCTGGGAACTTTTAGGTGCAATTTCTTTTCTCTGAGTAAACTGCTCCTTTACTTGGACGAAGCTCAGCTCTGTTCCAAAGGAACAAGAGCTGAAGGTGACCAGTGCTCGTTTTTTCACTCCTCGTTTTATGAATGTGTTAACCTTAATTCGCAAATGCTCTACTGAGGGAATCTCCTTCTACTTCCTTTTTCATACCTGATTAACAGTATTTCAAAGACGTGGGGTTTCTGAGAATAAAGAAGTTACTCAGACAAAGTTGTACTGCAGTGACTGCAGAGCTCTCTCTCTCTCATTTTTATTTACATTTTGTAGAAATTAGGGTTGGGTGTCCCTGCCCATGGCAGGGGGGTTGGAACTAGATGATCTTCGTGGTCCCTTCCAACCCTTTCTGATTCTATGATTCTATAAATTGGTGACTAATTAATCTGAACTCAGCCAAAATAATTGTTTCCATGCAGGTTTGACTACCACATCTCAAGTTAAACAGGTATAGATGTTTTATACAGAAGTATTTAGGCTATATAACACAAACACATCTTCTACCTTCTCCCCTTTTTCAGCACTTACACTCCACATTTCCTTTGGAAATTGATACGTTGCAAAGTAGGGAAAAAGTCAGCTCCATGGCTGCACTTGGAGGTCTCTTTGCTTTCATGTTTATGAGGCATACAGAGTTTGGAAAACTCACTTAAAGCAAGCACTTGCTCCCCCACTTCACTGTCTCCTGGATGTCTTCCTTTCAAGACTTTTATTTATGCAAAGATCCTTTTTTTTTGTTTTCCAAAAGCCAGGCTTTATGGAGCAAACATTCTGCCCTCAAATCGTCATCTCCAGGCCAAGGAAAGCTGCTTAGGACGTTCCCCGCGGATTGCGCACACATACCTCTCCGTGGAGATTCTTAATCTGCACCCACCCAAGATTAAGGCAAGGCAAATGATGAAATCGATACCAATACAGACAGCAACATCTCTTGCAGTTTCAATATTTCTGTTACATTTTGTCTCAGCTATGAAAGCAGCCTGATTTTAATGGCATTGTTGTTGTTTATGCAACACAAACTCTCTGCTGTTGGATGCTCTGAGTAGTTATGCAAATGCCCTATTTTCTTTATAGAACCCCTTCCTTTGACACCTCATGCGAGCAAAGAAAATATCTGAGTGTTTGCAAGATGAGGATCCATTTATATTTAAGGCTCCATTACTGATAAGGAGGCAAAGAGTGTCCTTAAGGTGGACATAAATTATAGTTATACTAATTTTAAGGCCCTTAGTCTCCATCCTAGTGATGCAGCAGAAGAGCTTTTGAATAAAGGAGAATCTCCTCTCGCAGCAGTTTCTGTCCCTTCCGCCCGTGAATCAAAAGCTACCCTATATATTTAGATATGTTTTCTCTCTCTGTATGCATGTCTGAATGCCTCTTTCACGTTTAACACTCCTGCACCCGAGATTCAAACCTAACAAATCAAAAATAATTTTGCAAGCGACTACAAGAGGCATTTCCAGAAGTTACATCATGTAACAAGTCCTGCAATTAAACCTGAACGAAAGAAGTCAAACCAAACCACCAAGCAGCCCCCAGTGCTTGCTTTGTCTTTCAAACAATCCACCATACACACACAAAAAAGCAGGACATGAAAATGGAAGAACCTCTGACTAAAGCTGTGCAGTAAACAATTTTTTCCTAATGAATTCCACCTCTTTACTCCACTGAATCAGCAGAGCCGGATGGAATTTCTCTCCTCTCTTCCTTCTCTCTGTATAAAAGGATGTACTGCTGATAAAACTAGTAACCCATGAAGATCACTTCCCCGAGGTGAGATGCCTCCTGCCAGCATTTCTGCTCTCAGGGGGTGATAGTCTAACACCCTTCTCCCCAAGATGCAGTGACTGGCTCTGAGCTGGCCCCCTGAAGGCAGCAGGACCTTTGGCAGTGTAACGCGAGAGCTGGGGCAGGCAGCAGTAACAGAACTGACGCAGGGCAACGCGAAATGTCCATGCACAAGCATCTTTCTCTTGTACACTGTACAGACACAGCTCTCCCCAGTCTCTACGCACCTGCTGTTTAAGATGTATGACTCCAGCTGAAGCTTTGGAAGGCTTCACCTGGAGCTCTAAGTCTCCAAAACCTTGCCTGACCCTCGACATTCTGTTCCTCTCTTTCAACCTCACCTTCTGCTTTTATTTCTCCACACCTGCAAATGAGAACCTTTTAAAATCCAACCTTTTATTTCACGTCTGCTGAGATCGTATCAGCTGATGAAAGGTAACTGCAGTTTATACAAGGACAAGAGACCAAAAAGGAGTTGTCATTTCCAAAATGCTGTTAGGAGGGGCAAGAAGGAAGCACAAGAAGGGTCACAACTGGACCACGAAAACCACCACGGCCCTGGACTAGGACACACACAAAGCCTTGAGCAGCTCCACTGGCTCCAGTTCAGCCACTGTGGCAGAGACAGGACTTGGCATGGTGAGAAGTAAATTCAAGCTCGTACAAAGCAGGACAACTCCAACCTCTGTCTTTCCAACAATCTTTCCCTTAATGCTTGAATTTGAGGATTTTCTGCAGCATGCAACAAAAGCAGCTCTGAAATCCAGACAAATTTTACAACGTTTGACGTAATTTACTTGTCAACATTTATCTTTCTCACTGTAGCTCCTTTGGATAGTGACATAATTGGTTTGTTTGTGGCTTTGATTTTCTTGACCTAGCCTCCCTAAACCATCATATCTGGACTCTGGATACTGCAGAGGGAGACCTGAAACAAAATTAAAATGAAAGTCTGTAAAATACGTGAGGAAAAAAGAAATCAATGGGAAGGAGCCAGGGCCATAGTTTTGTCTTTAAGATTTTTTCCCCACTTGTGTAAGGAAGGAAAGTTTGGGCTTATCAGCACCATTATTCTTTCCCCCATCTGCTAAAATGGATTTCAGTTTTTAACCCAGGCTGAGTTTCCTTAATGCATTTAAACGATTTTCAGTGAAACATACATTTGGACAGCTTTTTTTTACAGGTCCCTGTATTGTATTTCAAAAGCAAAGATGTGTCTATAAGAGCATATTCTCTTCCAGTTACCAAGCACCCTTCCTCCCAGGGTTTTGCCATCAGGTAAGGTCACTGCCATGGAAATGCAGCCAGCCACCTCTGACAGGCAAGAGAAGACAGCCTGGTCTGGGCAGTGGGAGGGGGAAGGCAGCTCTAGTCAAAAGGAAAGGGCCATATTCCCACTGCTGAGGGAAATCTCCTCCTGTGCAGGGAACCTACTTCCCTTCACAGGCACCAGTTCAGGGACACCAACACATTATAAAAGAATTTTTTTAAAAGCAGCTCTAAAATCTCAAGTGACAATCTGCAGACATCTGCCAGTGCCAGGAAACTGCTCTACACTTTGGGGTAAAACCCAGGGGCCTGTGCTATAGGAAAGACACAGGAGGATCCCTGCCTAGTTGTCAGGAGAAGCACCAGTTCACAAGAGAAGGCAGTCAGAGCTTCCATCCTCAAGTGTCCCAAGGAAGAGATGCAGGAAAATTAGAGTAGCTGCTGGGGTTTGAGACAAAAGAGAAAGACACCTCCATGGGGTATCAGAACCATGGTCACCAGAGGAGGAGGAGTCCCAGCCTGCTTTGACCACATCTCCACACCACCCCTTAGCACAAGACAGTGCCAAGCACAGCGCTAAGCACAGCAAAAGTACACAGTTGCTGGCCTTTAAAATGGTTTTCATTTGGAGGCTGGAACCTGGCAACGTCTAACCCAGTATGGATTTGCCTCTATCCAGAGCTTGGAAAGACTACTGTCCTTTCCCGAGATCTCCACCCAGATCACACACAAACCTCCTGCCTCCCCCACACTGCCAAATGCATTGGGGTTTCTCTCCCACACACCAGATTGTTTCCCCTCATTTCCAACCTGCCACAGGTTAAAAAAGGGGCAGCAAATTTGGTCGGGTGTAGCAGGATGCACTAACGAGCAAAGTGCTCTTCTGCAGCTTCAATGAAGACCTAGCTCCAGCACACCATCTCACCCGTTCAGCATGAGCAGGGAAGAGATCCCATCAAACAGGAGCTGGGCTGGGCTGTGAAAGCTGGGATTAGACATCTGGAAAACCATCTGAGAAAGCAGGCTTGGGAAGGCAGTGGGGGACTGAATACCTTATCCTCCCTGTCTGGTAAACACTCCAGCAATCTCAGCACACTCGCTACGCATCCTCCCAAGCTCAGGTGTGTGACAGGACAGGCGTGTAGAGACACAGCCTGCCAGCAACAGCAAGGGAGACACGAGGAGGCACTGGGAGAGCAGGACAAATAAAAGGAGGCAGATGAAGACCAGAAGACAGGTGATAGGTACAGCTGTGCCAGACAGCAAAAATGGCAAATTGGAATCCACAAAGTATCTCCGGTACTGCAGGAAACCACATTCCACCCTGAACCAGAGGGCAGACCTGGGGGCCCAAACCTGGGTGCAGGTGGAAGGGACAGGCTAGAAGCCATACCAAGTAAAACTGTCCCTTTCAGAGACCCAGCCCAGCCACAGAACAGCTCCCCTAAACCAGTTTTTACCACTAACCTAGCTGCCTAGGTTAGAAAGCACTTCTTGTTTGCACTCTGGAGCTTTTCAGTCTCCTTGAGGATGAAGACCAATGAAGCCACAACTCCAGACTGATAACGAAAGAGAGAGAGAGAGAAAGCTCGTGGGCCTGGGGGTTCCCACGACTGCCTCAGCAGAGCAGTTCTTCCTGCCTGGAGCCAGGAAGAGTTATACAGGGAGATCAAACCTGCCCTGCAAAGTCCCAAATCCAAGTCATGCAAATTCCAGCCTTTCTCCAAGCACTGATACCAACACAGGGACTCTGACTTCATCAGATGGATGAAGGAAATGGAAGAAGGGGGGGGAGCTTACTACCTACACACACCCCCCTCCCACCTCAGGCAAAAGAGGGGGTGTGAATAATGGAGCAGGTTCAGCAGCCAACAGTGCTCAGGGTCGAGTCAGTAATCCTCTTTTTCCATTTCCGTTTGCTATTTGATGTAATTATAGTTTTTGATTGAAATCCACCCGGAGTGTAACCCCTCTGCTTAATGCACTGCTTAAATCCTTGGGTACACAACCAGGCTGCTCCCCAGACTCGCCTGGAATAAGAAACCATTTCAATGCCAAAAAGAAGTCTTTGCTTTCTTTGGTAACGCCCTCAGTCTTGGCTCAGCCTTTGCTACACCCACCAGAGGAGCAGGGCAGGGAGGCTAAGAGGGCTGCCTGATACCACCCATTGGCTAGTGGCTTTGTGCTGGAAGTTGAACCTGCAAAGAGGGTAGAAAAACTTTTGAAGACCTTCTTTAATAGCCAGACACCAGGACAGGTTCACAGCAGCAAGAATACACGATCCTGGAGACTGGCTTCAGCTTTCCCACTGGATTTGCTGCTATCCAAACCATAAATAGTAACAACCTGAAGCTCCATCCTGCCTTCGTGTGGGGTAAGCAGTGGTGTGCGTCCTGAAAGGCCTCTCGAGGCTAAAATTAAGAGATGATATTCCTAGTGCAAAGGAAAGCTGGGAGATCTACCTCACTGCAAAATCAGATCACCAGAGCTGGTTTTTCCTCTCCAGCTCACTCTGCACCACTTGGCCAAGAATGCAAGGCAACAGCTAGACCAGGCCAGACACCAAACGAATCCCTGAGCAATTACAGCCTACAGAGGGAGCAACCCGCAGAAGTGTGACTGGGCTGGCAGCAAAACCTCTGATACCTGTGGTCAGAGACTGCCTAGGCATTAGCAGTGTTTCGGGCGCTCAGCGGACACTGGTTATCAAAAGCAAAAGGGTTCTCGGAGGACTTTGCACCCAGATTGGAACCTCAGCCACTGTACAAAAACCTGATGTAGACCTGTCCCCAAAATCCGCTCCATCCTAGCAGGTGGAGTGAGATAATGTCAGGACAATGATCCAGGCCACAATTTTAGTCAAGATTCAGAACAAAATGTTCATTCCCCCATACAGGAGAAACTCAGGAGTGGTTCCCTCCATGCTAGTACTGCTCGAAGCAGTCTTCAAGCAAGTGCAAGGTGAACATGATGAAAAAAGAGTAACCCAAAGCCTTCCCCAGCTGGGAAGCTGGACCTCTGGGATTTGAAAAGTGATGTAACAATTCCTGTTCCACATCTCCATTTGCAGAAGGAGAATGAAGCCCTCAAAGTTACTCTGTGAGATTTCCAGACTGTTACAGAAGTTCAAGAAAGCTGCTAAGCTTGGATGCTTCTACGCCCTGAGACACCCTGAGTGGCATGAAGCCAACTCAGTGAAGGACCTCTGGAACCAAACACGGCTCTTCAGGCCTGATTCTGTGTGGCTCAGCCATAGCATCATTTATGTCAAGGCCAATCAGGCAAAGCAGTGTGATCAGAACAGGACTGTTATGAACAACTTTACGAAGGTGAAAGGGACCAGATAATCTGCCCAGCTCTTTCCATTCCTTGCTGAAGAGGAGTCCTGGGTGAAGGAGGAGGTCACTGGACCAGCCTCTGGGGCTGGAGCCACCTTTGCTGGCAGCAGTGTGACTCAGGAGTGAATCAGAGGCAGGCTGGGCCTGGCTGCACAGGGGCTGGGCAATGGTAGGAAGGTGAGGCCAGCAAGGCAAGAGAAGTGTTGGTCACATGGGAAGTGCAGGTCCCCTGGGCTGGAAAGCAAAGCCTGATCAAGGCTTCCACACTTCTAGGAGCTGTCTTTGACAGCACCTGTTAATAAACTGAGCCCCAGTTACTGGTGCCTCCTTCACCAGCAGGAACTGGGTAGCCAGCTCGGGGCCCAGCCCAGTGCCCACTGACACACCTGCAGCCCTGTCCTGCCCTGTTCTGCCCTGTTCTGATGCTCCCCACAGCTGAAGCAGCCCTTCAGCAGAAACTTGCTTTCCAAACAGTTCTCGTGACTCTGCTCCAGCCCTTCCTCTCAGTGGGCCCAGGCAGGCAGTTTTTCCTCTCTCCTCATCAGATATCTGTGTCTCTCTGAAATATTCAGATTATTTGGTTTTGTTCTCTTCTCCCCCACATCAAATCCTCCCCCTGCTTGTGGAAGCAGTGGATTTCACCCAAGCACAGGAGGCTAATTTACACCCTTCAGGGTTTAAAATAGCAGTGGCGTAAATGAAAAGTCCAATTTCTTCAAATTTGCATTGTAAAACCATCCTTCAACTTCCTCGAAATAAATTTTACTATTTTATTAGTGCAAACAAAATGGTAATAAAACACTAATACAGCGCCTTGTATCCAGGGGAAGAGCTAAAATTAACATAGACCGAGCAGTGTTTGCTATTACATTCAATTACCTTTTTACTTGAGATTTACATTCTCATCCCCTTAATCTCCATAGTGGTGGCTTTGAAATTGTTCCCCACAGTCACTCCTGCATTCGGCAGGGACAGCAGGAGAGTCACTTTTTCGCCACCGCCGCTTCTGCTGCCAGCATCCGGGTGCCAGCCGCTTCCCTCGAGACCCCTGGGCAAGCTTCCCCAGAGGCCCTTGGCAGCCAGGTGCAGTCACTCTCCCCTGTTCATCTCACTCAGAAGATGAAACTTCTAAACTCCAGACAAACCCAGCAGCAGCAAAAACACAGCCCATGTTCTGTAGCTGCTTTCCACCTGGCTCTGGAAAGTGTTCCTTAATTCTCAGCCACAAGCCGTGCTGCAGGCAAGGTTTATTATCTCCCCTGGACAGACACAGAAACTAAGGCAAAGACTGAGGCTGAAGGCAGCAGCTCCCAGTGTAAATCTGGAAGAGAGTATTTTGTAGTGGAAGTATTAGAGCTTTCGCCTGGGACTCGATGGATTCAGGCTCTGCTCTGGAGTTATTTAATTGGGATTGCCTCCTGCAACCCAGGGGTGCCAGATCTAAAGGCTGGCTTCAGGGAAAGAGCAGCTTCAGGGTTGTCTGATGAAACTAGGGAGAACCTGTACTGAGAAGAACGGATGCTAAGGATCCAAACCCCAGTAAATGCAATACAAGGACTCCACTTCCTCACTATCAGGGAAGAGTTGTAACTGGCAGCATCTTTGGATGCTTTCTTTTATCACAGTACACGTGGGTGAGTTTGGCCATCACCAGAAGAATGTCAAGGCTTCATTAAGACACCACAGGAAAGTGCTGCACTGGTCCAGCTCCATGCTGTGACTTGGACACCGTTTTTCTTTCTCCCTTTTCATCTACTAACTCTTGGACATCTCTCTGCATACAAACCAAAGCAAAACATTCATCCTTTCTCTGGAGAGCATGGCCAGCACCTGCCCTACCAGTGACATCCACAACTTTGTCCAGTAACTCTGATACACCACTTTGTGACACCCAAATGAGACTAACTAAGCAGTGTGTAGCATCTCTTTTAACCTGGCCAAGAAAAGACTCAACAACCTTTCAGCCTAGCGTGCTCACTACCCAGCCACCACAGCACTGAAGAGAGTCAGCAGCTAAGGAGAGGTAATGGACAATCTGAGGAGGCACTAGCCAGCATCCCAGAGAAGAGCATCTCCCAAGAGAAACAGATCTGGAGTGTCGCCCAAGCTCAGCTCAGCTGCAGTGAGCACACAACACACGGGCTGCACGCAAGTGCCTGACAAGAGCTGTCACCACCTGTTCAGATGGGACAACACTTCTGAGTGTCCCAACCAAGTTCCAGGAAGCCCACAGGCACGGTGTGACCCTGACAGTACCTGGAGTAAGCACCAATGAACTGGCTGCAACAACCCTGTTGAAACCTAACCTCACCAGAATCCATTTTGTCCCATCTAGCACAAGGTGACTCTAATTTCTAGTGCTCCTTGGGCACCTATCCTACAGCTCCCAATTCTTCTTCTGAAAGAACTCTGCAGGTGATTCAGCACCAGATTTTGTGTCAGTGAGAACCTGCTGGTCAGTTTTCCTGTGACAAGGAGGTCTATGTCCTAACATTCCGTGGCACTCAGGAGTCCTCTAGGCAGTATTCCTGATGGCTGCCTCCAAGGTCCTCTTCCTTTTCTCACTAACAAACCCCTCCGGTTTCCACATTTTATCCCATCACTTGCATGTCTGTCCCCTGAACTGCTCATCTCTCTCTTCTCCTTACTAGCATGGTCTATCCTTCCCCTCTAGCCATCCTGCTCTGCATGACCAGAGAGGAAGGACCATGCAAAGCATCAGTCTGCAGAATATCCCTAGAATAAATGGTAAATCCTCTCCATCTGAGCAACAAATGTGTCCCCAGGAAACCTTTCATCTGTCCACCTTCTAGAAGGCAGCACACAAAGGCCCTTGTGCAAATAAAATTATCAGAAGACATCTGAGCAAAACAAAAAACCCCAAACAATAAAGAGTAGGAAGAAGAAACATGCCCAGCAGCAACAGGGCTCGGGTTGGTTTCAGCTGGTCTTCTGCCCCTTTTTTCTGTTCTCTTTCCTCTGCTCGCCTGCACAAAGGAAGTTTGTTGTCAGGCTCAAACATTTCCTGGGCCTTGTCCGAGTTCCACCTTGTTTTCTTTTTTCTTCTCCCCACCCTGTACAAATAAAGCAAAAACCAACTGGCACCACCTGTGATGAAAGGACTAAATGTAGAATTTTATCTTTTCTTTCTTTTCTCCCTCCTCCTTTTTTTTTTTTTTTCCTTTTTCTTGGCTAGAAGTTTTGGGCAAAGGACAAAAGGTACTGTTGGGTAAGCACAATCCAGTGGCTGAGTCATGCTAAGACACTAAAGTGTTGGCTGCTGATGGGGTGGAATAAGCCAAGCTGCTGCTTGGCTAAATGCAACAAAACTTCCAGCAGCACCACTGCAAGCTCTGCCAGCTCCAAAGCACGAGGGCAAGAGAAGATTCTCATAGTAAGAAAAGGTGCAAAGAACTCAAATAAAACCCTGGTACAAACGTCTTCACCTAAGGAATTTCAGGAGGAAAGACTATCACAAAGAGGCTGTATGGGCTCCTTCCTGAAGATTTGAAAGGTTATGAAGGTCATAGCAAAGCCAGCTAGGAGCCTTACTTCTGAGGAGTGAAGGCAAGGATGGGTTCTTCAGTCCTCCATCCAGGCCTACAGCTTTGATCTCATGACACAAGTCAACCCCAGTGCTGCGAGCAGCCTCCTTGCTCCCAGCTTTAAGCTCTTTGAAGCGGGGAGCTCTCGTTGCTCTGGCAGCCCCAAGTGCAGCCAAAGGGCAGGGGGCTGTGGGACACTACCATGAAGCAGAAAATCACCAGCCCCTTCCTGGCTGCATATTAAACGGTGCCCCAAGCAGGCACTTGCTGGGAGCACGTTCGAAAGCACACTGCAGACCCTGCAACTCAATGGTGCATCTAGGGGAGCTGGAGCACTGGCTGTTTGCTTTATGATGCACTTTGGTCTCTCTCAGTTGCACTGTTATCCTACACCTGTTCGCTCCCCTTTCCTGGGCTGATAACAGATGTTGTGTGGAGTGGTGGCCTGGCCCAGCTCTTTTTGTTTTTAATGAGGCACATGTATTTGGTTCCAGACTATCAATAGGCACAGCCAGGGAAGAGGAAGAAAATTTCCCTCAACAGGCATAATCAGTTCAGCAGAATGATGTCAGTCAAGGCCCACAGACGGGTCTGAAGAGGACAAACACCTTGGCTGATCAACCCTCCCTGGGACAAATCCTGCTCCCCTAGTGCAGCACAGCTCCTTCTGAGCCCAGGCTCACACAGGGTGTTACAATGCTGTGCAGGTTCTTTAATGCAGACATAGGCCTGGCCTCTTTCCACAGGCCTGGCACCTTTTCATGGCAGACCCCATGACACACGGAGGCGGCTGAGAACAAGGGATCATGCTTTTCCAGGAACAGGGAATCCAGATTTTCTGGTTTATAAATTTTCCCATCTGGATTTGTTTTGCTGTTCATAGGGTAGATCACCAGAGATAAGGAAAGAAAAGTAAAGAAATATCAGAGCAGTGGCAGCCCCACCGGGCTCGGACGAGTTTCTTGGATGTCACAATCTCCTGCTTGGGCAGAAATTTGAATGCATTTTCCAGCAGCAAGGCAGATAAAGTGGCATCTCCCCCCGGGGCTCTTTCGCTTCTGCTGCTGCCTAAGGGCTCTGTGACGTAGGGGAACTGAGGAGCTTGGACATGCCCGTTCTCAAGACTCTCTGTAGGGACATGGTAACTTCTCTGCCACTTGCCTGGTAAAAAATCAAAATCAGCTGAGACTTCTTAGGGTGAAGCCCCTGTGAGAAGAGTCTATAGAGGAGCAGGTTGTCACCTGAAACAGTTGCAAAGAATGAATGCATTGGGGAAAAGCTGCACAAGTTCCCAAATGGCACAGGAAGGACTGAGTAGGTCATTCTACGTAACAGAACCAGTAGCTCCAGCTCTCCTCTGTAGCACAGGGCCTGTTTCCTGGGGAAGAATTGCAGCTGGATGGTTTGGGAACAGATCTCTCAAGCCCTGCCCCAGCTCTCAGTCAAGACCAGGCTCTGCAGGACCTGCTGTGGCTGCTCTTCCCACCTCTGCAGCTTTATCCTAAAGCTCTGACAGTTTCCATGGGTACTGGGTGTCTATACACAGAAAGGCACCTGCAGAGTAAAGCAGATATGGGCCTGGACCCCAAAGATTGCTATAGGAAAGAGTGGCCTGAAGTGTGGAGCCAAAGGGCTAGGGGCTGCAACACTATGTACTTTGTCCTCCCCTGCCACCCCTAAGCCAGGCTGTTGAATTTACACAGCAAGGACAACTTGGTAAAGACAGTGCCGCGGCTGTCAGCTGGGAGCCTCTGCACACTAAGCTCCTGGTTAAATGTTTTCATCAAACCCAGAGCGAGAAAGTGCAGAGCAAACACCACCAATTAGAGGCTGGGATGAAGCGTTCCTGCCAGCAGATCTGGTGAGGGGCATGAGTCACCTTAACCCTTTGGGAGCCAGAGCCAACACAGCTCCAGAGGGGAAAGGAGGAAGATGGGAGAGGAACTCTCACAGCCCTGTCATATTTTCACTGTTTGGAGGAAGCTGGATTCCAGAGAGCACACTCGCCATGTTCAGAGCCACATTATCCCCTTAACCTCTGCCCTCACCATTCTCACACCCGGAGGAGCCTGAACCAGGCAAGACACTCACCCCAGGGAAGGTGGCCATGAGCTGACTTGGAGAGCGGGACAGCAGCCCAGGGCAGAGGCTGCCAGGTGTGTGTTCCAAAGGTCTGGTGTTGGCCATCCCTCAAGCCATCTCTACTTTCCAAGTCCATTGCAGCAAACAGAGGACAGCACATGAGAGTTGCTGATGGCTAAGGTGTCAATGGCAGTACCATGGCAGTACTCAATGCTAATTCCAAGACAAAAGGACTTGTTTTGGACAAAATGCTTCCCCAGCAGAAACACAGAATCACATAATTATTTGGCTTGGAAAAGACCTCCAAGATTGTGATGAAATGTAGCCAGCAGAAGGAGAATGGGGATCGGGATCATGATTAGGCAGGTATGTCCCCCTTGCCCTAAACTGCCTCTACCAGGCTGCCAATTCTCCACTTTCTGAAGATGTAACAGGTGATCAGATCTGATCTACAGTCTTGGGCTCAATTCCCTTTCAGTGCAAATGACATGCTCCTGTTTTCAGCAGGCTTCAGTGCTGACAAGCCAACGTTCAGCTTTCTAGTAGAACCAAATATTGCAAGATCATAGGTGTTTGGAGAGGTTGGTCCCTACCTCTGCAACAAACCCTGAAGTCAGAACTACACTTTTGCTCTCTGTCACTCAAACACCCACTGACTCCATCTCAGCACAGGACTGAGCACATGCTGCAGGAAAGGGCCCCAGATGGCATGTGGACCAAATCCACCCACTGAAGAATCCAGTAGCAACAGCACTGCTGGGACAGGTGGCACTTTGGTAGCTTTCCACTGGAGTCCCCCCTTGGCCAAGCTCCCCATGCTGAGGTGAGGGACAGAAACAGGTACAGGGGTGGTGGACCTGATGCTATGCAGATCAAGAGGCATCCACCCAAGACAAGGAAGCTAAAAGCCAAGAAAGGATAAATTAACACAGCAACATCTAATGGTGAGGTCCTTCTCAATATAGGGCACGGTAGGGATGCGTGTGGGGCAGTCTAGGACCTGGCCCTCCACAGTTACATGTGTCCAGTGCTGGGGCCCCCAGAATCAGTGAATTTCAAGCACACCAGCACTACCGAAACATACAGTTTGAGATCCTGCTGAGCCAGCTTGTGGCTGTATTCAAAATTGAGTAAATTTACGGCTGTAAGCTGGGAGTTTATACAACCCGTAACTTGTTAGGGATGGCTGACCAAGCCAGAACGATCGCTCCCCAGCCGACAGCACGCTTATTGGGTAGACCTTTGAGTGCCTGGAAGCTTTTATTATTTTTCTTTCTCTTTTTCTTCTGCATTGGAGGGGGGAGTAGGAAGGGAGATGTCTGGTTTTGTTCCTTTCCTCACCAAAGACAAACAAATTAAATCTTGGGTTCAGTCCACTTTGGAGTCCTCAGCACATCAACCAGAGATCACAGCACAACCGGTGACCATCTCCTTGGACAAGGCTGCTGTATGCTTCCCACTCTCTGCTAACTCTTGCAACGTGAATAGCTCCAGAGAATTCAATGTATTATCGCCAGAGTTAGCAAGGCTGCTCTCAGGCTGGCCCCTTTTGCATGGACACTTCCCTCCCCATCCACACCAAAACCCACAAACACTGCTCTGCTCCAGGCTGGGCTGCAGGAAAATGAGTTTAGTGCAGCAAATACAGTGGCCTGCAAAGACCTTCCTTCCATCTCCTTTACAAGGATAAACAGTTGGAGCAGTATCAGACCTGAAGTGATTTGAACCTGGATTCACAAACAGCAACAGAAGGACTCTGCCAAGTAATGGGCAGGCAGCAGGCAGCAAATGTAACACAGGACTCCGAGAGCCCTCTGATGGGAACAAAATCAGCATCATTCACTGTGCCTGCAAGTGAAAAAACTCTCCAGCCCTAGGAAAGCCTGCATGTAACAGCCTGAATCTCACAGCCCTGGCTTTTATTACAGCACAGTCCCAGCTCTTGTCTGAGAGGCATTTTCAGCAGGAAACCCAAACACGATCCAACTGCAACAAGGCTGGACAAGGAGCAGAGGCTCTCCTGGGACTCTCATCTCTGTATGCCCATGGACAAGACAAGGACAGCCCCACCTGCTTCAACGATGCACACATTCGCGAGCATGAGATGCTCAAGCATGATGAGAGCGACAGATACCTACCTCAGTGGAGGCACTGCTGCAGGGTCTCCATTCGCTGCCTGGGGAGAATGCAGGCTTTTAGGCTAAGGAGCATTAACAGGTCTCCCCTTTACCCTCCACTCCACCCTGAATATGTAACAGCCCAGAACATCAATAGTTTAAAAGAGTTAAAGAGCCAGCTGAAGCTTTAGAGAATCAGGCAGGATAAAACACTCTTTAGCATCCAGCCACCATGTAAGAAAATCAAGGCAGTGGGGACCTTTGGTGAAGTCCTAAACAGGAGACTGAAAAAGGGGAAATTTCCTCTCTCCTCCACTCTGTGAGCAGAGATCACACTGCCTGCTGCCTCTCCCACAGTTTAAAATACTTAAGTCCTCCAAGGTGCAGCTTAATTTTCTTTTTTAAAAAAGAAAAGTGTCAGTCTAATTAGATAAATCCTCCAAGCACGTGGCCCAGAGTTCGTCATGGAAATTAACCTCCTTGAAAGATCACAGTGACTGAAATAAGAAACTGTGTGTTTTGGCATAGTGCAGTGAAATGGGAGATGCAGGCTGCATTTCATACACCTTCCCTTTCATAAACCTGCCGCGTTTCATATCTGCCCTGCTGGCCCTTCGCTCCGCACCAAGACTTTATCTCCGAATGCCTGTTTGCAAATCGCTGCTGAGAGGTTACAATAACCCCTGGGAGAGATTTTGCTGGCTCACCAGTGTGAAAGGACACTGCTCCCCTGGTATAAAGCTGGCCCAGCCTGAGGCATTGGTAGAGGGAGGGGCTCATCACCAGCAGCCCTACAGAGAGGATGTTCTGCAGACACAGCCACCATGGGGAGGCAGCCAGGCTGGGAGCTGTTTGCCAGCCTCCGAGCTGTTTCGCCAGCTTCATCATCCAACACGCAGGCGAGTGTGATTCTGTGCAGCCCTGACTCTCACCGGGCATGGGCTGCGTGGGGCAGGAGGGAGATACAGATACCTAGAAGACACAGGCTGAGATCACGTAGCTCAGTTTGCATTTATGCCACCTACACTTGTGTTTGTTATTTAGAAGGCTCTACCTTGCCACACTGGGAAAAGTGCAGGGCCGGGAGTCATACAGCTGAGGAATAAAAAATCCTCGTCCCTCGTTCTGCTATTGGAAGCAGAAACAAAACCAGGAAAGAAAAGAATCAGCTTACAAGTGAGAGTCAGCTGCTATCCCTACCCTCCAGTCAGTCAGGACTAGAACCAGATGATTTTGTACCTTAAGGAAACAGTGGCCAGTCAGCTTTTCTCCCAGATCACTGGAGAAATGTGTGCTAGGGTCACACTCTCAACTCTTGTTCCACAAGAACTACTGTAGGCCTACTGAGTGACATTCCACAACACATTTTAGTAGATCTCTGAAAGCAGACCCCTTTTCACAGCTCCAAATAGTCCTTCTCATGAAGGGGATCTAAGGATTCTTTTTAAGCTTTCCAATTCACACTCTCCTTTCAAAGGAGAGCATCCAAAATTAACAAGCCCCTGAAAAAGCTGCAGAATTCATCTATCTCCTTCCTTCCCAAGCCTGATAGATGCTGATACATGTAGCACTGTGATACCCTCCCAACACTGAGACCAGCCCTGCCAGCTCACTTTGCACACAGAAGGATCAGGACCAGCCTTGGAGACCAACTCTGAGGTGACTTCTTCTACTGTCATTGAAATGACAAGCCCTGTGGCTCAGAATTCAGAAGCAACCTATTCTGTTTCAAAACAGCATCACTGGTGGCAGAACGAAAATAGCAGACCTTATGGATAGAAAACTACCCCAAAACAACACAGTGGGCAAGGAGCCAGAGGCCCCAAACAACTGCCATTTCTGCAGACACAGCCCCTTTTCCTGCAGCGCTTGTTACACACCAGGCCTCTGCAGCTGGCTGGCTCTAGAGCTCACCCTGGGAGCAGAGACTCCTGTACCTCTGGGTTCTATTCTAGACCAACTCAATCACGCATGAAAGGTATTAGCTGACACCTCATCAACAGCCACTGGACATGGAGAGCACGGGGGGGTGCAGATCCCTCAGCACAAGAGCCCATTGCCTCCTTGCTACAACTCATTAGCTGTCTCAGGGAAGAGTTCAGAAGGCAGACGAAGCACAACAACTCCATCCATGTCTTCTACTGCTCCCTCCAGCTCAGAGCTGAGGCATGTTGGAAGGACACTACTGGAGAAACCAGGATGAACTCAGCCTTAATACAGTTTCTTAGCGGTTCTCTGCCAAGTACAGGCAAGCCCCACAGTTCCATTACTAATAACTTAATACCTAATAATATTACTGGTGTAACACTTAACCTTGAAGCCAAGCACCTGGACCCAGAAAAAGCAGCATTTAGCAAACCTTACACCTCACTGTATTCGGCATCTGGTGTCAACTGATCAAAACGCAGCATCCACAGCTCCTTCCCACCTGCTCCAAGGCACTTGGCATCCTTAATAAAAAGGTGAAGTTCCTGCTTCAGCCAGGAGCTATGGGCTGAACGAGACTACAGGAGGAAAAAAATATCCAAGTGCAATTCCACACTCCTCTTTAGGCTTTGGATACTTTAGGCAAATTCCCAATTACAGCCTGCAACCGGACTGGAGACAAGAGCCCAGAAAGAAGGGGCAGTGGGCACCAGGTAAGGCTTGGCATCTTCCACTACGCACCAGCACACTAAGCCGAGCTCTGCCAGCCCTGAAATGTTGGGTTTTTTTTTCCAAAAGGCACACACACCCCTTTGGACACGGGTATGGTGAAACCTGCCTGGAGAGGGAAGGACCCAGCAATGCAGGCAGGTTCCTAACTCCTTAGCATCAGAGCAAGCAGCCCAGCCCCTGAAGTGACTTCAGCGGCATCCTCTCTCACTGGCCACACGGGCTTCATTCCTCCGAGGCGACCGCAAACACACTGCCAAGGAGGGCTGCGATACCTGAATCCAGCATGGGCTCCAAGACAACGCCAAGCTTTGCTGCCAGCCTGAAGTTTGCGGGCAGGAGCCCAGCAGAGCGCGGCCGGCGGCAGCCCGAGCCGAGCCGTGCTGTGTTCTAAGCCACCTAGTGTCGGAGCGGCGGGCGTTGCAGCGGGGTCGCTGCAGGTGCGGAGAGCCGAGGGGAGCCGGCGGAGGGCAGGAGCGGTGACACCCCACAGCACGAATGCAGAGGATCTAAGGGCAGGGTGCGCAGGCTGGGCGGGGAGCGAGGTCTCGCCCCGAGTAGAGGCGCAGGTACCAAACCAGGGGCATGGCAAGCACCCGGCCTAGAGCCCCGTCGGGGCAGCCAGGCCCTCTACCACAGGCCCAAGATGGGAGGCCAGCTGCAGCCTTGCTCCTCAAACCAAAGCCTGTCAAGGAACACCACCGTTAGAAGCCCCTGTTGCAGACCCAAGGTCCAGCCGGGTTGCTTACCACCTCTGGGATGCAAACTTGGAGACAACTTTCCTTGGCATGGGCCTGTAAAACAACCCAGAAGCACCCCTGAGCCCAAGCCCTGCTAACCCCTGCCCACTCCCTCAGAACCCACTTTCATCCGCATCGCCTCTCCTGCCCCCGCAGGAGCCCCCTCCTCCTCGCTCTCTTTCTCTGTGTCCTCGAGACTCCTCTCACCTTGAGGAGTGTTAGGATTACCCAGCATTTACACTCAATGCTCCTCTTTATTCCTTAAGACTTATTAAGAATGATAATGAGCTCCAAAGCAGTGACACGTCTCTCTCTCCCCCTCTGTCGCGCTCTCTCTCTCTCTCTCTACGTGCCTTTTCCGTCAAAGGCACACAGGACAAATCCGACCAAAAAAAAAAAGCCCTGACAATATGGATCAAGGACAGATGAGGATTTATATTCTACAAATCCAGCCTTTTTGGGGTTTATTCTTTCGACTCGAATTCTACCCTTTCCTCTTCTGACTCCTCTTCTCCCCCCTCTGCCCCAACCCTCTCGGACTTTGAATGCGAGAGCAGAGGAGAAGCAGCAAGCTGCTTGCCTGCACAACCTCGTTAATGTGGAGCTCTTAAACGGCTGATTAATTTTAGCAAAATTTACGATGCGCTCTTGATTTTCTTTGAAGCTGCAGTCTTATACACCAAAAGCAAGTTAACTTTAAGATCCCTCTTGTGAACCCACTGCCCCTTAATTCTTGGATGCCCCATTTAGGTGCACAAATATACAAGAGAGAAACACCGTGCAGGGCATGGAAGCCGTTGCCCTGCCAGGTACTCAAAGTGGTTTGATTCCAATAACCACAAACTGAAAACTCCCAACTTCTACCTATTTAACTTCCCATAAAGATTAGGAAAAAAAGAAATGATTAAAAATCACCAGTCAGTCCTTCAAAGCCAAAAAGAAGCAGGGCTACATAAGCCCCAATGCCAAGCGAAGCCTCTTGAAGCTGCATTTGCTCACGCCACAGCAACACCAGGCTCTCGGCTGCCACTAGAAACGTCAGGTTCTCCCACTGCCACCTTGAAACCAGCCACGTCTCGCCAGAGGCTAAATCCGAACCCCCAGAAACGCAACGTACAGGTTTACACAGACCCTGAACTACACTTCGATATTTCAGTCATCACCCCAGCTTCCTCCTACTCAGTATTTGCTTTTATTCTTTGTCTCCCTCTGCCAGACTCCGTTTTTCTGATATAGACATCAGGAGGTTAAGGGCTCAATTATCAAGTCTGTTGACTCCTCAGCTTCATGTTACTTGGGGGGGTTCTCAGTGGCTCTTTGGAAACTGCACTGCAAAATCCCTTTCCTTCTTGGCTCTTCTTTTTATTAACTTTCAATGCCTGTTTGTGACGCACCTCTATGCATGAACCCACAAATCTATTTGGGGTGAACCCTTCCAACCCCTAACATTCTGCATGTGTGAAGAGAGAGAGGCGGTGAACTGGGAGAGAGAGACATTAATGAAATCACCCTAAGAGCGCCTAGGCAGGCTGGAGCTGAAGCGTTCGCGATCTTGAAACCTACAGTAACAGCCACATGGAATTTACAAAATATGATTGGAGTGGTTCTAATTAGCCCCAGTCTGTGGAAAAATTGGAAGGAAGCGGCTCTTTGATTAATGTTACAAACCAGAAAGGAAACAGATTTTAAAAGTTAAAGTAGCAGCACTGTGGAACACAGCATTGTTACCAGCATACGTTTATGATACCTGCTCCGAGCAGATGGCTTGGGGTTTTGGTTTTAGGGTTTTTCCTTTTCACTCCAAGGGAGAAAGGAAGACAGGATGCAAGTAAAAGCTTCTGTTTATGGAAGTGTGCGGCGCTTTTATCTCCCAAGGCATTTATATAGCTGGACTGCGTATAAATCCGTCTGAAAATGAAATTAGCGAAACCAAAACAGGGGTGAAGGTGCTGGGGGGAGGGGGGCCGGGGGGGGAAAAAATCACCACCTCAGTAAATCATAGAGGATAACCAGCCCCTGGCTTGGACAGATAGCAAATTCAGCTTTAATAGGAAGAAACAGAGTTGGGAAGGGAAAGGAGAAGATTCATACCTGCAACCAACTGCTGGCAAATAACGGGGGGGCTATTTTTAATAAGCTTTTGAAAGTCACAGTGCAAGTTTGCTTCAGCTTGAAAAGAAAAAGGAAATAAGTTTTTTTTTCCAGCTAGCTTGATTGTTTTGGGTGGAGCTCAAGCATGTGTGTATATATGCTGTATATAAAAATGAATTACTAATTCTTTCCTGGAAACTGTTTGAATTGCAATCTGCAAGATACAAAAACACACCTTTATTTTAACACTGATTTTAATACAGATAGAACGGGGGGGGGGGACGGCCAGGGNGGGGGGGGGGACGGACCCGGGCGACGACACCGGACACAGGGGGGCGGGGATGGGCAGCAAGGGGAACGTTTTTCCCAGTACACTGTGAAACCCATGAGCAAGAACTAAACCTCTCCACACATGGACACCCAGAGGCACAGGCACACTTTGCTCAACTGCACAATCACCAACTGAACTCCAGCTCTCAGTGGCTTTTTCCCTGTACCAAAGCTTCGCTCTGAAACTGCAAGAATGACAACGTCATGTGTGTGGAAAGCTGACACTTGGTGCTTTTAAAAAGAAATGAGGAAAAATAAGCTGTTGACTTCTTGGTTAAAGTATTTTCTTGTTCTAACTCATGTTCTTATGTCACTGGGCTAAAAAAAAAAAGAGGGAGAGAGGGAGAGAGAGATATGACTTTCCTTGAATGATCTGTTTAACCTAAGCCAGAGGAAAAAAAAAGAAGTCATTAATTACTTATGTGAGCTATTGCTTCTGAAAGACAATAAACCTGCCTGGTCGCCATGGATATGACATATTTGCTCTGAAAACAACACAATAATTAGCAAAGGGGAAAGATACAAGGAGAATATGCAAACTCCTGAGTTTAAAGCCATAGTGTTTCCTTTTTTCCTCCCTACTCTTTTTACTTGTCAGAGTCAATTCTGTTTGCAATTCAAATCAAACAAATAAACAGAATATTTACCCCCCAAAAATTTTAAATGCTTCGACATGCTCCAGAACACACCAAAAAACAAAAGAAGAAAAAATGACAAGGCAGAAAGATCAAGTCCAGTATGCAGAGATCATAAGCCACATACATGTGTTCTCCACATACACGTGTGTGTACATATGGATCTATGTGGACTCCAAACGTACGCAGACGTAGCATACAAGCGGGGCAGTTCCCAGCATTACAGGCACAGTTTCCTCTAGGATTATTTTATGCCCACGATCAGCCCAGAAGCACCCCAAGAAGAAAAGCACCCCTGGTTTCAGGGGGAGGGAAACACTCTGAAGATGCACTAAGAGAAAGTGCAAGGGGCTGTGACTGTGTTAAATGCGCGTCGTGCTGGCAGCATTTTTCTTGGCAAACCCTTTAACTTTTCTGCAGCAGACGAGCGAACCCCACAGCTGGAGCACCCCACACCAGCCCGGGAGCATGGCAGCTGCCCAGGGCTTCTCCCAGTTGAAGCATAAAAAACCCCCAAAAGAGAAAATTTCTTCTCTGCCCTCAATTACTTGTTATAAAAGTGACATTACACCGAGACAGACGTAACAACAATGAGTGAGTTAAGAAATAATGAAAAGTGAGTTATATGCTGAGGGACTTCTTGGAAATAATTTATAAATGTTACGGGGAAAATGTTTTTTAGATTTCTCTCTCATTAGGATGAGACAAAGACTATTAAAACCTTCTCTAATGCGGTAGCTTACTGGATTCTGACCTTCCACATTTAGAAACCAAGTAATAAAAACACCCTAACAAGCACTTTATCTTTAGAGATATTTGACTTTGAACTTATTTTAACATTTAAAAGACATGGGAGGTATAAAAATAACAATATAGTTGCCACAAGTTTCTGTTGTTGCTCTTGTTTTCACTGCTAAAAAAAAATAAAATCTTTAGAACAAAATAAGCAGATTAAGGAAACATCCTCCTAATTTAACTGGCTTTTTCCTTTTTTTAAAAAACAATAGTTTTAGCTGGACTCTTTGATCTTGAAAGGCTTCTGCTATCTTGTGTGATGAGGGGGGGAAAATGATCTGTTTTAAATGATGATGCAAAAAAAAAAGGATCAAAGCCCTGACTTTCTGTTAGCCATAATAAGCTCTGTCTTGCACAAAGCTTCAACTTCAGGCTTTAATATATAAAATATACAAGAGCCCAATAAAAGCACCCAAAAGGTACAAAGTCTGAAAACAAAAGGGGACGCTGCTCCTTTAAACGTTTTAGTGCATATGGAGTTTGATTTCTGAAAGAGATCAGTTTAACATCTCCATAGAAACCAGCAACAGATTATCATCAACAGAATAAATAACTAGTCTAATAAATTAAACAGGAGGCATAAGATCTGGAAACTTGATTACTGAAGTTCAACAATATTCCCCCATAAACTCTTCCAACCCACCTTTAGGGTAGCTAACAAGGTGGCAGTGACACACAGATAAAAGGGAGGTGGGACGCAGGCAGGACTTCTGGAAATGATAAGTCCAAAACCTTGGCGAGAAATTATTCTCCACTAAGAGTCAGCAAATCGATAGAGGAAATAAACTGATCCATCAAGTTTTTAGGAGAGCCAGCTCCTCTTCTGGGGTGCGGGCGGCGCGGCCCCGCCGTGCCGAGAAGCGCGGACAGGAGGGGACACGCAGAAGGCTGGACCTGCAGCTCCTGACAAGTTTCGCCTCCTCGGCCCCAAAGGGCAGGAGGGCTCAGGGCGATCGATCAAACCCTCCGGGACTCCAGCGGTCTCCAGACGCACCCCATCCCGGAAAGTTTGCCGAAGAAGTTGCTACCGCGCAGCCCGCTGGCCCGGCGCCCGCCCCAGCCTCTTGACAGCTCGTCCACCGCCCCGGCCCGCGACGAGCCCCGCTCCTCCTCTGCGCCCCCGGCTGCCCCCCAGGCCGTCCCTCCGTCGGCACCGGCGCTACGCGGCCGACGGCGCTCGGGCTGCCGGCCTGACACCGCTCCTCGCCTGCTCCGTCAGCACCCCGCCGCGCCCCCCCCCGCCCTTACCCCCGCCGGGCAGGCTCTGAGTGACGGCTCGGACACCTGTTCCCGGTCCCTAGAGCCTTCGAGGCGGGCAGCAGCTCCCCCAGGGAGCCCCGGCCCGCGCTCCCCGCCCGCCACCGCCCCGGCCTCGGGCGTCCGCCCCCTGCCCGCCGCTGCCCCGCCGCGCACGGGGAAAGGGGAAAGGGGGCGAGGCGGGGAAGGAGGTGGAGGGGGGGAAAACTTCCTGGCTCCGGATGGCAAATCAGCTGCGCATTCTGCAAATGCCACCGGGTAAAAATAACCTGCTGCTTCGCCCGGGGGGCCGGGCACCGGCTGCCCCGAGCCGCGGTCGCGGTCGCCGCGCTCCCTGCTCGCGCCGTCCCTTTGCCGGGGGGCCGCGATCGTCTCGCTGCTGGCACCGGGCAAAACGCTGCCGGCCCCGACCCGAGCACTTCGCAGAAAGTTCCCTGACACGACTCTCCCCGCCGGCACCCGGCCCTGCCCGCCGAGCGCTCCCGCCGCCGCTCGCCCAACTTTGCTGCCGTTGCCACCCCTCCTCCTTTCCCTCCCCCGGTGCCTGCTCCCGGCCGCATCGGACCCCCCGAGCGCTGCAGCGCGGCCGGGCTGCGGCTACCCGCGCCCGGTGCGGAGCGGGAACACGTGTTCCCCCGTCCCCTGCCCGGGCTCCTGCCAAAGTCCTCTGAATTGACGGACGCCACCGCGGCCCCGGCTCTGCCGCCGAGCGGNCTGCGGAGCCCAGCGGCCGCCGCTAACAGCCGGTGCCAGCAGAGGCTGAGCGCTTGCCCCGCGGGATCTGGGCGCGGAGCGGTGCCCACCTGCCGGGCAGCGCCGCCGGCCGCCCGCCCGCGCAGCGCTCCGGCCCCGGAGCCAGCGATCCGGGGCTGGCGGCGGCGGGGCCGGGGCCGGGCGGGAGCGGACGGGCTTACCTGCACTTGGGGCTGCTTTGGGTGACTTTCCAAGTCAAGGGAAATGTGTGTGTGTTTGGGATGGAGGCTGCAGCGCGCATGCGCCATCAAACTTGCCCTGATCCCGGATTTTTCCTCCTCGCGCTCCCCTTCGCTTTGATTATTGAATTTTCCTATTTCTAACAGGAGGGCGGGCGCTGCGCAAAACCCGGCCCGGAGCCCAGCGCCGCCTGCCCCGGCCCGCCCAGGGAGGGGAACGGGAGAGCGGGCGGGGAGGCAGCGGGCACGGAGCGGACTCGATCTCCAGGCAAGCAGGGCAGGCAGGCAAGGGAGCGGCGCCTGCAAAACCCGGACCGGATCGCCCTCCCCTGGCAAGGGACGGGGCGAGAAGTGTCCCCGTTTCCCAGCCCGTGCGGGTAGCTGCCTGCCTAAGCCCTGTCCCCGAACTCGACGATTCCTGTCCCCCGCCCGTCCGCCTTCCCAGCGAGGCATGGCAAGTTTTGTGCACTTTTCTACTTTGCAGCCTGGTGACCTCTACTCAGCTCAGTTCCCCAAGACTGAACTCCATGGAGATCAGCCAGCGCTAGGCTGCTCGTATGCTCTATTCTCCCTTCCCAGGCATAATGTTGAGATACTACTTTACAAACTTCTAAACTTCAGTACTTTTCTTTCGCTTATGGCCTTAGTCTGGATTTCACTCAAGTTTAGAGCTATTCACTTTCTCCTTGCTTTCACAACTGCTGTGTTTCTTGGATTAGTACTCTGTCGTACTGCTTTTGCAAGTCTTTAAACCAAGGACTCACTCTTGCAGGTAGGCATCCTACAGAAAAGATCAAGGGACAGACATGGCAGTCTCACAGACCAGGCTGGGTCAGGGGATGTCTTGCAAGATCAGAGCCAAACGTTCCCCTACATTCACATGTACCTGGACTCCCAACAGACAGGCCACACTTTCTGTGTTAAGAAGTGACTTTCTCCATCTCTGCCTTTGCTTTCCCAACTCTATCCTTCATCTCACTGAGACAGTCGGTTTATGTTATAGTTATGCTCACACATGCAGTGGTGGTTGTTCTGCAAAGCCCTCTACAGAGATCCTTTCCGTCATCCCTGGAGCCTCAACTCTGGAGCCTGGTGGTTCCCCTGCCTGCCTACCTGCCCCATGTCCCTGTAGGGATTAACCCAATGGATTAACTCATGTGAACATATCTGCTCCATCCCAGGGCCATGCAGGACTTGGGCCCTAAGCTCAAGCTGTGCAGAGCTGTAAACTCTGGAATAACTTCAGTGACTGGGAGCAGGGAGCTCTGCGTCAGCACACCCACACAGAACCCCTTGCAGGAGCGTCTCGCTCTTCCGTCCGCTTCCCTGTCTGTCTCCACCTGTTGCCTCTTGTCTGCTGTAAGCTCTTTGGGGCAGAATCCATGGGTTTGCTCTGGATTTGTCAGTGCCTTGCACAATGGGGCCCTGCTCCGTGATCACGGCTCCTACATGCTATTGCCACACACATAAATAATAACAATAATTAATAATAATAGACTAATTCCACTGATTTCGATGTGACTACTCATGTGAGTAAAAGTGACTCACATACATGAGTGCTTGCAGGACTGCTGCCAGCTCTTGAGCTTTTATTGTAAGTCTTTGAATATTTGGGGTTCTCCTTTGATCCCCAGCTCCTGGAATGACATGTTTCTAGCACTGGTGTTTACACAAGGAAGCTTGGAAATGTGGCGTGGTGCTCCCAAATGCCTCAGGAGCCAGAGGACAAATCAGTAACTTCCAAAGAAATGGATGGTTAATCGCTTTTGAGACAATCCTGCAATGTGGCAGCTGAGGGAAGAAGGGGGAGTCTGAGTCATGGATTTTGAACAGACAAGTTTAGTGCGGCACATCTATTGAGTGCGGCACATCTATTGAGTTAAATATTTAGGTCCCTGCAAAGATTGGACTTTAACCCAGATGAATCTACAGCAGGGAGATCTCTTTCTGTGGGGAAACTCACAGTGCTTAAAGCATCTGTGTCTTTGCAGAACCTGGGCTTTTGATTGTTTGAATCTTGTTTGGTAGTCGTCATTCAGTAGTTATTTATTTTTGCCTGCTCACACTAAGAAAGCATGAAAATGGGGATGAAAGTGAGGTAATTAAAGTAGCTAGAACTGCGTGAGACTGTTACTATAACTGCTGTGAGGATTCGTAAATTGCTGAAAACAAAAAGACCAAACTCCTTGAATTTGTGTCCCAGAGAGACACTGCCAGGTTACAATCGCTGTGTTTCTGAAACTAAATGTCCCAACTTTAGCACAGCAGAGCAGGTCCTAAGCTATGAATTCTTGCTTATGAGGCATCCCTGAAGAATGAAGGGTTGGGAGAATAGGGCCCTTTAATTAAATCTGCATCGTTACTTTTAATTGCTTTTACTTCTTATTGTTTTCTCTTGTTCACTTTTTTGCATTTCTCTCATCTAGGGTGCTGAGCACAGACTGAATGGCTGTGCTCCTGCTTGGAAGCTGGCTAATTTTGGAGTGCCGTGGAGTTGTCCTAGTTAGGAGGAGAACTTGGGGACAGTCAAGTGTTTGTGAGGCAGTGCCGTCTATCGCCGAAAGCTCTCACGCCCGTGCGGCCTGCACGCGGCAAGAGGCTCAGACACCCTACAGACCCTACCTTCAAGCCTCCTTCCAAACCACAGCTCACCCAGCATCTCTCTCTGCCTCTGTTTTAGAGCCTCACTCTGCATGTTTAACCTGTGTCTTTTGACGTTCTAGTCCCTGCTTTCTGAAGGCTGCTTGCGCCAAGTCCCTCTCAGCCCACCTGACGGCCTCTGTGCTAGCTCCCAGGAAGGGCCCAAGAGCGCGTGGCTCCTCAGCCAGAGAGAACACGAGGTAATGACACCTTACACAGCCCCTTCTAGATAGAAAGAAAATAATTTAGCAAATTGCAAATGATGCATACTTAACTATTTATGCTGCATCTTCCTGTCATCAACCCAAAGCAATTTTACTTCCGTGTTGAACAGTGGATGAAAACGTTCTATAGATTTAACCATTGCGGGAGTTCCTTTTAAGTGGTGCAGTAATCTCGCTCCAGCTAATTTAGTGTTGTAAGAAGGCACCACCCTCACAAGTCCTTTGTGTTCTTGTGTCAATACTGCCCCCAAACCATAAGTGCTGGCATCTGCATCTATCATCAAAGTGGGTCTGAAACACAGATGAAGAAAGGAGCAACTTGGCCATTGGAGGAGCAATCTCCAGAGCCTCTTACCTATTCTGGACATAGCCAATTCCATTCAGATTCCCTCCAAAACACTATTAACTCTCTCCACAAATCTATGCTGTGGTTTACAGCACTGGCAAACTGAATAATAAACCTTCTCTAAGAGAAGCTGAGCGAGAGGTACCCAGGGAGCTGGGTGCTTCAATACAGACTGTTTTCTTTTTGCCAATGAGGATTCCTTGCCTACTGCTCAGAGTTCACCTTGAACCAGGTCACCTCTCTCTCGTTGGGATTGAAAAGCTTTCAAGCAAAGATCTCTAGCCAAAATGTCTCTCAGTTTTGCTTTTTTTCTTTTTTATGTATACAAAACAACAGTGGAAAAAATCCCAGAGGAGTTTTGGACATCACTATCAGTCCTTTCACCTTACGGTTTTCTTTACCGGCATTTACTGAAATCAGTGAGATCTTAACACAGTTGTGGTCTCCATTTTCACTATTTCCTGCTTGCCTGAGCATTTAACAAACAAGTAGTGCAGTTGCACAAGATCATTGGCAGCTCAGACTCCACATGCTACTCCATCTCCAAACAGGTTTCATCTATTCCCAGTCCTCTTTTAGCCACCATAACATGTATCTGTCCCATTAGCTGCTGCCCTTGGGGAGAGGACATCCTGCTCACCACAAGCTCACTGCCCGTAAGACATTTGTTGTATTGAGCTACATATTTCAAATAAACTTCCAGGGACTGAAACTGTAGGACACCTTTCATACTATTTATCATTCAGCAATTAGCAATAATAGCATCCAAACTCATCATTAGGTTGTCCTCTAAGCCTGCTGTCCACAACTCTTGGCTAAATCCAGATGTTTCTCTCTTAAACCAAACTTTGTGTACAGTTCGCCTTTTTACTCTGGGTCCCCTCTTACTGCCACCCTGGGATGGAGTGGCTCTGCTGCCAGTACCTGTGGGGTGCAAGGACAAGGTGAGTGAATACCTGTCATGTCCCTCCCTGCACTGCTGGGCAATGGTGAGAAACAAGTGTGACAAGGTAGTAGAAGCCAAATAGAATGGAATGGAACAGAATATTCAGGCTGATGGCAAAGCCTTTACTGGGGACCAGGCATTAACCTTGCTGTTCACACTCAGTACATACCCCAAACACATTCCAGCTGGCTAAGCTGTGCAAGCCTGAGAAAACTTGATGTACCCTTTAAAAATTACTCACACAAGAAAAATGATACTAAGACAACAGGAGAAGGGGTTGGATTAAAATGACTAAAGCAGAGAAATACCGGCCGAGGGCTCGGACAGCTCACCCTGCTGTGACCTGGCTACCACTTTTTGGGAGGGGAAGACAAAGGGCTGCAGAAGGCCTTTCTGTTGCTCTGAAGCATGTGGCAATGGAGAATCAGGGCAAGATGTCTTGTCCCTGACTGCCCAGAGCAGCCAGCATGCTTTACACAGGCTTACTTGCCACAGTCATTCCTCACAGAGGCATTGCATCTCTGGTAAGGGAGCAGAAGGCTGAGGTCTAGGCTGATCAAGCCTAGCAAACCAGGCTGGAGCAATCATCTGTTTCATGTAGATAACCCAGTGGCCATCAGGCACCACAAGGGCTGTTTTCCAAACCCAGCACAGGCCAAGGTGCTATGCAGCACCTCTCACCCTGCTTCACAGCTCACTGGAGGAATGATGAAATCGCTCAGACGTGCACTCAAAAAATCCTATGGATTTACTTAGTTTCATAATGGAAAATGAAAAGTAATTACAGAGAAGGAGGAGGCATTTCTTCAGTTGCCAGTATAATATTATCTACTCTCGTTTTTTTATCATGAGTGGCACAAGCAATCACAGAATACCATGTGGTCATTGTTTGTCAAGTGCCATTCTCACACAGGCAACTCTTTCTTTGCATATGTACCCTTCAGAAGAAAGAAGCTCTGCACTGGATCCCCATCACAGCCTGCTCTAAATCCTCCGCGCAGCGTTGGCATTGCTTCACTGACAGCAGTGGAGCACAACTTGGTTGCACTGAGGAGGATCAGCCCCCTCGTTCTGAAACCTCAAACTTTTGTTTAGGAAAAGCTATCTACTGAATAGCAGCATGTAAGTACAGGATAAAAATACCAAAATTGCAATTGATCAGATTGATACTGATTTCTGGCTGGCATAAGTGAGGGTAGACAAGGATTTACTCAGCTCAGAATCTGTCCTTCTCTCATTTATTTGCCTTCGATCTGTATAAAGGTTCAAGCTAAAGACTTTGCATTCAGCAAGAAATATCTGGTGTCTAACCCCAGTGCCTTCCCAAAACTTCCCAGTGCCTTCACTATTCTGTGTATCTGAGTGATATCTACTGCTCTGGGGCTTAGTCATAAGGGAGGCTACTTTACTCTGCTCTCGTCAGACCCCACCTGGAGTACTGTGTGCAGTTCTGGAGCCCCCAGCACAAGAAGGACATGGAACTGCTGGAGCAGGTCCAGAGGAGAGCCACGAAGATGCTCAGAGGGCTGCAGCACCTCTGCTACAAGGACAGGCTGAGAGAGTTGGGACTCTGCAGCCTGGAGAAGAGAAGACTTCGAGGAGACCTTATAGTGGCTTTCCAGTATCTGAAGGGAGCCTACAGGAAGGCTGGGGAGGGACTATTGACAAGGTCTGGTAATGTCAGGACGAGGGGGAATGGGTTTAAGCTGGCAGAGGGGAGATTTAGAGTGGATGTTACGAGGAAGTTCTTTACAGTGAGGGTGGTAAGACACTGGCACAGGTTGCCCAGGGAGGTTGTGGATGCTTCCTCCCTGAAGGCATTTAAAGCCAGGCTGGATGAGGCCTTGGGCAACCTGCTCTAGTGGGAGGTGTCCCTGCCTATGGCAGGGGGTTGGAGCTGGATGATCCTTGAGGTCCCTTCCAACCTAAACCATTCTATGATAAGACAATAAATAAATGAAGAAGAAAACAATAATAAATAAGCAACAACAAAAAGAAAACTGGAATTCAAGTGTGAAGTTGTATGTTTGTAATAGCCTGCCCGTGTTAGAAAATAATCAACTAAATAGCAATAAATAATAAAAATTTATATTAACAATTCATTTGTGCTGATACAAACCTTCAAGTTAGAGTTCATTATATTAATTTCCTAATTAATTAAGCACTACATCACCTGGCACCTACATAGGTTTTATTGCACTTTATAGATGGAAAACTTAAGAGTCTTGCCTAGGGACACAGTGAATCAGTGGCAGAGCCGGACACAGCTCTCACTCTGTTTACAGCATAAAGCTGCCCTGATTTCCTGACTAATTTCGTTCCACAGATGCAAGTCTCAGTGTGGAGACTCCAATTTGGGGGCAAGAGGGAGTTATTTTGTTTGAGCTTAAATCAGTTCTTAATTATATCAAGCTGGTTATATAAATGCAGTTTTAAAAATATCCTTGTAGGCATCTACATTTCAGGCCCTTGACTTCAAACACACCTTTAGCTTAAATGCAGCTATTTTCCAGATCAGTCCCAAATCACAGCAGCTCTTCAGGTCCCTCCCATCTGCATTTCCCCAGCAAACTTCACCTATTAAACTGAGATCTGCTATTCTGAGTGTCTTTCAGTAAGAGTGCAAGCATTGCTGTGTGCTCTGATTTTGGTTAAAGACAGAGATACTGCAATTTAGTTTGGCCTTTTAAGAGATGGTTTAAACTTCTTCAACCTTGGGCTTTGCAGCCAAGTTTCTGTAGCTTAAGGAGCTGCTGAGCTGCTCTAAGTGCACAAAACTAAGGTAACTACAAGACAACGGTCACAGAATCCTAAAGGTTGGAAAACACCTCTAAGGTCATCGAGTCCATCTGCTAACCCAACACCACCATGACCACTAAACCATGTTCTGAAGTGCCAGGTCTACACATCTTTTGAACACCTCCAGGGATGGTGATTCTCTTCTACACTCCATCTCTCAGATATCACAGAACACTTTCGTCAAGGCACATTTATCTATTTGACTTTTCTGAAGCTCCATCTCTTCCAATATGTGTCCAGTGTCAACACTTGCTCCCACTTGGTCACTCCATACCAATGTCCAGGCCATGGGTATCTTCCTGTGCCAAAGTGTCAAGGGACCTCTCTGTATGATCTCTGCCTTGCTCAGCATCCCCTGTGATCATGCTGGCACTGGGCCATGGACACAAGGAGTTGCTTGGCCCTATCCTTTTTTCCCAGCAGTGTGCCAGCCTGATGGGATGGCATGGGGGGGTGTGGGTGTGTGTGTGTGAACCTCACAGGCTCACCAAGCGAGATGTAAGCAAATCAAGGGCTGTGTAAGGAACACATGAGAACTGCATGGGATAATGGGAAAGGTTATTTACAGCCTGAATGTTGCAAACCTCCCCTCCCTCCCCCCTCGCCAACAGACAAACCCATGTCCAGTAATGACAAAGTCATTACCTTTTTATTATTTGTCAATAGGGTTCAGCTGCAGCATGTCTGCTCCTCACGGGCTGCCCCCATGGCTCCGGGCTCCCGGCTCCCTGACAACACTCGTCTGAACCAGCCACTGGGTGTGGAGTCACCAGCCCTGCTTTAGAAAATTTGGGCCCTACCCTCCCAGCAGCCTGTTATCTCCCTTATTAAGGGAGAATTAGAATGTTTCCCTTCCTCCCAAGAGGCATTTGGGACTACACTAAAGGCCTTGTGAGAACTGCTGCAAGATGAAAGCAAGGATCCCATTGGAGAAGTTCAGCACAGTGCTGTTCCTGATAAGATATGGGGTTGGGGGTTCTAATAGAATCTATAGGCTTTTCAGTAGTTTTCTTTCTCCAACTTGAATGCTATCCTTGAAGAAAAGTAATGTAGGAAATTCTAAAATGCTGTGCTCCTCAGATACTGAAAAGGTGGAAATTCCTTTGTGTTTGGTGCCTTTTCAAGCTTTCCATCCCAACATCTCCTGTCCCATGAGAAGGCCCTATTGTGGCATGCTTTTGCTCACTGATTATTTCACCACTGATCATGCTCCAAAAAGCTCCTTCCTCCTTCACCTGCTGCCCCTCTGTAACTCCAATCCTTTTCTCCTGCATTTAATGCCCTATCTAATCTTTGTCTTTGTCTTCGTCTCCTGCTCTTTAAATGTCCTTCCCCCTTGCTACCTCCAACAAGACCCCCGTGTGCGGGTGTGATAACCCACGTAGCACCCATGTCTCTGGGATTTATTTTGAGATCTGCTGCTTGTTTATTTATTTCCCTTTCAGCACACCCAGCCAGGCCTGTGTGGCAGGAGATGTGAAGGGAGGTGATTATGGGAGACTATTTCCCCTCGCCGCTCATTCATGACAAACAAAGAGCAATGATTGATGATTAAAAATGCATTCTCTGGGCTTGTTTTCTTTTGTTTTACCATTATGGAGATATTATAAATACTGAATACTAATCAATCCAGACCCGGCAGGGACCTCACAGACCTTCGGCACTCCCAGGGCTTTGCTCTTCCCTACAACCTCTGCAGCTTTCCCTTGCCTCCTTTGTTTCTGAAGTCCTCTGTCCCAACCCGAAAGGATTAGGTTCACTTTGGATGAATTCACAATGTGCTTTTGGGCTGGCTGGGCCCTCGCCTCTCCCAAACGGCCACCCTCTGCCCTAGGGGGACAGTCTCTGTGTGCGGGCACCCTGGCATTCCCCTGCCCTTTCCTGCCCTGCAGTGGGGTGAAAACAGGAATTCACTCTTCAAATCAAAGCAAAATTCCTCTTATTTAGGAAGCCCAACGTGCCACAAATTTGCTTTCAAAGTGGGTGCCTTGTGGAGAGAAAAGATGAGGAAGTCTCCTCTACTGAACTCTCGTTACAGCTCACAGTCAGGCTGGGTCTCTCCCTGGGCATTTCTGTGCCACAGCCAGAGTGCCACATCTGACTCCGCAGCATTACACAATGTCGGGTAAACAGCAAACTCGGTGGCGCTTGCATTCTTTTATCTTTATTCAGCCAAATTAACTGCTTGCTCTTCTGCTTCCCCCACACCCCCTCGCCTGGCTCTCCCTCACTCGTGTCAAACGGAGACACATGGCACTGGCCACTGCAAAAATGCATCAAAATCATCTCTCCTAAATGAATGAGAAGATTCCTCTTCACTTTGGCCTCGACTGCTACTCTTCTCTAATCAGCTGTTTCCCGTGAGATTTTTCCAGTGTTCTGCTCCCTGCTGAAGTCAACACTAAATCTCCCACACAGCAAAGCTCTGACTGGCTCTGGTGGGAGCACAGTTAGGCTGAGGCTCAGCTTTTGCAAAAGTCCACTCCAGACTGCAGGCTGAAGTCCCTCTTCTGCTCTCCACTGCATATGGGCAGACCCCAGGTGCTGACGGAGCCTCCACGAAGCCAGCAGTTTAACAGCACCTCAGACCACTGAAAATAACACAGTGGGCACCAACATACTTCTTTTTTAAATGAATATGCTTAGAACCAGCCCAGGAATAGCTGAGCTCAGCTCGAGCATATCAGGAAGGAGAAGGAAGAGAATCTGAGCTGGGCTAGCAAGAAATTTTAGTCTGAACCATATGGCGAGAAACTGCAGTATGTTCTTATCTTGAAGCCCGAGGATTTCTTTTATGCAGATAATTCCCTGATCATCTTGATGTAGCATCTCTTAGGAGGATGGTGTTACACTATCTAACCACCGCTGCTGGAAGTCGACAATCTCTCATCTTAACTTTCTTAAATAATTTTAAATATATATCTGTGTTTATAAAATATCAAGGGCCTGATCCCCTTGAAGTTTGGGGAAGGAGTCTAATCAGTTTCAGTAGGCATTTGGATCAAGCTTATAGATGTTCGCTGCTCTTTTTGAATACTCTATCTCCACACTGCATCTTTGCATGCTCCTCTTCCCTAGCACGCACAGGATCTTCCTCTCCCTTTGAAATCTGTGACATTTTTCTATGAGAGCAGCATTTCTCTGTGATCTCTGTTCAAAAATGGGAGCCCCTGCTCAACAGTAATGAGACCAGAATGCTGATTCTTAGTCTCTACACTTCATCCCTCTGTCTTGCCAAATTTACTTCTTCCCCCCTTCCAGGAGCAGTGTGAAACCAACTCCCAGTGAAAGGAGCTTTGCAGCAGGTAATGATAATTAATATGCTTCAGATTGTTCATCTTAGCCGTGAGTCTGTAAGCAACCCTCAGCTGCAATGTAACCACCAGCAGTTCACCGACCAATTCTGCTTTGCAGACTTGCTTCACCAGATTCAGCAGGCAGATTGGCTCGAGCCAGTCTCGGGTGAGCCTCTGCAATGGAATGCTATCTTCACCCAGTGGTCTGTTCAAAGGCAGTGCTGCTATTGCTGCCTTTTCAAACACATACACTTTCACCCAAAGATCCCAACTCTTCCGGCAGTTTTTCCAATGATACCACTCAGCATAAGCTTGGCAGAGGGAGGCCTGCGTGTGCCTGCACGCCCGTGTGTACCTATGCACATCTCCTACACCCACACCCCAGCTACTAAGCCACTGCCTGATGTATTTATGGCTATTTTGCTTATAAACCACTGCCCTCTAAGAAGCTTACGGCTGCCTTCTGCAACCACAGCAGATAGTCGCTTGCCTCAGCAGCAAGGTCCACGCTTCGGAAAGAGAAAGGCTGCCTTCGTAACCTGCCTGAGGACGGTGACCTTCGTGCACACCAAGGATCGGTCTGGCAGACTGGTCCAGCGCAGAGCCGCCTCTTGGCAGCGTCACCTCGAAGCCTGGCTTTCCTGGCTGCCTGGCAAATGCACCACCCAGCCCATGTCCCTGCAGCCACAGTGACCCCCAGAGGCCGGTCCCACGCCACCAGCGGGAACGCCCCTCCCTCTGGTCCCTGCTGAAGGCCACTCTCTGCTCTCTTCTCCAGAACCTTCTCCACAGAATCACAGGACCACGGAATGTCAGGGGCTGGAAAGGACCTCGAAAGCTCATCCAGCCCAACCCCCCTGCCAGAGCAGGATCACCTAGACCAGATCGCACTGGAACGCATCCAGACGGGTCTTGGATATCTCCAGTGGGGGAGACCCCACACCCCCCTGGGCAGCCTGTTCCAGTCCAGTTGTTCTGGTACTCTTAACTCTCACAAAAATGAGAACATGCTGGGGGGTTAGGTAGCATGGCAGAAACAAAAATCGTCAGTCAGAAGGTAATTTTAGGAATGAGGCTGGAATCTTTCCTCTGGGAAAAGGTACCCAGGACCTACAAGTGAAGAGACTGGAAATGCTGCTGAGCCACAGCTGGCTTCCTCTGCTAAAGGCACGGCAGGACTGCATTCTGCTTCGTGCTTGCTGGTGTCAAGAAGAGAAGGTGGAGCAATTCTTCAGCCCATGATATGAAAGAGGTCAGACAGAAAATCACTCTGGTCCTAGAATATATGAATCAGATTACAAGGTATGACGACACTGCACAGAACAATGCTGGTCAAAGATACCCAAGCTACTGCTGAATAAGTACAGCAAGCAGTGGAAAATTATACCAGACAGATCACTGTGCTAATAGAGCTGGACTCTTCTGATATCAAGCTAGCTCAGGTATCTCTAAAAGGCACTGTGCTGTGCAGTGTACATATACACCAAATGCTGCAACTGGTACTTCTGCTTTGTCACTGTGCACCTCAGCATCCTCAGCTGTAACATGGGGGAAAAGATCACCACCACATTCAGAAGGAGCTATGAAACTTATTTGATGTTTTTAAGAGCCCTGAAACCTCAGAGAAGGGCAATTTATTGTTCTTATTTTCCTGTGATCACACTATTCCCACAGGGATTGTTTATTTCTCAGCTCTGGGCTTCAATTTATTTATTTCTCATTGTGTTCTGGGTTTCCATACAGAGCAATTTCCACTAGCAAAGACTGAAGGGACTATTTTCCCTTTCCGGCTTCAACTTAACAAACGTACAGGCTGATAAATCCTCTTGTGAAAATCCTACAGGGTGAAACAGGCTACAGATCAAAGGGAAGGCACATTTGTCCTCTGCTATGATACCAGTACCAGCAGAGCCTCCTCACCTTCAAAAAATGATCCTTCATAAAAGCTTGTGTCCTACCCTCCCACTCTCAGTTCCCAGACTCAGACTTCTGACCTTGCCACACGTTTCTGCCACCTAGGTCTGCCTGTGGAATCTGGCTCTGTTGGCGTTAGAAGTTCAATCTCCTTGTGAAAGGCACCTCACAGACCAGCAGGAAATAAGCCAGCAGAGGACTGGATCCCAGGCTCTGCTCGGTATTTGGAGCTACAAGTCACTTGTGAGCTCAGGGACAAAAGCCAACCAGCTCTACATAGCCAGTCCCAGCTCCACCTTGGAATGCCATACAGAGAGCAACTACCTCAGTGTACTCTCAGTCTGTGAGGTACTCACATCTGTGCAGACTTTCCTTGTCTCTGCTTTGGTCTGGTTCCAGTTACATGCTGTGCCTGAGCCACCTATGGCAATACAAAGCACTGCACTGCTGTGTCTATCTGCCACAGCTTGTTCACAAGCAGAAGGGACCCTCAGCACACCTAAGGACCTGCTTCACTACGATGCCCATGAGATGATGAGTTTGGTCCTGGGAGAAGGCGAAAATGGAGTCTCGGGAAACTCAAATTCAGTCTCACTCCTTCCACATGCTGGAGTGGTTTTAAATGCCTCACAAATGGTCTTGGACCTGGTCCCAAAGTCCTTGCTCCAACCCAGGCACCAGGGAAGGTGCTGGAGTTGAATTTGTACAAAACCTGACCAAAGGAATCAGGATCTAGACCTTGGATGTAATATGGCTGGGGCATTTATACAGCCAAAGTCAGACAGGACACTCAAGGTGTGAAGTCTCTGACATCTTTTTACTTCACTTAAGTCTAATGCACAGCGCAGGCAGAGAGCAGAAGAGCAGCTGAGCACTTGCTTAACCAGAAGTACTGGAAAGGTCCCAAGTGGTATCAAAGAGTTTTCAACAAACTATTGAACAGCTGCTTTCAGAGGTGTATCTCACATTCTAGATGTCCCAGATCACGATTCACAAACAGCTATTCCCTTCAGTGGGTTTAGGGGAAAACAAGGCATTTTGCTTCCCTCTCCTCTGTTAATAAACTGCTGCTCTCTGGAACTGTTATGAAGAAGTAATCTGAATGTCCACCACCAGCTCACGTACTTGGAAAAGGAGATTTTCTAGTTATGTGATGAAGGTTTGCAGGAAGCCTTTGGGGACTGTCTGCACACTCTGGGTACGCACTCAGTATCCCAGGTGCCTGAATTACTGCTCCACTCTCCCCAGCTGAGGCGCAGCACCTGACCGCGCTCCTGACTTGCCACAATGGTAAAGTACAAAGTATTTGAACCAACATAAATGGTTCAATCAGGTGAATTTTACTCTGGAACTGCATGATAATTACTGTAGCAATTTTACTGGCACCAGGGAAGCTGAATCATACCCTAATGCCAGTAAGTTAGGCTGGGTGCTGTTGGAGACACTCTGCCTTGCCCTGCCCTGAACCAGTCGATTGGTCTCAATGGCTTACAGTGATAAAGCAAGTTATATAATGGGGCATATCAAAGTGTCCCCAGCAAACTTGCACCAGTCCATACAGCCAGGCTTTAAAACCCTATCTTTAGCTGAAGAGCAGTAAATTTTAAACCTCAGCCTCCCCAGGACTGAAAGCACTCTTAGAGTGCAAACCAGAGCAAACCAGGGTAACTTCCTGCAGGTGAGTGCAAACTAAAGCAGCCTTTTGCTCTTAAAATTAAGCTCTGTGATAATCTATGCTGAGGGAAGGTATCTCAGAACTGGCTGTGTAATTTCAGGGGCTCAGTGGGAAGGAGGATCCAAAATCCCTGTAGGCACTTCTCTAACAACACCCCTCCTGAGTGAAGCTAAAATGGAGAAAACAGTTCGGGTGAAAAATTAAAAGGAAAACTCTAGAAAGCTTAGGTGAGACACAGCTGCTAATCAGTCCAGAAGGGTGGGGAAGAAAATTTATTGCTATAAAGTGGACTTATGTTCCCTTACCTGTGAATGTTATCATCTTTGATAAGCCATATGCATGCATATTTTATATTTCTCTGTTAAAAAGCAAAGTACAACCTTATAAAAACAGCCCAGTAGCTGCAAGGCCAGGTTGCCCGTGGAGGCAGGTGTGTGTGTGTGTGTGTGTGTGTGTGAAAAGCTCCTTCCTCCCTGCCCCAAAGAGACTGCCTTTACAGCCTGGT
The DNA here is from genome assembly GCA_013400475.1 of Tricholaema leucomelas. Lineage (NCBI taxonomy): Eukaryota > Metazoa > Chordata > Aves > Piciformes > Lybiidae > Tricholaema lacrymosa > Tricholaema leucomelas. The sequence continues at coordinate 822,118 of WAAF01004979.1, read as the reverse complement.
CACGAGCTGAAGTTACTGTAAACATGGCCTTCTAAAGTCACCAAAAAAGTTCAGCACCCCTTGCAGGAAGGATCAGTTTACACCATCTAATTTTTCTGTCTGACTAATACATTAAGCCAGATATCGTTTCCTGCTCACCGACCGTTTTATCCATTCAACCAAGCTTTCTCCCTGTCCTCTTCTGGATTACTTCTTGAATCTTTCTGCCCCTTTCCTCTTCCCTGTTTTCCCACTGTGTTCATTATTTTCCCCACAAGCCATTTCCCCTGAGCTGTTTCCAATATAAAGCCAAACCAATACGGGTAGCTGCAATTCCCTCTGGCCCAAATCCGGAGAGACCCATTCAGTTTATATCCCAGCAAATTTCTACCCTAGGCACTTGAAACGCTGCGCTTCCAGCACACCTCCTGATCTGCCCAGCAGAAAATGCTCAGTTATCCCAACAGCCAGACCCCAGAGCTGGGGATAAGCTCACTGTCCATCACCAAGCCTCCAGTACAGCAGCGAGGAAGGGGAGTGCTCTGTGGTGTGCAGGAGCTGTCTGTCCCTGGGCAGAGCCACAAAAGCGCTTCCTGCTATGCTCCTGTGCTGACCTCGTCCAGAAAGGTTTCTGGGCACAGATGGCTGTTGCTGCTGCCAAACAAGGAGATGTTAGCCAAGACACTTAGGAGGAAGGGAAGGCAAGGAAGAAGGAACTTTACAGAGGCAAAGGTTGCCCCTATGGTGAGAGAAGAGAACCATCAAGTGCCTGCAGTGTTTCCTAGTCTGCTGAGAAGACTGTTGGGAAGCAGAGAAGTTGCACTGCTCTGGGAAGTGGAGAAAACCCTGGGTATGCTGCCCACACATCCCCACTGCCCACGCATTCCTGCTGCCCACACATCCCTGCTGCCCACACATCCCCACTGCCCTCAGGGGGCAGTGCCCAAAATATTTGAAGACAGGCAAAATTTATTTGACCCCAGCTCCCAACAAGGGATGGCTCTGATCCAGACACCTGTCCACTCACCAAGTTTGAATTTGGCCTACTCTCAGTGGGCCAACTCAGGAGGCTTTCTCCAGGAAAGCGACCACTGATTTCAGATGGATTTTACAGCCTCCACAGTCTGGACCTGAACAGCATGCAGTGGACTGTGGTGGGTGCCTGTGTCTCTCTCACTGTGTCAGAGGGCTTGAAGGAGAGGGTGTCCTATTAGTTCACACTTGGTGAGTCTGCAGTCCCTTGGATGATCCTGGCTGGAATTTCATTAGTCCCAGTAAAGCTCTCTGCAGACAGAAAGGGGAAATAGCTCTGTGCTCTGTTCCCCTCCTGCACCCAAACATGGTATCTGCATCCAGGGAACAATGACTTAAAAAGGACTTCAAAAACAGGCATTATTTGTCATCTGGAAGAGCTATAAAAAGAAACACTTCTCAAGTAGTGAGTGTGAATACCATTACTTTACAGATTCAAGGGAAAAAAAGCAGATAACCTTGGGAAGACCTGACCTTCAAACAGGTTCAAATAACTTTACCATGCTTGCGCTTCCTCTCTCCCACACAAGCACAGAATTGCATACATGCACAGGAGTACACTCCCACAGAAAGAGCAGGCTGCAGACATGCATGTGCCCTTCCTCACACAGGCACACACAAAAAGCCTCTTGCACAGGCTCCCTGACACAGGCATTTGCCCACATCCAAACGTTCCCACACTTTTGTTGCCCTGGCAATACCACTCTCGTGTGCACATAGACACACCAAGCGTAATATGCTAACACAGTTTGGTAAGTGCAAGAGAAAGCTCAGACCTCTCTATGCTGAGTGTGCTGGAATGCATTTTGGAAAGGAACTCCAAGGTTTGTTCCATACCCAGAGTGTGTGGATCAACAGAATATAAGCCTGTGAATTTAGATAGTTAAAATCAGACTACCTGTAAAATAAAAGCCCTTATTTTGCAGTTCCCTGTCCCTTCCAATCCAGCTTTCTAGGAGTCTGGAGCAGCACAGATCCTAACAAAACTTACAGAGAGAGGTGTGTGCCTGTCTGAGGAGGTGCACTGGCTGGAGAGAGATCTCCACCCAGAGCAGATCTTTGCAGGATGTTGCTGTTGCAGTCAAGCCCTCGATGTGACACTGAGGGGGATCTGTGTGGCTGGCCTCATGCACTCCTGATTTTGAGCCACCTTTCTGCAGTCTACGTGTGCTGGGGTTACACCTAAAATCCTCCACCAGTGAACATCACACATCTAGCTTGTGAACATGCAAAGTAGCAAAACCAAGGAGGAGACTCCAAGCTGGAGTGCATGGCTACCCACTGTGTCCTCTGTGCCAGAGTCAACTGAGGCAAACATTCTTCTCTATGGTTTTCAACATCAGCTGAATATTCAGCTCAGGTGGGACCTGCTTAAATCCTTGGCAGTGCTAACAACAATGCTGTCTGCTCCTCTACTTCCTCCTACACAGGCACCTCAAAGTTCAGTGCATGTAGAGGCTCCCAGGTATGTGGCACCTTGCATATACAGTGACTGCAGCGCAAGGTACAGCTGTGCAGTAGTTCAGCAAACCAGACCCTAGCAGCTCACCTCACAGCACAGAGACAGGCAGTGGGAAGTCTGCCACCCTGGCCTGTGATCTCAGAGAAAGTGATTGTACTGTGGCACACGAGCATGGCCTCTGTGCTGAAAATAAACTCCTACAGAAAGCAGAGTTTTACTTCTCAAGTATGATAGCTGTGGAAATGTTTCCCCTTGGACAATGCAGTGAAGCAGTGGCATAGCAGGGTGAGGAGCTCAGAAATCCTGTCTCCTAGATCCTGCTATAACCATTAGATAATAGAGAGTGTCCTTCCTTGCTAGGGAAAACAATGATTTCATCCTTTCCACAGAGGCTGAGTCTGGTGGAAGGTAGGGCTACAGCCAGCACTGCATTTGCTTCTTCTGCAAAACCAGGTACCTGCTGCAGATCTTATCTGGAACTCACTCAGCTTAATCTCCAAAGACTGGGTAACACCAAAGCTGAACTTCTCCCTGTGGTTTAGCTCTGATCCACATCATCCCTGGAGGTGTTTAAGGCCAGGCTGGCTGAGGCTCTGGCCAGCCTGATCCAACCCTCATGGCAGAGGGGTTGGAACTGGATGATCCTTGTGGTCCCTTCCAACCCTGATTGATTCTATGATTCTATGATTCTAAAATACAATGAAATCAACACAATTACTCAATATTTTACCTATTACCATGAGGCCCAAAATTCAATGCCTGGTGACTTTTGATGCCACTTATTAAAAATAAATAGCCTCAGTCAGGCAAAAAGGATCTAGGAAAGATATTTAGTTTATGGCCACAGTTCTCAGAACTGCATCAGGAGGAATGCTGGAGTTGGTGCGGCCCTCTCTTGGGTAGGGGCAAGCCTAGGCAGTATTGTGCCAGCTTTCACCACCTCAGGAGGAGCTGCTCTGGCCATGGAAAAGCTTCTTTCTCATTGCAATCCACCATGCAATCTTTCTCATCCACCTCTAGTAGGGGATATCTCAGCATTTATCACATGCTTCCATGCAAAAAGGGGAAGGCTGCAAGGCAGGGAGGCCACCAGGCAGGATCAGGTGCTCAACTGCTTGTTTCTATTGTCTTCTGTGAGAAGAGAGGAAAGGCTTTCGCAGGGTCAGACAGCAACTGCAGAACTCAGGATGAAAACCCACAGCCCAGTTCCACCCACCTCCATACACACCCAGAAACCTCAGCTGCTGGCTCCCTGCAGCTGCTGCTGAGGCTCTCAGGAGTCAGAGAGTAAAAATTTACTTATGGAGTGCTCCACAGTGCAGGCTGGCTGGGGCTGGAGTGGCAGCCACTGGAGTGAGAGCCACTGAAGTGGTCCTCCTCAGCCACACAGGGCTCTGCAGATCCACTGGGGCTGTAAGGCCCAGGTTTTAAACCACACTTGCTGTCTTGGAGAGTGGAGGTGTCAGAGGTCCAGCACCAGTGCTCCTTCTGCCAGCCACAATGTTTTCTCCAGTTCACAACTGGAACCAGCCAAGCCATCCAAAACCTGCTAGAGACCTTTCTCGCTCCTGCTTTCTGTGGCAGTAACACCACTGCCCTGACAGAACAGCATTTACCTGCTCTTTGGTGGGTTTGGCAAAGGCAGCAATCATATTTGTGTATTCCCTGGCTACTGCAAGGGAAGCAGTTAGGAAAGTCAGGAAGCTGGAAGGAACAAGGAGATAGTCTGCAAGGCCAGTCTGTTGGTACCAGAGTTTCTGCTGCTGGTCTAAAAGGTCTTATCTTCCCACAAACTTTGAGCAGAGAGAATTGAGCTGCTGTGAAAATGAGAAGCAATGTCAGCTGTCACATGAAATACGTCACTGAGAAGGGTTGCCTGGGCTCTGACATGCTCTTTGGGACAGAAAGCAATGCCTGGACAGTGAAAATGTTCCTGCTGGCCCAGACATCAATAGAAATGTCTTCACTGACTTTCAGTGAGAGCAGGAGCACGCCATGGCCTAGATGACTGCTAGAAGAAATACCTGTTCTGGTTAACTACTGCAAAGGCTGTTTCAGCTTGTAAAACATTGGGAAGATCTCTCTCCACAGGTCTGGCTGAAGAGTCAGCAGAGGAAGCCTGTGCCTTGCTCAGTCTCAGAGTATATCCAGCTTCAGAACAGAAATGATGTTGAGACCTTCACAGTTTGCTCCAGAGGATGTGCCAAAAGGTCTCTAGAAAGCTCGTGAGTGGCCAGTTGTGTCACTGAACACTGCCTGCCCCTGCTGGCATCATGGATGTGATAAAAATCTTGCAGTGGAATGGCAGTGAAGCAGAAATTTAAGAAAGACCAAAAAAAAAAGGCCTACCCCAGTGCCTGACATTCTTTTTAGGATAGCAATAAAAGATAATGTTACCTGTAAAATGTGCAAGCTGCTTCCAGCACTGTGCCTCTCTCCTCTCCTATGCCCTTCTTCTGAATTGTACCAGCCCTGCAGTGGACAGAAACTCAGGGAAAAGAGCACCAGGGCAAGAATGTCACAGCAGCCCCTCGAGACTACGTCAGTAGTTAAAGGAAACAGTGAGCGAGGTGCTGAGAATCAGATGGCTTTGGCTCCTGCGCCACTTACAGCCATGGTGGTTCCCGGGAAGCTTCTGCAGTCTCTAAGCTTTGGATCGAGCTTTATCTCGTGGGGGTTCTAGTCCATGGTAAATATGGGACAGGTATGAGAAAAGATGGGGGACATAAGGCTGGGAGAAAGAGAAGGGGCAGACAGTTTAGTAGAGCGGCTCCACTGTGTCAAATTCAGGCCTGGGAGCAGTCCAGTGGGTTGTGTTTGTCCCAGTGTGAGTGGTTTCAGCTGCCTCACACTCCAGCACAGTGAGAAGTTCAAGGACAAATGCTTTGATTTGGAGACAGAGGCATAGGCTATGCAGTGAGGTGCTCGGAAGGTTTGGCTGCACCTCGTTTTGGTTCAGTTTTCTTGTGCATTTGGGATGCTGCTGGGATCTCCATATGTAATATAGATTAAAGACGACTCTGTGCTGATGCAGTGAATTTCATCAGAGGATCTCACAGCCTTTGCAAATTAATTAATTAAAGTCTCATGGCACCCTACTGCTAGTATCACCATCTTATTTAGATGGCAACTGAGGCACTGAGGAAGAGCTGCCTGTGCCCTGGACCGCCCAGAAGGTCTGTAGAAATGCCAGAAAAGGAGCTGTGCAGGCCTGATGCTGAGTCCTTCCCTCCACTGACCCAACTAATTCCCTCCCCAACCATTATCACACAGGCCAAGGATCTCTGCTGCGGCTAACATGACATGAAATAGTTCAGCAGAGGAGATTTTAGTGGGAGGATACAGAATTGCTTTGGGGCAGCAAAGTATGATAATTAGGAGGGGTCCAGGGGGGCGAAAGCAGAGGTTTATTCCTTGGTCTGAATTAACTGTAGAGATAATGCCTACAAGACTTTGTAACTCTGGCAGAGGACACCTTGGACTTGAGCTTTGCTGCTTTCATCTGCCTTGCAGTGCCTCCAGTGAACAGGATTTATCTGAAAGAGGCATTTTCCCTCTGGGAAGCTGCTGTGGTGCCTTTAAGATTTGGAGTGATGCCCTCTGAAAGAGAAGCAAGAATATTTCAGAGGGACTCTCTCCTTCAGGGAAAAAGCCCAAACCATGTCTTTCCAAGATGGGGTCAACTCCTCAGCCCTTTATCTGGAAGCACTTACTACACAATTAATGGAAGGAACTCTCATCAAATGAGGGACAAATCATAAAATTAGGGAGATGGAAATTAGGCATGGACAAATGATCCAGGTGCAGGGGAGATTTATGGGGGAGGCTGTATTATAGCTAATGATTTCTGCTAATGATCCTCCAAAGTATAAAGTGGCACAGAGCCCACTCTCAATGGGACGAGAGAAAATCCTGTGTGCAGACTGAAGGGCATTCCTCTTGGGAGGGGCAGCTGGACCCACAGCATGGCAGCAGCATCAGACCACTCTCCACCTCCTAACGCAGAGATGCTGGCTGTGGAACTCACCAGCCAGAGGGCCATGAAGGCAGTGAGGATCTCTCTGATGTGATGCAAGTCACTCAAAAAGCATCACCTTTTCCTGTGCCTCTCCCTCAGCAGCTTCCAAGAATATCCTATCCCAACTCTTCAGGACCACCTTATTTTTCCTGAAAGGAGCTTCTGACCCAGCACTCAACTAGATGGAGGTTCCCCTCCATCACCACCAAACTGAGCTGGAATCAGACTGCCGAAAACGTAGACGAGGAACCTGGTCCTTCCCAGCTCTCCTATCCCCTGCAATCAACCTATGCCAGGGCCAAATGTTCTGATGTTCAGCAGAAGGGGTCTGCCTCAAGCAGAAAGACATTTTCTATCTGACAGCTCTTTCACCTTCTCCCAGCATAGCAGCAGAACTCCATCAGAGCCCTGAATGCCACTGCTTTGACTGCAGCTGCATGCTTTTCACCAAGACAGAGCTGGCACAGAGCAGATCTTTGCTTCCCAGCATTACATCCCTGCTTATTGCATTTCTCATCTGGAAGAGCAGTTGCAAGCTTTCCACATCACCAGAGCTTCTTGTGGCATCTGTACCAGTGTGGGCTTGCCTGCACCAGCATTTCTCTGTCATTCCCTGTACCAAGCCCTCACACATGCCCTCTGCTGTGTCAGCCTCCAATTCCTGGTAAGATCTGCGTCTAGCCAAGGGTTGGGAACAGTTTTTGTGTGCTCATCATCTGTTGTGATGAGGGCTGTAGTCCCAAGAAATAAGGCTCTAGAAACCTGTGCTTGGCGTTACCCTTAGGCACAACATCCCACCTCTTAGTGCCTCTGTGAAAGTAATAATCATTGTGAAATGGAAATAATGATCCAGAGCTGCTTGGCAGGGGGTTGGAGATGGATGATCCTTGAGGTCCCTTCCAACCTGAACCATTCTATGATTCATTCTATTCTATGCTTCACACAAAGCTTTGAGATCCAGAGATAACAACGAGGAGGTTCTTACTAGCTGAGCCATTAACGATTTGTAACAATCAGACTATCAGGGAGAAATTCAGCAACCATTTTCAGCCACCAAGGCAGCATTCTTCCAAACCTTCAGTAAGATTGTCACAGGAAAGGGAAATGACAGGAACCGAGTTTTTGGAAGAACATATAGGATGGGGGAGTGGGAAGGGGGTTGGAGTTCCTTGCCTACTGTGTCAGGGAGAGGGGGAAAAAAAAAGGACAATTAAAGCTGTGCTGCCCTGTGCTCCCCTGGGAGCCCCATGCTGCCAGCTCTAGTGATTGGTAGTTTGGACTATTACTTCACTGTTCCTAGAGCAATAAAAATTCCTGGTGAGTTTCATTTGGAGCTCTGATCACGAATGGCACAATGATTCACAGAAATATGGGTAGGACTGGATGCCAAAACAGTACCAAGTAAAATCTGCTGAGCTGGCAGGTTCATGCATTGCAGGTTATGTGCCCCCACCTCCTCGGAAGGAACTGGGTCTATCTGCCACAGGGAGGAGATAAAAAAATGAGGGACCCAGGGGAAAATGTGAGAGAAAGAAAAGAGATGTGAGGAGGTAACAGGAGCAGAGAGCTGTGTTGTACGCTGCAGGAGGAAATTGCAGCGGCTTCAATCAGGAGGTCAGCAGACATCTGGAGAGCAGCTCAGTAGACACTGATGGATGTTATCAACTGATATTGCTGCCCTGGTTTGAGTTAGAACAGAACTTGACAACTGTGAGGGGATATTCTGATATTGTGAAGGAGATATTCTGGGTCTTAAGGCATATAACAACTCAGGAGACATGAGGAGAGAGTTTGTCCAATCTCAGTGAGCCCTTCCAATCTCTACTAGCACAGGAGACTCCTCTTCAGGGCTTGGATCTGTTTATGCCCTGCTGCATGTACCCTAAACTGGGAGCATGTAACAAGAAGTATCTCTTTCCCTCGGCATTGTCATTAATTACAGTCAGGGTCCTAGTCTAGTCTGTAATTTGGTACACAGAGTTTGCTTCAAAAGCCTTTTTGTACCCACAGCCTTTGAAGGAGCAGTTTTCACAGAGACCAAAGAGAGCTTCAAGTGTTCCCCTCCTCCTGCTGGGAAGAGTTTCGATTAACACTGACGGCAGTCAGGAGCCATACACCTCAGAGAGGTGTCTCAGAGAAAGAGATTGCAGGATTCAGGAACAAAGAGAGAAGCGTGGCTAAAAATGAAGACTATGGGAAATTGAATGTTCCACAGGATCACCTCTGTGTCTTGTCCTCTCTATCCTCTGTCCTCATCCTGCTAGGACGAGGACTTTCTCAGATGGGTTTGGTTTTCCTACAGGAATTCTCGTTTTCTACCTCTTATCTTTTTTCTTTCTGCCTGTTAAGGGGGTGAGGTAGAACAGTTCTCCTGTAACTCCGATAACATTCATTGCACTCATCTTCCCAGCTCTGCTCTCACCCAGTGCAACACAGCTCTACATCAAGGGAAGTCCTCTGCACCTGTGGCAGGGAGACAAACCTTCATGCCAAGACTGACCTGATGGGGAAAAGGGTCAGGGGGAGAAGGGTCACCTCAAGTCTAGAAATTAAAACCTGCCTCTAAACGCATTCTCTCAAATTCTCTTTTTCTCTCTCTCAAAAAAGAAAGAAACCCTCTACCCCAAAGCTGAGCAGCCTCTATTTACTGTTAGCACACAGCATGTCCAGGAAAGTCTTCGACCTACTGCCACATTTTCTTTTCTGGTGCCTACACCTCTGCCAACCCGCACAATGCTCATGGTCCCTCTGCAGGATGGATGCACAGATGAAGGTGCTGGGCTGACACACAGCAGGTAGTGGCTCTGGTGCCACAGGAAAGGTTGTTTTTCCCCACTCACCTCAACTCACTTCCAAAGCAATGCTGTGAAGGTCACAAAGAGGTATTTTTGGATGAGCTCTGGCTACCAGTGGTCCTTGGTGCCATTAGGTTCTCACCAAAACAGGAATTTTACCTGTTGCATCCCAGTCATATCTGGGACTGACAGCCCTGCTTTTGTCTACATCCCAGCCACCATATCCACTGGGTACTCTGTTTCTAACAGAAGTGGGAATTCTGAGGCCAGAAGGGATCAATGAGATCATGTAACCAGCTGAGAGTGGCCAAGCAGAGATCATCATGCTGTGTGCACAGTATTAGTTCACAGCTCAGTGGGACCTGGTCCTAAATTCCTGTTGTTCTTGACCCACTCTCTCTTGTGCCTTTGAAAGAGACCTCTGAGCCATGGGTTACAGGACTATATATTGTGTGATTTGTATGTCCATAGTGGTATTGATCACAGCATTTGGAGTGGTTCTCCACATACAAAGAGCAAGTGGATGCTGTCAGTCAGAATAACATTCATTTCAGCCTGCATGGGGAAACTAACTATAAGCCAAAGCTCCACGAGGCAGCTGTGTATGAGCATGTCTTTACCTTTTTCTTCCCCTTCCCTCTGGCAGGCTGCAATGAAATTAACACAAAAGAGCCCTTAAGAGCTTGCAAAGTGCAGATAATGCTCAGCTCTGGTGGAACGCTTCTCCTTTGCCCATCTCACAGCAAACTTCATTGCCTGTATTGCACAGGCAGGGTACTGGGGCACAGAGGGACCAGGAGATATTCTCCAGGCTGCAGAAGTGACTGGCAGAGCTGGGAAGAACCCCCCACGACTCTCCGCTCCCAAACCAGTGCCTCCAAGCCCACCAGCCACGCACACCGAGCACCATGCAGGTATGAAGAGCTGTCAGGCCCTTCTCATCTCAGGCCTGCTCTTCAACTTCTTTGTCCTCTTGTCAGGTTTCATTCCTGAGCCCAGATGGACCCGATTGCTGCGACTGCTCACACATCACTGTAAGGTGATATATACAGCTTCACCCCACCGACTGAGAAAAATAAATAGGACTCTCTCCCCACCACCCACACCCACTCCCACACTTCCCTTCCAACTTGGAATAAAAAAGCCCTGCAAAAAGATTCCCGATGGCTTTGTCAGGGAGGGGGATGGTGAGGATTGGTACAGTGTATAACATCTCAGCTCTCCCGGATCAGTCACGCTTCCTAATTCAATAAGGTGAGAAGGAGCATAATTTGATCATATTTGTTTTGCATCACTGCAAAAACAGAAAATGAGGGGCTGCAGAGCCGCACCAATTTACTTCATCCGACCTTGATTAAAAGAAAATTAATTGCCGCATCTCTCAGGATATCTCAGGCAGCAGCCAATGGCTCTCCAGAATGGCACAGGGAGAAAAAAAGGAAAAAAAAAAAAAGAAGGAAAAAAGCAGGGAGCAAGGCACTGAGAATCTTTGCCCTTTCATCTGGGAGCACAACTGTCTCGCTGGAAGTGTTGGCAGGCTGAGGGAAAAAACCAAGCGCGCAGGAAACCATGGGGATGTCAGCTCAGCTTTGCCAGGGGTTTCAGCCTGAATTTCCCTTCTGCGCTCACCACAGCATTCCCAACTGTTGGGGATTGTACCAGTCTCACAAGATCCGTCTTGTGAGGCTGCTAGAGCAAAGCTGAGAGGATCTGAAGGCAAGGCTTGGCTTAGGGCAGCTAGTAATAGGACACAGAGGCTTTTCTTGCTGCTCTTCCCCATTCGCTCAGAGCCAGGTCTGTGCTAGAAATTATTTATGGTGATGTCAATTAGGGCCATGATTTTTTAACTGTACTTCTACACTGTGAAAAGCTGTAGTGTAGCTGCAGTGCTTTTACCAAGATAGCTGATTTCCCTCAAGAAACTAATTTAAGCCATGCCAAGCCAACAAAAGCACTCTTTGGCTGAGCCAAGCCCTGTCTCACTAGTAGGATGCACTGACAGCAACACCAGCCAGCATGTTCCAGTGTCAATTAGGAAAGACAGTAAGATGGTGTAATGGGTCTGTGATAGCCTCAAAGAAAGAAAGGGGAATACATTTCAGGAACTACTCCAATACCCTTGTGTGGGGTACTTGGAAGGGCGAAGGTTTGCTCAGTGAACTTCGGCCTTAGCCTTTCAAAGCCAAGGAAGAAAACAAGCTGCCCCAGAGGGTGAATCTAGGCTGGCTTCTGCTCTGAACAGTCAACTGGGCAAGTGTGTCTGTCTGCATTTGCACAGGGAACAGAGATTAACCTCCATCAGCTGAAGACAGCCTCTGCAACCAGGCCCTGTAAAGACTCCACTGAGAGGGAAGAATCTTTCAAGACTCACTTGTGCTCTGTTGTCACTGACTCCCCAGCCAGCAGCTTCTAGGACACTTTTGAAAGTGAGGCACAAAGGGCAAAAACTGTCTGTGTTCCAAACCACATGTATACAACTTTCTTGGTCTTGCATCTGGGTCGGTGCAATCCTAGGCACAGATACAGGCTGGGTGGTGAATGGCTGAGAGCAGCCCTGAGGAGAAGGACCTGGGGATCTGGGTTGATGAAAAGCTCAACATGAGCCGGCAGTGTGCACATGCAGCCCAGACAGCAACCCTGTGCTGGGCTGCATCAAGAGCAGTGTGGCCAGCAGGGCAAGGGAGGGGATTCTGCCCCTTTACTCTGCTCTCGTCAGACCCCACCTGGAGTACTGTGTGCAGTTCTGGAGCCCCCAGCACAAGAAGGACATGGAACTGCTGGAGCGGGTCCAGAGGAGAGCCACGAAGATGCTCAGAGGGCTGCAGCACCTCTGCTACAAGGACAGGCTGAGAGAGTTGGGGCTCTTCATCCTGGAGGAGAGAAGGCTTTGAGGAGACCTTAGAGTGGCTTTGCAGTATCTGAAGGGAGCCTACAGGAAGGCTGGGGAGGGACTATTGACAAGGTCTAGCAATGTCAGGACGAGGGGGAATGGGTTTAAACTGGAGGAGGGGAGATTTAGACTGGATGTTAGGAGGAAGTTCTTTACAGTGAGGGTGGTAAGACACTGGCACAGGTTGCCCAGGGAGGTTGTGGATGCTTCCTCCCTGGAGGCATTTAAGGCCAGGCTGGATGAGGCCTTGGGCAACCTGCTCTAGTGGGAGGTGTTCCTGCCTATGGAGGGGGTTGGAGCTGGATGATCCTTGAGGTCCCTTCCAACCTAAATCATTCTATGCTTCTGTGATTCTTTTCTGTGGTCCTTTGGATTCAGCCATCCAAGTTGCTATTTAGTGGAGGAGTTCAGGCATAGTTGCCACGAGCTGGCTGTGCTCCATACTGTAGGTACCACTGGATGCTCTCTGACAATTTCAACAGGGGCACTGACTAAATAAACAGGGAGGATTTCTCTTGACCTTGCTTGTATTGACTGGATGCAAAGGGATGAGAATCGGCTGCTGGTGGCTGCCCACGTCCTTGTCCATCCCGTCCATGTTTCTGCCCAGGCTCCCTCTTCTCTGGTTGCTTGGAGACCTCCCAAGCCCTCTGCCTGGGAACCTTCCCTGGCACTAAACCCTTACACAAAATTTCTGATGGGAAAAAGAGATGACGACTGTGGCTGATCCAGTGCAATTATCAGATCAGAAGCGCCTGCTGCAATCCCACTCAAATCTGTATTAAAAATTCATTTCAAGTGTTCTGTTTTTTTTCTCCTTTAGCTGCAAGTGGAAGAATTTACCCAGCTGTTTTATTAGGAAATTAAAGGGCACATTTTTCTAAGCGATGCACTGGAATTTAGATGGACCATAACCATGACTGGTGTTAATGTGAGAAAGGATATATCTGTCCTCAACACTCAGCTATCCATCCCACTGCACACTGCTGCATGAGCTATAACCTGAGCAATGCCAAATCATAGACTCTTAATATTGCAGGAATACAGGATTAGAAGGGAGCTTTAGAGGTCACTTAGCCTGGCCACTTCCACCTATGCAGGACCAGCTAGAGCTACACCAGTCTTGTTTGCCCAGCCTGCTCTTCAAACCTGCCTTTGATAGAGATTGTACAACCTACCCAGCCAATCTATTCCAGTGTTTAACTATCCTTAGCACAAGAAAGTTTTTCCTAATGGCTAAGCTAAATCTTTCTTGCTGCAATTTAAGGCCATTATTTCTTGCAATTTAATTCCTACTTCCTGAGCTCCATCCTTTACACAAGAACATTTCTGCAAAAGTCTCAAAGTTTTCATAATTTAACATTTCCAAAATCCATCCTGATAAAGGTCAATCTATTGCAGACAGAAAGAGGAGAGACGTCCAGTTCCCCCTGAGCTGAAAAGGAAACCAAACAGATCGTTCCACAGACACAGGGCTTCTGTGCCACAGGAGATTCCCATTTGAGAAAGAAACTGAACATCTGAAATCTGTGTTTTCACAGACAGATTCAGGATGTTTGTTATTTCCTCCTTATCCTTACTGGAAAACTCTGTTTTACACCCAAGCTGTTGCTTTGGAAGGGATGGCAAATTTCCAAATAAATAAAGGCACAAATGTTTGCTACAGTCTTGATTTGAGCACAGCTACGTTGGGCAGCTCATGGGCCTCTCCTGGTCCCTGCCACCAAAAGAACTATCCCCACTGGGTTTGATTAAGCAGTCACTGATGGCACCATTCCCAGCTGCAGAGCAGAATATGGCTCACAGGATGGATGGGTGCAAAGAGCAAAACTGGAGCCAGAGCTCCCTTTCTCAGTGCTCCAGGACACAGAGATAGAAACCCCTGGTTTGAACTGTTACAGAGCTTCACAACAGCAACCACAAGGCCCAAAGACAAGACGAGGAGCTGTGTGATGCCTGCTTCCACCCCAGCCCCCCCAGGCAGCAATCTGCCAATGAAGGCCCCAGTGGGAAAAGCAAGTGCTTCCCATTTGGACTCCCACTTATGTTCCCCAGATCACAGGAAAATTTCCTTTCACTTATGAAATGGTGAGAATCTGCTGGTTTAAATTAACTGCTCCTTTGGGTGCTTTCGCTGGGCAGCCTTGTAGAGAAAAGAACAGTTTTAAGCTCTGATTCTGTAAAATTTGAGGTGGCACTTAGCAATTAGCAGTGCTGTGCAAACTCATCAAGTCATTCTGAGGCCAAAAAGGGTCTTCCTGCATCAGAACCTAAGCCTGACTATGAGTGTGTGAAGAATCAAAGACCAGCAGAAGAGTTTGGGGAAACAAACACACTTTATACATGAAATCAGATTAGCACTTCTGTGGTGATGCAGACAGTGGAGTCAGCCAACCATGAGAGTTACAGTGGAAACAGCTTAATTAGCACTCCTGTTCTCATCTGAGCAGTCCATCTCCTCCAGAAAAACCCTGCAGTTCCACAGACATTTTCCTAAAGCCCTCCAGTCAAATGGAGATTGAGGTCCAATAAGCTTTTGAATCATTCCACAGCTTGCTCTAGGAAAGAGAGAACTCTGTGCTGAGTGGACACAGTCCACCAGCAGAATCAGTAAGGAATTCCTTCCTCATTTAGACTGGAAGTTAGGAAGAAGTTCTTTATAGTGAGGGTTGGGAGACACTGGGACAGGTTGTCCAAGGAAGTTGTGGATGTCCCCTCCCCAGAGGTGTTCAAGACCAGGCTGGATGAGGCCTCGAACAACCTCGGCTGGTGGGAGGTGTCTCTGTCTGTGGCAGAGGGGTTGGAACTGGATGATCTTTAAGTTCCTTTCCAACCCAAACCATTCTATGAATAGTTGTCAACACACAAGGTGCAGGCAAGTGGGTGGAGATACACCAGAAAAGTTTGCTAGCTAAGAATTTTACCACGGATCTTGTTGTGGAGTCATACAGGAACCTGCAGAGGACTTTAGCTCAGCAGGCATAATTTGCAAGAGCATTTGTGCAAAACAGGTGTGAAATTTGAAATATCACTGAGAGATGCATAGGAAACCTAAGGTTACTTTAATAAAATGTTTGTGTATCTGCACATGAGCCTGCAGAAGGATCTGGAGTCGGGTAAGCGTGGTGGGAACAGGCTATATTTAACCCATGTTATTCTATGTACAACATTTAATAGTACTATTCCAACTATTTGTGTGACACATGCCAGGTCCAACTGCTTTTATTCCGAGGGTGTAGGGAGCTTTGTCTCTCAAAGCTAAGAAGTGTGCATGTGCACACACGTACAGCGCACACGCAGCCAGGGTATTTCCAGGCTGCTCTCTGTGTGCACATAAGTGCCACGAACACGTGTGTGCAGTGGAGGAGTTGCAGTGGGGGACCTCACAACATGTGCTTCCAAAAAAGTCATCCTGTTGTTCTTTCTGTGCTCTCCAAGGTTAACTTAAATAAAACAAAGCAAGCAGTTTCCCCCCTCAATAATTCATGGCTTGCTTTAATAGCCCTTCTTAAAAACACACACAATTTGCCCCAATTTTCTGATACACTACCCAGCTCTAAAGCCCATGGTGTTCTGTGTTGGACCTAACTGATATGTTAGCTGGAAACCCCTCTAGCCCAGACACAGAACCATTTGATTTCATCATCCATCACTTTAATTTTCTTGGTGTTTGTTAACATCTACCACTTGAGCTTCCAGGTCCTGGTTCTGTTCAGAGTGGAGTCAAGAGCACAATTCTACTGGAGGAGCACCCAACTTTCCCTTCCTTCAGCTCTATTTCTCCCTTTTGCTTTGCTGTCTAAAGCAGCTGGTAACAGCAGTGTATTGCACCGATGGACTCAGGAGGCCCTCAAAGATCTCAAAGCACTCTAATAGATTACTCAGACAAGTATTTGCCAGCTCAGTAAATCTCAAATCACTTTCCAAAAGAAGTTCATGTTACTAGCCTCATTTTACAGATGATGAAACTGAGGCAACTGGCATACAATGACCTGACTTCTTCCAGTGGGTGAGGGACACAGCCCAGGAGGACATGTTAGCACCTAAGCTCCCATCAAGGCTCCACCAGCATGGCCACGCTGCCAGCCACTGCCCTTTCTGCCCTGCAGCTGTCTCCGTGGTGGAGCACAACTGCTGCTGAACAACCCACAAGGACAGTTAGGCCACTGCAGCCTGGAATAGGAAACCAAGGAGTATCCTGCCTGTAGCTCAAAGTGCCAGGAAAGTTTCAAGAGGTTAAATGCAGCTTCTCACCCTGAGATTTGCCCACAACTCCCAGATAAGGCTACTATTATAGTGAAAAGTGCTTACTAGATCTCTCCTGCCGAAGAGCAGGGAAGTCTTTGGAAGAGAAGATAACCCAGCCACCAACAGAATGAGCAGCATCATTCCCCTAGTTTGTTCTACGGTGTTTAAATGGGAGCTCCTGCAGATGCCCTCAGCTGTGGCTGCCAAGTAGCTGAAAATCTGCCCCTGTAAGCATTGCACTTACAGAGGCTATGGTCAGGGCCTCTGTGCACTTTGGTACCAGAGCAGGCAGAACTAACACAGGAACTAAGCCAGGGGCATGCAGCATGCAATATACTCTGAGGTGAGGGGGTATGTGGTGAGCACCGAGTGGGTGCAGTGCTGCACTCTACCCATGCTGCCCTAACAGACCAGAGGCAGGGATGGGGCAGAGGACATTCAGCACAGGAGGACAAACCCCAAAGAAACTGTGTTTGCTGGAGGGCAGCTGTAGCCAAGTCCTGTTCTTTGGCAGAGTGGCCACAAGGAAGGCACCAGCAAGGCATCTGTGCTTCCTTGCATTTCTGTGACAGGGCGTGTGGCTCTGGAGGAGGAACATGTGCTGGAGCCTCAGTGCACACATGGCCCTTCCGTGTCCACTGGCCATGGTGCAGTGCAGTGTGAATCCTCTACTTCCCAAACACGATCTGTGTGCAATGTGGCTTCAGTGTGTGTGTGTGTGTGTGTGTGGCAGAGTGCAGTAGGTGTGACTGTGTGCATGAGTATTAGATGTGCTTGTGAGTACAGTAGGTGTGGTGTGTATGTACAGTACAGCATGTGTTTGGATTCTGGGAGTAGGGGATGTTTAGTAATTAAATCCCTTTTCATCCTTCTGCACCTGTCTCCTTCTGAAAACTGAGAGAACAGACGTCAACCGGGACAAGGGCTGGATTGAATACAGCCAATTCTGAAATATTTATTAGCTTGTGACACCACTCAATGGAGGAGAAGGAATGCTGCCTAATCCGCCCCGCAAGTGGAGCTTGGTGGAGGGGCGTTTTGCACAGTGCCTCATTATATTTCACCTACTGTCTGCTTTGGCAAAAATGGTATCATTTTAATTTGTGGCTATATTTATTTTCAAATGCTTTTGCTAGTAACCAGAGATTTCTGGATCTAGGTTTACCTCCTGGACACTCATAGCTTTCTGGTCACAGGACAGAGCTGCTTTAGAGCTTCTGTTTTGGGGGGTCCCTTTTCTTCACACTGCACCCTTGTGACAGCTGTTCACACCAGTAAGGATTATGCAAAGTGCACTGAACAGAGACATCTTCAGTTTCCTGGGTTTGCATTCATACACCTGCACACTTCTCAGTCTGCAATGCAACATGAAGCTCCCCACAGCACGACCCATAGGACCCAACCCCCAGATGTGAGCAGTCCCTGCCTCTCACCAGCCCTTGGATTTCACAGAAATGGAAGCTACATGAACTTTCTTCAGGCTGTGCTGGACACTGTCAATGCCTTATGGTACAGTAGTCAGCAAATTTGTCTGGATCAGTGACTATGAAATGACTTTAGCCTCAGATATAACTGTGAGGTTTAAGTCATGACATAGGGACCCAGATTTTAAGCTTCTTTACATTTGGGAGTTCTTGCATTTCGACTCTGGTTTTGCGTTACCATCTGTGCTGGAGAATGGATATGAGCTTTCACTGGCTCCTGAAAAGGTTCCTGACACATGTGGGGCCATTGCTGGTGAAATCCTGAAGTGTTGTGGGCTGCCTGTGGGTAGTGCTGGACCACTCTTAAAGAACTTCTCCAATCTATTCAAGGGAACCTTCAGTGGAGAGATTTCTCTCACCAGGATATGTATAATGCTTGAAACTGTTTGGGCTACCACAGGCTGAGGTTGTAACTATCCTTTTACTTTCCTGTATGTGTACGGACACTGTATAGCTGTGCATTCCTGCATATAGATGTGCACAGCTGTGTACAGGCAGGCATCCATCTCATAGTCATGTACCTGTGTGCAAGCTCCGCTTCAGCTTTGTTTGCTCTAAGTGGCCACATCCTAGTCCTGGCCAAGTGATGGACGTTTTGGAAGGTAAAACTACCGTGAGGGGATGGCAACCAGGACTTGTGGTGTCAGAAGAAGGGCTCAGATAGAGCAGAGCTCTTGCAGCAGCAAACAGAAGCATTAGTTTTCTTTTAAATGGGAGCTCACCTATGTAGTTGGACATCTTCGCAAAGACACTATCACTGGAGAGAGCTTGGCCCTCCCTGCTAAAGGGTATTCAGTGCCCTCAGATCTCTTTCATTTTCAGTCCACAGGCTGTCTTTACATTGAAGGGGAGGAGTGGCCTTGGATTTCTAGTGGAGAGCAAAACCTGCCCACAGTAAAAGCCTCTGTGTGCAGACTTCCTGGGAAGCAACCTTCTCTTCAACAAAGAAGAAAATATCCAGGGATCCTCATGGAGAAACCACAAAGGAAACCTCAGAAGTAACCTTCTCCATGGGATCTCTCAGGGACTTGACAGATGCCCGCTTGATGCAGATGTTGCAGGGCCCTGAGTAAGGATGAGGGTTAAAAAGTTTTCTTGCCAGCATAGCACACACAAAAAAAAATAAAATAAAATAAAATAAATATATATATATATCTCAAGGCAACAACTGACAACAGATCCCACTGTGTGAGGCTTATTCTGGATGGTTTTGGCATGATGCATCGTTGCAACTATTGTGTTTGAGCAGTAATTAGAGGTGGCCTTTGGGGACTGCAAGTGCATTAGAAGGGACGAGGCTCACCATGAGCCAAATGGCTGCTCTTATTGTTCTCCACAGGGTACTCAGGATGTTCTTAGAACCAAATCTCTCCATAATGCTGCAGAAAAGGGACTGCAGCATGAGACCTGCAGCACCACTGATTTCCTACAGCTCATGAAACCCATTCATTGTGCACGCTCCACTCGCCGGCTTACCTGACCACATGGACAAGCACAGTTCATCGTGATGGAGCAACCTGACACTACTTCCACAACACAGCAACATGCTCACATTTTTGCACACTCTATATATGTAATAACAACTGTCCTTTAAAGCCGTTTTTAGTCTCAGGCATGAGGCTTGAAAACCACAAGACCTGACGTCCCATTGATGATACATTATCATTGTCTCCACTCCCACTGATAACATTCAGTCCCTTTTGCAATTGATCACATTGTGTCCCTCGTATTTGTTGACCATATTGAACCTCTCAGCTGTGGAATTAGTCTGTCCCACAGCAGACCACCCCACTAACTTCAGAACACTGTAGCACATACTGACGGAACCAAGTATTGCCTGTCCCACCCATTGCACTGATTCCTTTCACTGAACCAAGGATATCAGACCCTCCTCTCTCATTTGCTCTGGTGGCTTCTACAGCCCTACTAATGACATGGACGTCCTCCTGTCTCTCCCACAGTGACACTGAGTTAAATCCAGTTAGCAATGATCTGTTGGAACCAGCATCCCCACAGTGTCTTTTCACTGAAACCACACTGCTAGCTTATATAACAGTCCACACCAAGAAGCCCACTTAGACACTTCCAGTCATTTGGTTTCCTTTCCAAGTTAGGCACATGATGAACAGACACCAGCACACAGCTTCAGAAATACCATCTCCCTTAGGTGAATTCCTCTCTTGACCCTATTTCACAATTTCTGCTCAGATTACATAGCAGCTACATGGAGAGAAAGACGCTGGCAGGACTCTCTGACAAAGATGGAAGTCTCATCTCTGTCTCAATCTGAGATATTGAGAAAAAAAAATGCAGCCTGAAATTTCAGTTTCCCCTCTTCAAGACCCTGTTTTCCCTCTAACATGTTGAAGAAACTGGAAAAGGAGTAGACACAATGCATGCAGTATACCAGAAATTAGGAGAACAATCTCACTCTACACAACTCCAGGCAAGTGTGAGACTGCCCCTCACAACAGGACCTGTCCCTTCCTTCTCTGCTCAGTGTTGCCCACGTGCCATCTACCCAGCTGCAGGAGCTCCACTGAAAGGGAAGAGATTCTGGTTGTGCATCTTCCACTGCTGACAAACATCTCCTAGAAATCTCCTGTCTCAGGCAGACAGGCACAGCACTCAGAACCTACCAGAATGAGTTCCGGGGTCAGTGGTGGGACAGCCCAGGAGTGGCATGCTGATGTAGGTCATGGTGAGCACCCTTCCACTCTGTGTCTCTCACTCTTGCTTAAAGGGTCACCCAAAAGGGACAGGAGTCCCCAGATTATGGCCACCTGATCCCTTCTTGCAGATGGGCCAGGCCTTCTGGTGAGCATATCAGGGCCTATATAGCCCTTTACAGAGTGCTTCCCCTTTAAGACAGGACTGTGCAGTCTTTATTTGCTTGTTGAAACTGTTCAGTTTTAGGACAGGGGGGGAGGTCACACCTGTTGTGGAACTTGATAGAAGGCTTATTTATAAACTTTCAGAGCTTGGGATTCTTGCAGAGCTGAATGCGCTGATGTCCGGAGGGGAAGGTCACCGAAATGCTTGTTTATAAAAGCAGCAGCAACTGGAAAAACCATAAAAGTCTGAAATGATGAAATTAATAAGCTATTTGATCAGGCACATCGGCTGTGTGCTCTGTGGTCAGCCAGAAAAGCCTCGCACGTAAGAGCCTACCCTGCTGGCTGCTGCCCTCCAGTTCTCCCGAGAGGCGAATGCTCTGCACCCGGAGAGGGCAAAAAATAATCAGCTGCTTACTGCGCTCTACTTTTGGGTGGCTGCCTGGCCCAGTCTTAATTTGACCTTGCATGGAAAGGGGTAAAGCCTACTCTGCACTTGGTATCACAGCTAATCCACTCTTTAGTTTCGCAGCTTCAAAGAGCTGCAGCACTTGTTAACAGGCAGAGTGTTCCTTTTAGCAAGGAGTCGGTCACACCCCCAAAATCTGTCACCGTTTGGGGTAGGGGGGAGAGGTGGCAACTTCTGACTTCAGAAACACCTCTGGATTTCGGCAAAAAGCCTGCTGTGAAAGGTGTGGGATTGTTGGATTGTTTGCGTTGTGGTTTGGAAGCGCTCAGAAAAACAGAGTTTGGGGGGAAGGGGAAATCAAAAGCTTCCCTTGGGGGTTAGCTTTAGCTCCTTGAATCGCTTCACGGCAGAGCAAATTCAGAAGAGTTTCTTTTTCTCCTCTCTTATCTCTCTTTACTTTTCTGTATATGTCAGAATCCTGGTTTAAGGAAAGCTTCATTTTCACTCGGTGACTGATGGCTGAACAGGTGGCTTCTGAGTCCGCAAGTGTCAGATGAACAAGCAGTTCAGAAATGGACAATTTGCAGCTCACTTTCTCTTGCTGACGGCCCTTTTTCTGCTGACAGATTCTTGCCCCTACCAGCCAAATCATGCACATGGCATCTGCCCTGCACCCTGCTGGAAAAAAAAAGACCTCCAAGAGGAAAAAAAACCACAAAAGCTGAGAAGAAAGAAGATGATCTCTTGGGAGCTCCTAGCCATAAAATGGAAAGAACTTCACACTTGAAGGCATTCTTGCCAGCTCAGCCTACTTGGGCATAATTTATACGAGGGGCAGGATTTTCTGCTTTGCCTTCTTTCCTGGAAAGCTTGTTCATTTTGTGGGATTTTGCTACAGAATCCTGGATAAAGTGGTGGGATACCAGAACCACTGCCATTGATTGTCTACTGAATGTGATGTGCTTTTTCAAATACCACAGCCACCAACCCCTCTCCACCACCTTTTACTGAACTAGAGCAAGCCAGGACCCAATCTCAAAGTATCGCCAGCCAGATGATTCTGCCTGTTAGCAATGAAGCCTTTCAATGATGATAACAACTGGGGCTGTATATGACTGACTGCTGAGGCTCAGATACAGCATTGGGATCCTCTCATCACCACAAACCCAACCCCATCATCCAGGAGCTAAGCACCCAGATGTTAGTGATCAGAGCTCTCCCCACCACTGCTGGCTGTCCCAGAGGCACGGGGAAAGGGCCTGCTGAGAGCAAGGCAAAGCCAGTGTTCCTTGTGGAGCTCAGGAAATGTGGGCAGGACCCACACTACTGCCCAAGGTGACAAGAGATTCCATGTCAGATCTTGACAGACCATGGGATCTCCAAGTGCTGTGTTTTGTTAATTAAAGCAGATAGCAGAGTAGCCTTTTTTGTCGGCTGCATGGTTAAAGTAAGGATATACCTACGGTGCAGTCACTCTTCTGGTGTTTGGCTATGGGTGAGGAACTTAAGGGCTGTTTTTTAAAGGATCTTAGAGGCTCTTGGTACCAATTTTTCAGAAGGATTTAGATGCCTTTGAAAGATAAGTGCCCAGAGGAGTCTTAACATTTTCAAGGCAGGCTACATTAAAATCATTTGGATTTATGTGCCTACCTTAAACAGTTTTGATAATCTACAAGGTGCCTATCTGAATCTTTAGATAAAGAGAGCACTTTGAAAACATGACACTTACAGACTCGAGGAACTGCAATCTGGAGAACACATCTCGCTGACTTTCAGGAGCATTTAAACTCCTGAGCCTCTCTCAGAAATGGAACTTAGGATCCTAAGTCACTTAAGTGCTTCAAAACTGTTGCTATGTGTCTGTACAAGCTGGATGAGGACAGATGAGCAGGGAAGGATTAGATGCATGCATCTGTCTTTCCGTGTAGCTCTCATAGCACTTGAGTGTCTCTGTGTATGGGTAAAGGTGGATTGATGAGTGCATGACCATATGCATGAGCATATAATATGGCCAATTGGATGGGACAGGGAGGAACAAAAATTGGGTGGAAGTGACAGGTGATTACAGGGATAAATAACATCATCTTGCTGAACATTTATTTAGTGCTTTTCATCCAAAGGTACCCTTAAGTGCTTTACAAACTGTTATGGATATAAGAATGACTTTACCAGCCAGAGCAGCTCTTTAGGAGTACACAGCCAAATTATATGATCAAGTTATGACCAGAAATGAAGAGTATCAAGTCCCACTGAAATTACCTAGAATTTCTGGCCATCAGCCATTTAGGATTCACTCAATACACCCAGGTTAGAGCTGTTACACAGGGAGAAAGTGCTCTGCAGATCTAACTATGACAAATGGGAAGGACTTAGTTTTCAACACCATTCAAAAAGGAGCACTGCCAACAACACAGGAGCTGGGGAAACTGGTTCAGCATTAATGCTAAGAGGAGAGGGAACTGCTGGCTCTCCATGGGTGGCGAAAGTGAAGACAAAGAGAGAGAGAAATATATGGTTATGTGGTAGTTAATGGAGAACAAAGGTGCAGGAGTTTGAAACAAACCTGCATAAAGAGAAAACAAGGGGAATGGTGAATGGATGAGAGATCCAAGGGGGAGAGGAGTAGTTCAGACCTGATAGGTTTTCAGCACTGACTGTCTGAAGCTCCAAGCACACATTCTCACTGGGAGGAGATCCCATCTCTTCCCACATTAGCTAACCTAGTCTATCTTTCTCCAGGCAGCGCTTGCACTCCAAAGAAGGCAAGTGGTGCCAGCTGCTCTCTTGCCAAACGGTGGAGTTAAAAGCTGTACAAAGTCATAGACAGTAAACAATGAAACAGAAACGACAACAGCAGCTTCTCCTGCTGCCTCCACCCTCACGCTTGCTGCTTCCCTCTTTCACACTCTTTCTCTTCCTCTGTCTGCCAAAAGGATGAAAACATGATTGAATCTGTACTCTGTGACAGAGCCTGGGGAAAAGCAGCTGCCCAGTATATGTATTTATTTCAGTGCAGTAGGTGAATCAAGACTACTATTAGAATACAACCTAAAAAACTGAACAAGCAGGGGAAAATGTCATCTTGTCTCCTGCTCTCCCAGCAGCATTTCCTCTATCCACAGCAAGAAAATGGCCAGTTATCTCTGACACATTTAATGCTCATGAGGTAGCATCAGGCAAGGATGGAGCCTTTCTGTACACCTAACCTGTCCAGAAGTCTGCTCCCACCAGGAGGAGAATTTTTGGAACTGCTACCATTGCTATGTTTTTTCATCACCTTGAGAAAATAGTGATCCACTGAGCAGAGCATGCAAGGGGCCAGCTCTGTGCTGCAGCTGAGATAAAGAATGTCCTGCTGTCGTGGTAAGTGTGTGCTGGTTCTTCACAGCAGGGAGAGCTGTCCTTGGGTAAGAAAGGGCCAAGCTGTCCAGCTCACACACACAGCGCTCTCTGACTTTGGGAGACTCAGGCTTCTGCAGCAAGTACTACTGCATCTTACTCTGCTCTGTCATCTCCCCACAGAGATTCTCCCCACAGAGCCCTCCTTGCTGGCATGCTGTCCTCTCCCCACACCCTTCAGCCTTCACCAGTGGTGCTCACTGCCCACACCAAGAGGCTGCTACTACGGGGTCTATATTTGGGCATAGAGCCCACAGAGCTATGTCTGGCGTTGGGACTCTGATCGTTCCCAGGGTAGCTACACTGCCCGAGCCCACAGAGGGGCTGATGCTGACAAAACAATACTCCTGCAGGTAGAGTTTATTTCCTTTGAGGAGGTGCTATAAGCTGCAATGGCTAACATTTTCACAGGCCAGGTAGGTGAGCTCAGAGCTGAGAGGCTGCCATGGCACAGCTCTGCTGGTACATCCCAACCAGCCCCTTCTGCACACAAATTTAGCTCAAAATTGTTCCTTCTTGGTACTGCTTTCATTGAGCTCGTAACTGGATCATGCAAACACTACAGACCACTAGCCCATGCTAAGGTACATTTAAGTCAGGAAAAGAGGATGATCTCATTGCTGAAGCAGTGGCCTGTGAATCAGGAGATGAAGCTCCAACTCCTAGCTCTGCCAAGACTCCATGACTAGCCTGGACAAGTCACTTCCTCAGGGCTTCACTGGGAAGTGGGAGATACTCCTGCTTCCTTTTTGCTGCTCCTCTAGCTTGCAGCGCAAGCTCTTCAGGACCAGGACTATTTCTAGCAATGCAATTCTATGGCACGAAGCATAGTGGGCCTCGGAGTTGGTTGAGGCTTTTATACTAAAATATGAATCTGAATTATAGCAGGGAAAATAAACAAAGAGAAACAATCAACTGTGGTTTTATTTGTGGTGAATGCTGAGGTTGTGGTTTGGTACATCAAAAGGCAGTCAGCTATTTTTTTTAAGCACTTGCTTTAGTCAAAAAAAAGCTCTACTGGGGGAAAACTGGTTGCAAAAATACAGATCAGTGCCTTCGTTCTGCACCACGCATTTTTGCCACTTTCAAGTGCTCCGTGCTTTCTTGCACACAGAAGCAGAGACTAAGTGCAAAACAGTTTCACTGGCTATCAGCTGCCAGACTACACAGCACAGAGTCTTGGGAAGAGCCAGTGAACCATCCTTTACTCTGCTGGCTTCAGTATTTGTTCTGTCTGTCCATAACGCACCAAGTTTCTTTGATTTCAGTTTCTGAGGGTGTTGGTGATCATCCTGTGGTGCCCAATTGGTTTCTGTGCAGCTGAGGTTTTGCCTACACAGTTAGGGATGTTTTCCTCGGTCTCTGGGATGACTGCTTAAACAGGAATGAAGCCCCTTCAAGTTTGTTTTCAGTTCTCACTAGGTACATCCTTTGTGCACAAATGGCATTTACTGTATTCATGCAGTGTTTTTGCTATACCCTGGACTGTTAATGCTTGTGAGTAGACTTCACTCTCCTTGTGAGTAAACAGATCTCCCTGTGCCTTTGAATGCTGGTCCCTAAGTGAAATTGCTTCACTGCTCTCATGAGCATTCTGCTCTTAATTTCTGAATAACTGGGCTGACTTAGAGGAGGACTTTCACAAGCATGTTTTACTCATACCTGAACACATTCTTCCTCTATTATTCCACTTTGTGTGGTGCTTACCGAGGAGGGAGGGCTGCAATGCCTACGACCGGAAGGGTCTGCATTTGTATATGCCATGGCATGTTTACAACTGTGTATCCCTCTGTTTGTCAGCATATATCAGCATGTGCACCTGTTTCACTGTATTTCTGCTTGCTCCTGGTTTTTGGCTTTGTGTGAGAATCTGAGAACATTCTCTCTTCCTTTCTTTTCCACCAGAGAATGGCACCTTTTTACCTGGGTAGGTGTCTGCACATATGTATAGAATAGAAATGTCCTTTTGGTATGTGTGTTGCTCTTTGCACTGGTGCAGGAGTGCTCATGAAGGCATGTTTCAGTGTAGTTGTGCATTGATATTTGTTGCGAGTCGTGTGCCTTCTCCCGAGTGTGCAATTCCCTGCCTCTGTCTCTGTGCTTCTGTTTTCTTCCCCTTTCCCCCATCCACGCTGTGTGCAGTTACCTGGGTTTCTGCATGTGTGTATCTCCCTGGCTTTATTGTCTGAGGGCTGTTGTGCTGGTTTTCTTTTCAAGATGGGGTGGGTGATGGTGAAATTGTTTGTCATTTTGCTTTCTATTTATCTTTCAATGTTTTCCCTATGTTTGCATAAAGTAGATGCAGACTACAATTTGGTGATGAATTCTATGAATACTAATCTTAGGCTACCCTTGACCCTGAGGTCAGCTAAAGATCAAAACCAAACCATTTAATATTTTCCTTTTGCAGATCAATAGAAGCATAAATTCACTCTCAATGACAACTATAATTTCAAACAGATCTATAGGAGGCATGCATGCATTTCCAGGACGAGCTGCTCATGCGCCTGTTGGGGAGCACAAGAAAAAGAGTTTCTCTGTTGTTGTGGGTTTTGGTTGTTGGTCATTGTTGGTTTGTTGCTTTGGTTTTTGTTTTTTTTTACCATTGAATCTCTTTTGCCTCTTTTTTTATTGCTCTGAAATGCTATTTTCAGCAGCTGCTGTCATATAAATATCTCTTGTTTTTCTTCTCCTCTTTCCCTCCTGGTGAAAAGGGCAGGGGACCTATTGAAAATTCTGCTTTATCTCTTTCAGGAGAGTTCAAGTGCGGGTCGAACAATCGATTCCTCCTCCTTTTCTTTTTTAAGTTTCCTGTCGTTCTTTTGCCCAGATCAGCACTGAAGGAAAATAGGAAGGGCAGCCTGGAGTATGTACATCTATACACCCCGAGCCAGAGAGCGAGCACGGGAGTCTGCCTGTGTGACATACAGAAAGCTGTTCAGATCTACCACACACATGCGAACACATATGTACGTGGGGCAGCTTTTTCTTCCCCCATGGCTATCTGTATGTCACAAATCCATGAGTCGTTCTTGCAGTAGAGCTAGTTCAGAGTCAGGAAAAAAAAACCAAAATGCTGGGAAGTAGGAAAAGTTTGGAAGTACTGTTCAGTCCTAAACCGGAATATTAACCCTTCCAAAAATTCTCCTCTAGGAATTGCAAAAGCTTTTAAGGAAATGCTGTAAGGTCCCAGACAGTTCCTACAATTTTCCACGTGGAGGGAAGAGGAGGGTTGCTCTGCAAGCACCATTGTTCCAACAAAACGCATTCAAATGATAGTCCCCAAATCTTTAAAGCTGCCTTTAGTCTGAAAAAGGTACTTTTCAAACATTTCCACCAACCCAAAGTAGCGGCGGGGGGGGGGGGGGGGGTGGGGGGGGGGGATATAAAAAAAGCCAAACAAATGACACCATTAATCTGCCTGGATTTTCCACCTCATAGAACAATCTGCTTAGGAATGACTGAAATAAAGTGGAATGTGACTTAGATTTTTTTTTTCTTTTCCCCTCTGCAATCTCCCTCTGCAAATTCCTTGTTTATGGAGAAACATTGAAAACAGGAGTTGGTCCCACCACCCCCTTCGGGAAAAAAAAAAGAGGCGCCATAAGCAGAGGGGAAAGAAGGAGAAGGGGGGGCTGGGGGGGCGGTTTGCTTTGTGTAGGAAATAAAGACCGTAAAGTGAGGACTTTTATTGCTGGCAATCAGAGTATTGCTGCTGGCAGTGGCTAAAGGTGGAAAGCAAAGATGATTTAATTTATAGAAAGGACAAAGATGTCATGTAGCAGATTTAATCACTGAAAAGAGAGGGAAAAAAAGAAAAAAGAAAAAAAAAGCCCAGCCAACGTCATCATTTATATTTTGGGATCATAAAGAAGAGTGAAAGAAAGAAACAACTGAAAAAGCCTGAATGGGTGAAAGAAAAAAAAAAATAAATGAAGGAAGATAAATAGATTTGCCTGTAAAACTAATAAATTTAAAAACAAAACCAGAAAGCAAAACACAGCCCCTTGAAAGTGCTGGTAAAATGGACCATCGATTTTGGAATTCATCTGCATTTTGTATTTTAATAATGCTTACTCTCTCTCTCCCTCTCTCTCTTTTGCAAAATATAAAAGCTGATCTGATAAATATTAATTTGAACCATCATAATGTATTTGAAAATTCCAGCTAAAATGTCACCACATGGAACATTAATGTAATATTTCAAGGCCCTGAGAGCAATACTCATATTGATTGCATTTATTTCACTCTAGGGAGGAGAAATAATTCTTCAATGTGGGACACATCTGGTAGCCAAAGATGCAAAAGGCTGAGGGTAGAAATGCAAAATTATGTGGAAAAAAAAAACCTCCATAACCTAACCCCCCAAAACAGAACAGAAGTGCAAGTGAAGCTGACAAACACAACCCATTCCATCTCAGGTTGCAGTTGCAGCAATTAATAAATAATAAATTATTTTTTCAGAATACTTCACCATTAAAATTTAGTTTGGGAAGAGGAGGGGGGGGAGGGAAAGAGTAAGAAAAAAAAATCCCATTGTGTTTTTATGAATCTTTTGGCAGGAAAACCAAGAGGATCATCACAACTCTGAAGAAAGAATCTGTGTAATTGGATTGCTTATTGGAAACACAGAAGCTGAGAAGGCAGCACAGCACTTCATGCTGCAAAACTTCGGCAGAGGTTCCCAAGAAAGATGCTCTTATCTGGGGAGCTTCCTCTGAGGTTGGGGTTTGAACTTTGCAGCGTTGGAAACCCAAACGTGCGTGAGATTGGGGCTATTTTCCTGTGGTTCTGCAGAAGGAGCACGGAGACGCTGCCTGTCTGGAGTCCCATAAAACAGATCTTTTCCTTGTCATTAAGAATATTGATGTTCATTAGGCTCGGGCGTCAATGAGTCTTTGTGCAAATGAAACGAAATCTGAGTCAAATTGTGACCCTGAGTCCAACACACAACCGCAGATTGGATGCAACTTGGCCGGGGCTGGGGAGGAGAGGTTCCCTCAACACCAAAAATTCATCATCCCTGCTCCCAGACAAAAAATAATCTCTGCAAACACAGTCAAAGAGCTAAGGAAACACTTCTCTGTGTGTTGTGTGTGTGTGTCCCCTCTGCAAATTACTCTTCATGTAACGTGGCTGCTGATAAAGGTGGAACAGATCAGGGCTACTTCTAGTAGCATGCCAAGGCAAGATGTCCCCACTTAAGACAAGGGCTGCTCTCTGCAGCTCTTGGCAGGTAATGCTCTTTCCCTTTAATTTGCTACCTGGGTCTTTTTCCTTCTGCTGTGGGTCTGAGGTTGATGCTCCTGCTGTATGAACTCCAGGCCAATAAAGCAAGCTGGAGCCCCATAATTCCCGGGCAGGCACTCTGACGGAGCACTCGCAGTGTGCCGAGTGTGCCGGGTGCTTTTGTCACGGGTGCTTTTGTCACGGTGCTTTTGTCACGGGTGCTTTTGTCACGGGTGCTTTTTGCAGCTCACGTCTCCCTGATATTAACGGCGGTGCCCACCCAGTGAAATCTGCAATGTAAAAGCGAGCAGCTCGCTAAATATTTACAGGCTTGCACATCTCACTGTCCCATTTGTTCTCTTGACCTTTCAGGCAGGGGGATGGGGAAGGAGAAGGAGATGCCAGGGAATGGTGCTTTCTGAGGTACGAATGCGCTACAGCCAAATGAGCTCTCCAGCCTCTGATAGTGAGACCTTGAGCTGAGGCCCCACGCCTTCCTCATCAAGTAGTTCACACAACGCAGTCAAGGAAAGCCACAGTGGTCAGTGGGGCAGGCTTAGGCCTGAACTTTCTGAGTGGGGATGGGGGAATAGCTCCCAAAAAGAAGCACAGCCCAGTTGTGAACCATTTCACTGCAGATCAGCACAGAGGCCGAGTCAGATCCCCAAACGCAGTTGATTCCAGGCACAGCTGTTCCCAGAAAAAGGCAGCATTCCCAGGGATTTAAATACAGGAACAAATCAAGGAGACTTCTCAGTTCTGCATCCAGCTCTGCCTCTGACCTGCTGGATGATCCTGGGCAAGCCTTTTCCCATCTAGGCACCTCAGTTTCTCCTGACAGCATTTAAAATTATTAAATAAAGAAAGGGTGTAGCAAAGCCTCCCACATGAAGACGGGAGAGGGCATTGTGAGGCTTGTTTAATGCTTAGAAAGCACTTTGAGATCTGCAGATAGAAAGCGTTACACGAGAGCCAAGTATTATAATTAAACTTTATATAACCGGGCTTTGTAGAAACCTCGGGGGCAGGAGCAGCAGCTCCGATACCTGCAGCACGGCGCAGCCTGTCGCGGCGCAGCGGGGCGAGCCGAGGGCGCGCCGGGGGCCGGGGCTGCGGCCGGCTCTGGGCTGGAGGCGGCGGGGCCGGCGTGTGCCGAGGGTGGCCGGCGGCAGCCCTCTCCGTGGCCGGGAGCCACAAACCTGCCTTTGTGCGCGGCTCAAACCCCTCCGAGTTCGCTTAGGCTGCCAAAATGCGAGAAGGGCTGAGGCGGGCAGCCCGTGGGCACCGGCGGCTGTGCCGAGCCGACCTAAGCCCAGCCGATCCCACCGACCTAAGCCAAGACGAGTCCACCTTAACCGAACCGTCCTAGACCAAGCCGAGCCGACCTAAACCGAGCCAACCCAAGCCAAAACGAGCCGAGCCGAGCCGGCGGCTCCGGCGTGCCCCGGGCGCCCCCTGCTGCCCGCCAGCCCCGCGCTGCCAGTGGCACAGCCCCGCACAGCTCCGCTGCCGGCACCCCGAGACGCGGAGGACCCGGAGGAGACAGAGGAGAGAGGCGCTCACCGGCTCCCCCACAGCCAGCACCGGGGACGTGCGCGGGAGTCGGTCGGGGTCTAGCCCGGCTCTCCCTGGGAGCTCTCGCCCCGGTTGCACACCCTGGGTTAAGTAAGCGGTGGAGGGAGGGCTGTGCTAAAGGAGCAGGTATCTAGGGATGCTTTCGTTAAGCCCACCAGAAGCTGAAGTGCTGATATAGAGGAGAGGACAGAGAACCTCAGCCTGGCAAAGTCAGCCCCGCGCATCTGTGTGAAAAGTTACAACATGCAAAAACATTCGGTACAGAATTCGCTACCCGGCTAAGAACCAAACAGGCCCAGTGCAGCACTTCCTGCAGATGAATCTGCAGCTCTAGGACACACTGACCCCAGCATGTTCCCTAAGGACCCTTTTATTGACAGGGTTTGGAAAGTGTCCGGAACAGAAGAAACTAGCTCCCTGCAGCTGGTGTGTCCTGCTGCCCTGCAAATCCCTATGCTCAGGGCAGGCAACTTGCCCCAGGCAGAAGATGAGAATTAGTGCTGTCTCTGCTGCTCTTCATACTTCCAGTGCCACACTTCAGACTGCTGGGAAGCTGTGTGGGAGCTGAGCCCTCAGTAGGACAGAGGGTTTCAGTCCATCATGCCATAAGCCCCTGTGAGCTGCACAGAAGCAGTGTGGGCACAGAATGTGCTCAGGGTGGGACTCTGGACAAGTGGCTCTGCTCCAAGCCACTCACTGACAAACTCTGCCAATGATCCATTGAGCAGCCTGGCCTCAGGAATCATGCTCAGGGATGCAGAGATTATTTCCCTAAAGTCCTCCAGGTATTGTGCAAGGAAATGCCCTCCTCACTGTCTCTGCCTGCAATTTCCTCCCCTGTCATTTACACAGGCGTCAGCCCCAAGTACCAGGCGCAGGACAGAGCTCCAGCTAATGAACAAGCCCAGACACTCCTCCAGGCTTCCACTGGGTGTCTGTCTCTGGAAGCAGGGGATTAAACAGGATAGTGGTGGAAAGGTTCTCATCCCAGTCTTTTGCACCAGCAGCCCTGGGTCTGGGTCACAGAGGGAGACAGCTTTGGAGTAGCCCATAGTCTTCAGAGGATCAGCACCTTGTCTGGCAACCTGAGCTAGAGAAAGAGCCAGGACAGGAAGAGCAGGACCAGAAGGAGATGTGGTGGCAGAGCAGCATGTCTGTGGGAGCTTACATGGTGCATGCCAGCTTCTGGGATGTGTCAGGCCCACACAGAGGGCGATAAGCAGCAGCCCTGGGGCAGCGTGCAGGGCTCAGGATTTTTTTCTCAAGATTTGTGCCAGGTGCAGAAATGGGCTCTGAACACAAAGACCTAGTCCAAGTACTTCAGATTAGCTACTGAATTTTCCTATTGCTTCATGACAAGGAAGGAAGAAAGGTGAGACTGACGTTGCAGGTAGAGAACACCTTACAAAGGCCTGGGGTGTCCACAGCTCAAGACCCAAGGGTTTTGAATCTGCAGTCAGCAGGCAAAACATGACCTATAGTAACAAAGTAATGTTGGTCTGGAAGTTCTTCTGCAGCACTATCCTTCCCCCCTGCAGACCATGCAGTTGACCCTTACAAGACAACC
This sequence comes from Tricholaema leucomelas, assembly GCA_013400475.1. Classification (NCBI taxonomy): domain Eukaryota; kingdom Metazoa; phylum Chordata; class Aves; order Piciformes; family Lybiidae; genus Tricholaema lacrymosa; species Tricholaema leucomelas. The sequence goes on along the minus strand of WAAF01004979.1, from coordinate 789,197 downwards.
TTAATGGCCAAAGCCAAAGTCCCTGGCAGGCCCAGCAAGTGCCCCCCCGCCAGGGTGCATCAGGAGGTGGTTCCCAGGCAGCCTCCCTCGCTCGCTGGAGGCACGGCCCCAAAGCCTGTGGATGTGCTCTCTGCCATCAAAGGCAGCCCCACCTCGGGGCTAAGCTTCAGAATGCCTCATCATGGCCCACATCTCCAAGATTAATGACTGCCTACACTAGGACTTCTCCTTTATCCCAAAATGACCCCAATGCATATTTCACATCCACATGCTGCTGAGCTCCATTCCTGCCTACAGCTCTGAGCTCATGCCTTCCTCACCCGGCTCTACTCCCAGCACCCCACCCAAGCCAACTTTTCTCCTCTTTCTTCTCCTGCCACACCTACCATATGCTTGTCACTACACCAAGAGTGGCATTGTGAGCCAGAGTCCCCAAGCATCTCTGCCATTTCCTAATTGTTCCTGGAACTCCACCTCTCCCAGGAGGCCTGTGTACACACCATTCCAACAGCAAACTTTCCCACAATTAGTGGAGGTGTCAGCAGCAGGAGCAAAACACAAACCACACAGAAGGATAAGCCATCCCTGGAGAAGGCAGGAGAGCAGCTGAACCACTGTGGGATGAAGTGAGGTAGTCACATCCCTTTCATTATCCTACTTTGTTTAGTTTTAGAAAGAAACTGGTTGCAACCTGCCTGTCCTTGTCCTCCATGCCAAAGAAAAGTGCTGCTTCCCCTTCTCCTGGAGTGAGGGGCTAGACTGGGAGAGTTTTCCACACACTTTGCACTGAAGGGAGGCACCATAGGTGTCCCACACATGCTGCTATCCTCAAGACAGAGAGGTGAACACTGAGACAGAGGTTTGCCCACTAAGCATTCATGTCAGAGCTGAAAAGCAGCCTGGGCTCCTCAGGCAGGTAGCTGGGGCATCAGGCTGGCTGTGATGGAGTCCAAAGTTGATCCATGAGTGCTGAGTATGCAGAAAGCACTACCAAAAACTCATCATTGTGCCAGACAGTTAATATGTTTGCCTTCTCCTCCTCCAGCATCACTGCCCCGCTCTAGAGTTCCTCTTAGGTGCTGAGACATCTTCCTGTGGTGTGCAGAGGGAGGGCCACAGGACTGTCCCAGCATTTCATTGCTCAGGCTGCAGCAGAGCAAGGCAGAGTGATGCATGGGGACAGTGCTCAGTACATGAATAAATAATCACCTCTCCCATGCTCTGCAGGAGAGCGTGACTTCACAGTGATGTGTGTGAATGTCACACAGGCCCCCAGAGAGCTACTGCTTTGACTGCTAGCTTGGTTCCCCAGGGGTCTGCTTCTCCTTTGCTCTCCTTCCTGAGCCAGGGATGAAGGGAAGAGGCTGTAGCGGTTGCTGCACACAGATGTAGGAGCACTTCACCAGCTAAGACATCTCAACACAGCTGAAAATTCTCTGCCATCACCCCGCAAAGCCTTCTCCACATGTAACTCTAGGCTACAGAGAGCCACATTCTCCCCTTTCTGACCCAGGCTTCCTGATAGATGACATCACCGAAGTCACCTGGCATTACAGCCGGCCGGTTCCCTGGAGTCCTGATGCCCCAGGCTCCTCTGAACCACTGCCTACACTACAGAGCAGTGTGGAAAAGGACTGTACCATCTGCATTCACTGCCCTGCCAAGTCCAGGAAAAAGAGCATTTGTTTTTTCCAGGAGGGATGAGGCACAAAAACACTGCTCCCAAAGCAGGTATGCCTAAGCTGCAGCGCATGCTGGGGTGCCTGGCAGACTGCAGGATCAGTGAGCGACAGAAGACTGCGCCCAGGTTGGGTTAGCACCCAAGCCTGGAGGCAGTGACAGATGCACATTACGCTGGGACACCTAGCTGGGACTGACCCCTGTGAACCTCGCAGCAGTTTGTCTCATGCTCTGCCAGACCTCTGCTTAATGTGATCATTCTTCTCAGCTGAGCCCACACTGACATTACTGCACAGCTTCCCTTCTCGATTCTGTGCTGAGGCATCACCTCCTGCAAGGACCTGCTCCATATGCCACAGGCTGAGGGTCCCTCTGAGGCAAAACTCTCCAGCTGGATACAGTCATAGCTAAGTGAGAACCTGTGCTTCATCTTTATCAGAGGATCAGGAAATGCTCCGAGTTTCCTCTTTTGCTTTCTACAGATCTGACCAAACATTTCTAAACCCTTGCCCTGCACTGCCCTTACACCTGTGAACATTGGTTCTTCTTCACTCCCCACCAGTCTCCTTCAGCTTCTTGGCAGGGCAAAGGGGAAGGTGAGCAGCAAATAAACCTGGTTTGCAGCCTAAGTCCTGGGGCGGGCCAGAGAAAGGGCTAGTATGGAAAGCTGAGAGGTGCTGTAAGACAGAAGAAGCATTGCCCCAGTTCACTGTTGTGCCTCACCCTTTGGTTAAGGGGTATTTAGAGAGTAAGATTTCCCCTCTATCTTCTCTGGGCATCACATCCCTGGCTCACCTCATTTACTCAGCTAGAGCATGTTTTATTAATCTGGAGTCTCGACAAGGATCTTTACTTCTATTAATTTATTAATATTGCTAATTAAATATCATATTCGCAAATGTAAATTTCCTAATAGTGTCCCTTCCATTTTCAAACTTAAAAAAGCCAAAGCAGCAGCAGCTTGTTACGTTAGTCAATTGGAAGCAGTTGAGTCTAATCAGAAGAGCAGGGCTGCCTTGTGGCTGCAGCAGAGGGAGGGCCACTGGTACCTTGCTCTGGGGCAAATGCCATGAGTTCTAAACAATGGATTTCAGAGCAGGAACAACATCTGGTGCGTGGAGTAAATGCAAAGGGATAGGCGACGGGGAAAGTTTGGTGTACTTGGGAATAGGCATCAGGAAAATACCTTAGCAGTTGGCACAGGAGGATTGATGAGGATCCAGGGCACATGCACAGCCAGATCGCAGGGACAGCACTAAATGTGAGGGAAGAAATAACTTCAAAGGCAGCCAGCAAGGCTGGGCAGTGGCTGGTCTGGTGCAGAAAGGGTCATGGACTGGTCTGCTGTGGAAACAGATGATGTGAGCATCTGAACTGTATTTTGTGTAGAATTGAGGAAATGTCAAGGTTGGAAGAGACCTTTGAGATCAAATCCAACTCCTTCCCAGAGCTCACAATCCAGCCACTACCACTAAACTGTGTCCCTCAGCAGCACATCTGTGCATCTTTTACTTACCTCCAGGGACAGAGGCTCCACCACTGCCCTGGGCAGCTTGTGCCAGAGCTTGGTAACCCTTTCTGTGAAGAAATGTTGCATGCTGCCCTGCTGACACTTTCAGCTATGTATTTGTATATATATTTGGGAAGCTGTGATAACCAGAGTGTTGGGATGACTGGGCTGGTGTTGCATTAAGGAAAGTTTTAAAAATACATTATATCATTTTTATTATTAATGGTAATGATAGGGGCCTGCTCCTTATCTTCGCCTTTGTTCTGAGCACTGTAATCTGAGGCTGCTGTGGCAATGTGAAATGGATAATGCACTTTGGTTCTGGTTTAAAATTCCATCCTTCTTGAGATTTAGGATCAGAACCCAGGAAAATGGCATTTTGTTGCCTTTTTTTTCAACGGCTTTACCCAAAGCAGAGAAACCTTTTTTCTTGCCACCATTATGCAAACCAGACTTCAGTAAAAACCTTATACTCGTTGTATGGGCAGAGAAACAGAGACACAGGAGGTAAAACACAGACCTTAAGATTACTGCTGAATATCTCTTCAGATCCTAGCCCTTTCCCTAGGTTGAATTCCAAACCATTGGCAGGATGGCACAAACCAGTATGTTATGAGCAATGTGAGTGCAGGGCATGGGCCACCTGGTATTTCATCTCTTGCTTCCAATGCTACAGAGTGCCCTAACCCAAAGTAGGCAAGTAGTTAGAGGGGTACACATTGAACCAAGGGGAAATACAGATTGTTGTCTCCCAGCAGGTCATTTTTTTCTTTACACTGGAAGCAATTCCCAAATGCAAACCCACAGATGGCAACAAGATCCCTAAATGAGGCACAGCACTGACCAGGGTAAAAGCAGATCTCTTTCAAACCAAGCATGCTCTGGTGACTGAGACACATCACTGAGATCCAGTCAGACCTGTATCTTCCAGGACAAACAGGTGGAAACAAGGTCCCAGGCCAAGGACCAAGGTATCAGTACCAAGACCAAAAGCACCAGACCAATCAGCAGCTGTCCATGTTTTACTGGTGTGTTGCCTGCCCACGCACATCAAGGCTGGTGAAGGAAGGGACTTTGCAATGCGGTCAGAGGGGGCTGCTGCTCTAAGAGAGGTGTATGCCAGGTGGAGGGCTATGACTCAAGAGGCAGAGAAAGAGGAGGGAAGCAGCCACAACAAAGCCCCTTTCCAGCTGCCTGCAGAGAACAGAGACAACACAGAAAGCCCCGGCTGAGCTGGAAGGAACTGGTTCTTGTCGCCTCACACAGACTGGTCTCCAGCTGTTAATGATCTCTGTTGACGTGAACATCATTTCCTCTGCGTCCTGGCATGTATAATTGAGTGGCTCTGTGATGGGGAGACAGCTCTGCCAGCTTCCCAGTCAGCAGTTACTGACAGCCTAATCTCAGCTCAAGAAATGTTGCCGAGGTATTGGCTTCTGATGCCATGTTATCTCCCCACTTGGAGAAAGTAGAGAGCTCACCTCCCCGTGCAGATATAATAGGAGAGGACATCACCTTAATTCCACCTCCATTAGACCTCGGAGAGTCGACTGCGACCCCACTGACCTCATCAATATTCAAAAGCTTAACAAAAAAAGGCTATAACTGGGGAAGTCAGAACTAATGTAATGCAGTATTGATTATTTTATGGTACGATTAGGTGTAATTACATCTCTCAAATTTTATTTTAATGTTACTTTCTACTACTTTTAGCCTTTTAAAATTATCCAAAACATCTCCATTTAATGGAAGGAACATGCCTTCAATTTAAATGTGAAACACTCTTTTTCTGCTAAAGTGTGACCTCAATAGATTTGAAAACATAAATTACTGCTATGTATAAACCATAAAAAATGAATGATGAATTTAATTCTGGTGAAGCGTGAGGGACTGGGAATGCAATGGGGAAATACTGTTTATCCAGAGGAGAGGGGACAGCCCGGGTGGAGAGGAGGCAAAATGTGACCTTCTCCAACACTGAATGGGATGTGACATGCGAAGGACTTGACTTTGGACTTTCAGACTAAGGGCAAAAATCATTTCTTCCCAGATAAGTCCTCAGCTGGCCTTGATCATCATAGCTTCATTGCAGTCGAAGGAGTGGTAGTGATTTACACCAGCAGAGATTTTAGTCCACTGTGTTTGCTTGGTGTTTGTCTCCCTCCAGCTCTGCTGGATGAGCAGACGTGGATTTTACAGCCAGAGACCCGTAGGGTAGCCTCCTAACTTTTCAATTCATCTTCCAGACCTCTTTGCACTGCCAAGCTGGTGCAAAAGGACTTTTGCATAAACAAGAACAGAGCCCTAAGAACCCAACAGAACTCTCCTGTCTCTCATTTGACAGCATCACCTCACCCATTATTAGAACTAATTACATTCATTACCGTGGGATCCAGAAGCTTTAGTCTTGAACCAGGGCTCCATTACTGAAGAGATGAGACAGCCAAGTCTCCCTGTTCAACCTCTGCTACAAAGCCCTCTCTAACACCCCAGTGTTTGGGTCCCTGGGCATTATCACAAGAGATTCAGGAAAAAATAATGATAGCCCAGAACTGCTTCCTCAGTCACCACAAACAGGGATGCTTTTTTTTCCTCTGGGATCTATGTTTTAAACGTACACTAAACCTGGATTTCAATGCTATCAAGTCCTTTGAGCACTTACTGTGCATGGGTGGGTAAGGTAAGGCTCCATGTTCATAGTGTCCTCAACCTCCGTCAACAATTACTTCCCTATTTCGCCTCTTAACACGCAGCTAGGGGAAGTGTGCTCTCACCCATGAGTGTGTGGAGTAGTTCAAGTTTCTGCTCAAGGAAAGGAGAAGCAGGGTGGCTAACAGGGTCACTGATAATGGTCTTAGAGTTCCTTTGGGCCAGTCTGAGTGACAGACTGTTAAATTAAAGTAATTTTCATATTAGTTCCTTCCCCACCTTCTGCCTCTCACCCACTGAAATCATTTAAGGCTGAGCTTTCTGTATCACGGCGGGGGGGGATAAAGCAGGTGTGTAGGAGGAGAAATTAGAAAGACAGACAGACAGTTGAAATGTAACTGCTGGAGAATCTCAGCTTCTGTGCTAATGTATTCCATACACTCTTTGCAAATGGAAAGACTCTACACAATCGAAGTATCAAATACCTGGGCAGAGTTACTCTCCTCTGCATCCCTCAGCTATACACTCTGAAGGACATGGCGCACAGTGTGCTGTCCCTCTCCATGTCAGAACTGACACAGGGCAGATGCAGTTAGCAAGCCAGCCCGGATGGATGTTCATTGATCCCTGAGGTCAGCGACCAGGGACTCCTAACAAGCTCCAGATTACAGCTCTGCTGTTAGCTGGCTCTTGCCTGAGCTTGGGCTTTCAGGGCTACCTCAGAATTCTGTAAAACCACATACCAAATGAGAATGAGCACCTCTGGAAGGAAATCAGAAAGGGAACAGGTCCTACTGCAGGATAAAAACCAGCTCCACTCTTTTAACCTGCAAGGATAACTTTAGGCAAAAGCCTGTAAATTACCTCCATTGTTAAGAAAATGTGGGAAACAAAACTTTATTCACCTAAAACAGTATCAGCAGGGGAAGCTCTGTATTGCCAAATGCTTTATTCACTAAACTTCAGAGAGAGGCATTAATATGACTGTAAGCAAGTTATCCATCTGCCTAAGCACTTCATGTTCTGTTTCCTATTAAAAAATAAAAAATCACTGAGCTAGTTCTAGGCTGAGGAGAGCAGCAGGCTATGATATGCTGCACCACATTGCACAGCAACTCAGCAAGATCTTCCACCCTCAAAAGTGCTACTACATTACTGCATTGCAATCAAAGAAGCGATAGTGACTTACACACAAGTACAAAAGATGAAGTTTAGCTTCAGCAGCAGCACAAGTCTCAAATGTTCCCTTATCTGCTTCCCCAGAAAAATAATTTGGAGGAAAAATCAGAAGAGCCTTGCAACAGAGAGCTTCTACCAGCAGAGAACCATCTGGTAGACTCTTCTGAAGGGGCTGCATTTCTGAATACTAAGCTAAACCGAACCCCACAAACCATTAGGTACATTTATCAGATTTTTGTTCCTGGTATGGCTGGATCAGCTCTGGTCAGATTGTGCAAGCTCTCCAAAAAGACAAAAGTAGTGATTTTAATTAACTGAAGCAAAGGAACATCTGATTTGATTGTCAGTCTGGCCAGTTTCTGAACTCAAGCTTCATGAAACTCAACATAGCCCATCTTAGCATCTGTTCCAAGTGCAAATACCAAGGGCTGTGTGAAGTGGTAATTGCAGGCATCGCTCCCGAAGAGTGAGGATACTCTTCATCCATAACTACTGATATGGACTTACCATGAAGGGCCTGCCTGTTTAATCCACAACTTCTCAAAACACCTGCCAGCAGATCAGTGAATTCAGCAGCCAAACATCCCAGGATGCTCATCAGCTGGACTTGCTGATTTGTTGCTACCCATTCTTTCAAGTGTTCCCTTATCTGCTTTACATCAACAGCCAGGGTGCCAAGATGCTCATTACTTCCTAATGGTCCATATTCCATTTCTATATTTTTCTTCTTAAAGACCAATTAAAAAAAAAAAAAAAAAAGTGAAGTAGCTCAGCCATTTTCGACTCACCATTGATTCCAGCTCTCTCCTCATTTATTAATGGCCTTACCTTCCCTCTCGGATTTCTTTCCCCCGATATACTTGGAAGAGCTCTCAGTATTTATTGTGGCCCTTTGGGCCAACATTAACTCATTCTGTTTCCTACCTACACTGAAAGCTGGAAAGGTTTCTCCATTTGCCTGCTGGCTTCCTCCCCACTGCTGGATGAGTTCAGACATCTAAAGGTTTTCAGATGTGAAAAGTGAAGAAAGTTCTGTGACATTCCTATTCAAGTCACACCAACTCCAGCAAGCCTTGGAGCTTGAAAATTGCAGAAGTGAGCATGTTCCAGTATCTCAAGAACACAGAAATGATACAGTATTTCAGGAGCAGTCAATCTAATCCAGATTGCATTATCATTACTTGAGAAACAAGTGCTTTAGAGAGAAGCACAAGAAACCTAACAAAATTGGAGGTGAAACAATTTGAATCCACAGAAGACTCTCTCAGCTCCAGCCCGAACAAATAATATACACAGGTTCAGCAGCACAAAAGGTCCCTGTCCCAGGGGAGTCAGGCCCTGGTTCTTCTTTTTTTCCCCTTCCTCTCTATTTTGAGAGAATCTGAGCCTGTGAGGATAGCTGCATTAGCTGCCAGGATTTACTGGATTTTCTCTTTTTTTCAGAGGAGAGAATTATTCATAAGACTGAAGCAGGGGAATCCACTCCTCCCTGGCCACAATCAAGTTTCCCATCAATTAGGCAAATTGACACGAGGTTTAACATTTTCCCACTTACGCTTCCAAAAGCACTATGAAAACAACCCCACAAATTGATACCCAAACTAACCTTGCCCTGTAAAGCAACTCCAGGAAAAGCTTTAGAAGGTAGAATTGTTAACTAGAAAAACAGAAGTGTTATCAGCTGTAGAGATCAGCCAAATACAAGCACGTTTGTAAGAACGAGAGACTGTCTTCAAGCAAAGTCTGTCACACAGGCAGGCACTGAAAGAACTCACAGGTCAGATATAGGATGAGCATTCACAAGCCTTTGCTAGAGGAAAAATATATCTACCAAGCTTTCAAGTGTATTGTAGAGTAAATGACCAAAGGATGCTTATGAGGCACAAATACAAGGTCCAGGTGTGCACAAGTGAGCATGTACGTTCACTTGGGGACAGAGAAAATGCACTTTCCCACTTCACAACTACTCCTTCTGGTTATACAGACTCTGTTTTCCTCCCAACTCAGATTTAGAGGAAGAAGACCAAATAATAGCTTGCAATATGAACCTGCTCTGGCAGGAGGCTTGGACTTAATGATCTCCAGAGATCCCTTTTAGCCCCTGTCATCCTATGGTTCTGTGTGGTTCTGTGTAATTCTGTTTACTCCCAGTCTTATTCATTGTTTTCCAAGTCTCAGCTACAGAAGGAGGAGTGTAATCAAGTGAGCAGCACTGTTAATCCCAAGGGAATACCAATCCCTGGGGACAGCCAAGACTTTGCTTCCTGTTTAAAGAATATGCAGTGACTGGTTAGACAAATTGTGTGTCTGCAACTCTTATGAATATCCCATACCATCTATTCCCAGCTTTGTTTTCTATTTAAAGTTGACATGATGGATGCTCAGAGAGATCCTGGATGCTCATCCTTAGCAGAGAGTACCAGTATCAATTCTCCTGAGAGAATTCAATTTATCCATTACCATCATCTGCAGCAGAGTAGCACCTAGGCACCATGTAATGCTGAATGGACATACACTAAGAGGCAGATCCTATCCAGAAAAAGAGAAGTCTGAATGAACAACTGCACAGAGGAGGAAAACAGAAGCACAGGGACAGAAAGCTTCCCTCCCCATGACCAGTCACACCCAGCAAGCCGATGGCAGGAATCCTGATTCCCAGTCTAAATTAACAAGTATAATACAAACAGCTGCAGCCTTGAGGAGCACTCTTTGGGTATACACTCAAAACTCGTTATCAAACAGCATAGATCACCTACTTCCCTTCCTTGATGCTGCTGTTCATTATTGTATCAGCACTGGATGGCATAGGAACTCCAAATATAGCAGCTCAGAAATCTCTTGCCTATTCCCTACTTGCCAGCAAAAAGGCTTGTTTTGATATTTGCAGGAGTGAATTAATTTGGTACTCCTGATAAAATCTCAGACACACCCCAGTGACACTTACACCCACGGCCAGAGAGCCTGATAACATCATCAGCTGACTTCTCAGCTCAGCAGCAGTCTTTTTCACCCGTTTCTAGGATTATGAAATACATATTTTGTGTGGCTGGCTAATGCCAAAGTTACAAAATCCATGTAATTAAGATTAATTTAAGAGCTGGATTGGATCAACCTGTGGCATCCACCCATTAATTAAAAGAAACACTTTGAATTTCAAGTGGCTGCCTTAATATTTCACTCTGTGCTGGCACTGTTCACCTCAAATTGGCAAACCAGTGCCAGTGCCCAGGTGCAAGAGGCTGGGGGCCATTGGTTAAGAGAGGTTGGCTGCATCGGGAGGCAGATGCCCTCTCCTGGAAGGTGTGAACACATCTGCACCGCTCTGCTTGACTCATTGCTTGTGCAAATAGAGACGCTGCCGGCTACAGCACAGCAGCACAGAACTCAGATACACCTCTGTGCCTATGACACACATCTCCCCAGCGCCACCACCTATGTGCTGCACATAGATGGTTGTCTGTGCTGATGCCACCTTGAGACCTTACGTGCATGTTTATGAGTGACCTCAGAGAGCCTGAGCTTTTTACTAGCTAGGCACACGTTTGGGAGCTCCAGAGAAGAGCCTGTGATGGCCACGTGTGCCAGGTTCTGTGAGTCACTCAAAGGCAACGCTGAAATTGGTATGTGCTCACAGTTGTAGTGGAAAGCATTCCAACCCAGTGGAAGACACAACCCTTCTGTGCAAGGTGTCAGGGATGGCTGTGCAGGTTCTTTGACAGTCTTTCCTCCTCATAAAATCTGACCATTCTTATTATTTGCAGTGTCCTAGCACCTAAACTCCTAAACGGTCTGACATGACCTTTGTTGTGTAAATAAGGAAGTGAATCTGCTACCTGAAGACCTTAGAGTTTATGGTACAGAGTGCTGAAACCACACTACATGCTGAAATGTAAAACTTCAGGTCCCAGGATTACCTTTCATTTGGAATGGGTCCATTTACCCCTTGGGAACGAAATGAGAAATAACACAGATTTGGAATAACTTAGTTTTTCAATTTGAGTATGTTGATCACCTCATGCATACGTGGGAATATGAACAAAGACACATCTATGCACCTTGGGACATACTGATGTGTATGCATATAAGCACATTAATTCATGGAGGAAGTTGATTTGGCTGAGGTGATGATGCACACATGCACATAAAGTGTGTCAAACGTACAGGAATGTGGAGGTACGTGCAGACACAGAAGGAGACTGCTCTTATGTGACCATCTGAACATGTCTGTGGAGGTCCTTAAGCAAACTTGTCAGAGAGGACACAGACTGTGTGTAAACAGCTGGAAAGCTGCATAAAACCAAATGTTTTTTTCTCACTGTCACAGCACAAAAAAAGTTAAGAATCTCTTCCAAATCCAGATTTTCTCTTGGATTCTACAGCTGCTGAGTCTGTTTGTTGCATGTATTTTTTATAATCTGAATTGCTCTCATGCAAAGCCATCATTTTAATTCATTTAGAACAAAATCTCTCCCTCTTCCCTTTATGACAGGGTCATGCCTTCTTTGGGGGGGAAAAGGTCCACTCCCACATGGCATGCTGTTCTCTGCAGCACCTCCTGTTGGGTGCAGTTAGACTGGTTACTTTCAAATGCATCCCATCATTTAACCCACAGCCTGTGGCTCAATTAGAGATCAATAAGTCCTCTCCTAACTGCTTCTGCAGGATGAAATGTAAACCAGCCACTGTCTTTCTGCCCCACTCTCTCTATATCATTCCATCGGCATTCAGTGCTGTCTGAGTATGAGGCTTTGATCAAACTAGTAGTTTCCCTTCCAGACATCATCGTGATCCATATCCAAGTATCCTTCAGCAGGGCAGGCTCCAACACCCCTTATTAGTGGCTCTGTATTTGCAGAATTGTGGCAAGTACAGGCTAGATGAGAGTTGCATATGTTTAATATAATCTAAATAACTGAGCAGGGCCTGGGTTGAGTTTAGTTTACAGATTGGTTATTTCCACTTCTACTACCTTTATCCACTGCTCTCCTCACACCCTTTAGTCTCATTTCTGACACTAAAGCAAAGCATCAACAAATGAAAGAATCAGAGAGAAAGGCAGGTATAGCCTTACCTGTCTGTGTAACAGCCACATCTGGAGTGCAGTACAGCAGATGTTCAACAGAGCATGGCAAAACTGTGGTCCAGTGTGTCTGCAAGGGAAAGGAAGAACTGGATTAATGTCTTATCCTGTACCCATGCTAAATCAGTTCAGATTGCTTTTTAAATGGGCATATCTGTACTTTAACAATTTAGGGATAAAAGCAGGGTAAGGGTGGGAGGACTTGTTCAAGGTTATCAGCAAATGATCCAACAATAGTTAGAAGTAGAATCTGGAGTTAGGGAGCCACACAGCACTGTCTATTTTTTTTCCAGCAGCTCTGCTCAGTTATGCTTAAGAGTACCATAAGATCTTTAACAACCAGAGATGACCAGAAGGTCACCCAAAGGAGCCTGCAGAAGCTGCTGTAACTAACAACCAACACAATTTTCCACTGTAAGACAGCCACCCCTTCTGATACCGGCTGAGAGACACAAAGCCTACCTGCACCTGAGGCCAGGGCCCGGCAGCAGATCTGGAGGTGTCAGTGTACTCTACATGTGTTCTCATTCTTGGGGAAAATGTTCATGATTATTTCATTTTGTGGCAGTAATGGAAAATACATTTTAGTGCTTGTGTTCTGCATTTGCAATTCATGTTCCCATACATGATTACATTAAGTCTGTGTTCTGTCATTTTTGATGAATGTAGCTTGTTTTCTGTAAAAAACAGACTCTGGGATGGAAAGTGACAGAAGTGAAGCTATAACAAAGGATGATCAATTTTTTATGGCCAGCACCAAATGCAGGGGAAGTCCCTGAATGTCTCTCTGAAGCTGGGGACCCTTCAGTCAGAGGCTGAAGTATGACCCACTCCTGTCACCATACTGCTTCTGACAGTCATAGGGCAGCAGTGGCTAACAGTGCTTCCTTCTCTTACTGGTGTTGATAAACTATCTTTCCTTCCACAGGTCAGTGGCTGACAGCAAATAAGTGTACAAAGGTAAAAAGGAAGCATGGCAAGAAGCAGTGGGTGGGTCTGCTTCCATCATAAGCACAGGAACATCCATGATCCTCAGACACTTTGTCCTGAGTAATGAGGAGAGACCCTGGAGCAGGGGCTGTCCCTCCCACTGTCAGGAGAGAAAAGGGTGAGGATAGGAAGCAATTTACTGAGAGAGAGCTTTTGGAGTTTCCATTGGAGATTATCAGAATAGCTGCACTAAAGGTGACAGCCCAAAGGACTTACACAGCTTCTGAGGGACTTCAGAGTGGAAAGCCAGAGCCATGTGTTAGAGCAAGTCCAGAGGAGGGCCGAAGATGATCAAAGGGCTGGAGCACCTCTGCTATAAAGACAGGCTAGAAGAGTTGGGGTTCTTCAGCCTGGAGGAGAGAAGGCTTCCAGGAGACCTTATAGTGGCCTTCCAGGGGGCTACAGGAAGGCTGGGAAGGGACTATTGACAAGGTCTTGTAATGACAGGATGAGGAGGAATTGGTTTAAACTGGCAGAGGGGGGATTTAAACTGAATGTTAGGAAGAAGTTCTTTGCAGTGAGGGTGGTGAGACACCACAGGGAGGTTGTGGATGCTCCCTCCCTGGAGGTGTTCAAGGCCAGGCTGGATGAGGCCTTGAGTGACCTGTTCTAGTGGGAGATGTCCCTGCCTGTGGCGGGGTGTTGGAACTGGATGATCTTTGAGGTCCCTTCCAACCTAAACCATTCTATGCAAGTGAGGCATTCTGCTGGAGGTTTTAGCTGATCTTGTTCAGACTGAGACCCTGGCTGAGAAAAAATTGATCCCACCTATTTGAAGAGACAAAAGATTCTGCTGATGGCAGCTCCCAAACCTGTCCTGTGCGGTTTTGTTCAGATGGTCATGAGACAGATCTTGATCTCTGAGACTGAAGAATAACCACCCTGAAGATGGGAACTGCCACTGCAGTCTTCCTGCTTCCTAAAAGCAGAGAATAAGGCCTCCTGACACACAACTCAAGCTTATTCTGCTATCCAAAAGTCTGACATTTGCTAGAGTGGAAGAAGTTGTGGGGCTGTTGGACTTGCTTCTGGCCCCCCTCCCCCGGGACATGTGCTCACCATAAGCAGATGGTTTCAGAGATTAAGTTCTAAGGAGGAATTAGCAGGAATATCTGCACACAGCACCCCGGCAGCTGCCTGTGCTCACACCTGTTCTAAGTTTCACAGCTTTCAAAGAATCAGTGTTCAAGGGGGTTTTGCCTTTTCCTTTTTTGGAAAATAGAAGCTTTCAGGACAAATGCAGAGTTGGCTTCTCCAGACACTCAGGGGGTTCTCCCCTTTGCAGATTCCCTGGAGCTGCACCTCAGTCCAGATTTCTGTCTGTCATAGCCAGGCTCTGAAAGAGAATCAAACTGTTTCCCTAATCCAGAATCTGCAGTAACAAAGAGAGCTGCAGCTTGGGGACAATTCAAAAGCTCTTACCACAGGAAAGGGAACTCACAACAGTTCTTTACTTTTAAATACTAAAAAAATTACTGGATCATGGCAGAAAGACTGAGGGATCCACCCATCACATCTCAGTGTATTTCTCTGGTCATGTTTCTTCTGATCATCAAATTAAATTCAGATAGATCACCAAGAAATATGGCAGCAGGTAGCATCGGGTGCTCTACCAGTGGTCTCCAGATGCCGGGCGTATGGTTAAAGAATGTAACTGAAGGGTCTGCACTGCTCAGGATGATGTCTTGTGACATGTGATGTCACTAAATGAAGCTGGAGGTGCTGAGCTTGGGACACTTTTTGAAGGAAACATGAAAAGGGCTCTTCCCTCATAAGAGGGATTTAGGCACAATGTAACCTGTCACCCGGAAACGCAGCCAGACTAGGTAAGTAGCAAAAACCATCATCAACAAAGCAATCGTGCCAGGGTGTCTCCTTGGTTTAACCATAGTCTCCAGTTGCTTGCCATCAAAACCCCTGGGTATTTCACAGCCTGCTGCATCATCCAAGTGGCACACAACCCATAGTTAAAAAAATAATGAGAAATAAATACATATATATATATATGCACACACAGTAATTAATTCAGTTCATGATTCGATGCATCATTTGATTCATTCATGTGCACTTGATCATGGAAAGCTATGGGAAGAGTTGCCACTCTTGAGTGTTCCTGATGGATAAACAGAATTCCTAGTGCACACAAGCACTTATTAGTGCACCTAGCACTCCTCGAAGCTAAAGTGATTACGTGCTCAGACACACGTGCTCACTGCTATTGTAGTTCAGACATCAGTCCATGCAGTCCTCCATGTGGTAGTGTTGCATGGGCTGTCTCCTGTTCTGATAACTGAAGTAACAGCCTGATAACACTGACAAACACAACCTGCTAAGTAGTGATGAGTCTCTATCACCACGTTTGGAATCCAAGATCTTTATCCAAGATGACCACAGACCTTTTCTTAAGCCTACTGTAACCCCCACCCTATTCTACAGATGCCAGCAGGAATCCTTAGGTCTTTACTTCCTCTCCTATCTAACATGATCCAGTGAGGTATAAACATAGAATGGATGCTAATGGTAGCCAAAAGCATTCCAGGCAAGGGCATAATCATCAAATAAGAAAAACTGGGTAGAAGCAGCAGATAGAAATGAGACAACAGAGGCAAGTGCAGGGAACCAGAAGGACAGCAAAGGTTCAGGGAGCAGGTGAACAGATTTAGACTTCTCACACCCAGGTAAACGGAATGAAAGCAGAGAGATCAAAAGGTGGTCAAAGACGCCCCACTCTTGTCCATGGCATTGTGCCACTCTGGTGTCCCACTAGTCCAAGCACTCCTCGCAGCTCTGCCAGCAGCGCTCCTTGCCTCTGTAGCACGCTGCCATCTGGCTCCAACACCGCTCGGCACCACCCTCGGCCATCGGCACGGAGCTGCTGGGGACATCTGTTGGGACGCTCCACAGATACCAGTGGCTTTGCACGGCGCGCACTTGCTTCCAACAATGCTCAGCTGGCACCGAGGTACCGGACTGCGCCCGCGCCGGGCCCGGGGGTGCCCGGTGGGCCCAGCGCCGCTACCGCTTCCCGCCCGGCTGCGCCCGGCCAGGGGCCGCGACACCGTCCCCGCGGGGCCACGGCGCCACCTGCAGGCCGCGGGCTTTGACCTCGCTCGGCGCCGGGGCTGGGGCTCTGCTCCGGGCCCTGCGCTCTGAGCCGCTGCTGCGCCTGGGCTTTCAAGCGGCCTGGCCTCCCCACGGCAAGCAAGCTCACCGAGGTGCCGGCCTGCCCGGACGTTGGTTGGAAGAACAAATCCCTGGGCTTTAAAGTGACCCCTTCCATCTGCTGCAGCAGGAGGGCTCTGAAAACAGGACCGTGGCTTGGCCGTGTGAGCAGCGCTGGGGTCTCCACGGCACCAGGCAAGGCAGGACAGGCAATTCCTGCTGCGGTGTCGCACCTGGCTAAGCAGGGCCTGCAAGACGGCAAATAACTCAATACTTTTTGCTGCCACGTTTTCTCTGGCTACCTGGCAGCCACTTCTCACACCTCTGAGAGAGCTCCTGGGAGTTCGCTGGAATTTGCACCTCCACCAGCAAGTACAAGAGGTGTGCATTCCACAACAGCTTCTGCCACGCTGAAGTGCTGCAGGCCAGTGGGCCCCCAACAGTGCCTGCACTCCAGATCCAGGTGCTTCTTAACACTGTTTCCGTAGATTTGAGGAAGGAATCCACAGAATAACAGGTGAAATCCATGTGATGACTGCATTCACCCTATGCACACTGTTCCCTTCAGGTAAGGTTTTGATTCTACTCTGACACTTTGGAGAAGCTCAAAAGGTCATTTCTAGAAAATCCTTAAAACCCCAGAAGCATCCACATAATTGCTACAGTGATCTTCCCTTCCAAGCATCCATATAACTGCCACAGTAATCTTCTCTTCCTTCCTTCTTTTTAAAGGAGAAATCTGTTATCCCCTTGCTTTCTCACTGTTAAACATAGGATGAACAACACTTGGGATCAGGATTACAAATGTCTTGCACCCCGATACAAAAGCGATCCAAGGGAGCTCTAGAACTGTTAGAGAAGGGGTGGAAGTGGCTGCTGCCCAGTAAGGGAAGGAAAGTCTGTTCCACTCTCCTGCAGCAGTGAACGAACAGACCTTCAAATGAGCAGTTACATCTGGGTTAGGCTTTTCTACCATTGCTCACTCCCGGTTTCTCCACTCACAGGACTTTACAGCTTTGGCTGTGTCCCTGAGGCAGTAGGAGCTGATGCTTTGCCAGATGAGTGAAAGGCAAAACTTCATCCAATGAGACGTTAAACCTCTTTAGAAAAACCTTCTAATGAATTCAGATGAAGTATAGAAGCAAAATCCCAGTCAGATACAGCGTGGCCTGAACAAGCTCTGGACACCTGGTTTGGAATCCCAAAGGTCAGCAGTCCCTGCTTGCCTTGGCAGACCTCTGCCCTCCCTCCACCACCAGGGTATGCAGCATTAGCCATGCTATGCTTTGATGCCTTGCCAGCTGCAACTCCCATCCCCAAATGGCAGTTTATACAGCATGGCTTGAGCGCTCCGTGACACTGCCAGTGTCACCCAGCGAAATGGCTACGTCCTCCCCATCAGACACCAGAGTGGTGCTCCTCTCATCGCCTATTGACCATTTCCTCACATCTGACCGCAAAATGTTCAACAGAACTGGCGCTCACCGCACACAGCACCGGTAGAGCCAATGCCATACCAACGCCAGCAAGATCTGCTGCTCTCATCGCATCTCATTAGCACCATTACTTTAGATTCCAATACTAGATCCTTCTTATCTCCCTCTCCATCACAGGCTCCAAGGATGCTGGTGGGAGAGAGAAGACGGCCATACAGCTTGGGCAGAGGCTCCAGTATTACAGACCCAAGGACCAGCTCCCAGCTCTGCCACTGTGGCTCTGCCATAGCGACTTTACCCACCAGTGCCTCAGTTTCCCCATCTGTCAAATGAGGATAACGATAACGACCTACCTCAGCGGGCGTGGTTTGCAGACGCTTTAGCGACCAGCACTACAGACCCCCCCCGCCACCACCACATAACCCAGCCTGGCACTGAAGGAACCGAGGGCACTGCATCCTCCCCTCACTGATCCTGCTAAGGAGAAAAGTGCTTGCCCAGAGCTGTGCTGCCTGCGGCTGCGCAGAGGTGCAGCCAGCTCCATCCCGATCGAACCACCCTGCGTCTATTTGATAAAGACGAATATTGCTTTTTAAATAAATATAAAAACTCCGCTTCCTCCTTGGCGAGTTCATTTTGAGTCGTTTTATCTCTTTCCTCCCCCTAGATTTTTCCCCAAATAATGTGATTAAGTGAGTCAGCGTTCTGCTTTCCCTGACAGCCTCTGGATTTAATTCAGTTTGAGGACTGTGACCTTTGACTCCTTTTTACTATACTAACCCAGCTAAGAGAACACTTAGCGATTTCTCCGCTTCCTACTGGGAGAGTATCTGGTGGGGGGCGAAGAGGGGGAGCAGGGTTGGAGGGGGGAGGAAGAGAAACAAACTTTCACATAAAATTATGGTATATGGATAATTGAGAAGTTTAAAAACATGAATCTAATTGTGTTGTCCCTTGAGAAGCAGATATTGAGCCATCCTATAAAAGGCTTGGAGTATCCCAATGGTGATTTATTGCTAAATCCTAGTATTTTTCAATACATTATAGTTTTTAAATTGTGTTTAAATTGAGTGTAGAAGAGCAGAGGCCATTAGGAGATGCAGAAATGATGATTATATTTAAATATTCATGCACGCAGTACCTTATTATTGAATCTGAACACTAACAAAATCAATATTAAGTGCGGTTTGACATGAATTTATTTATGAATTTCGACTTTCTAAGTACTGTATTTTTTCACTCAAAAATTGTGAGTATAATGTAGTAATGATATCAAAACAGAGTGTCAGAGAGCATTAGCTGAGGAGGTTATAAACCTCCATATTACAGGGCCCCATATTGCCCTCAAAAGTGCTTAGTGCACAAAACCAAAATGTTTTGTTGTTTGGTTGGGTTTTTTTTCTTTTTGAAACACGTAAATACACAGAGAGACACAGAGACACAGACACACACACACACACACACACACTCTCAGAAATAGGAAGGAAATTCTCTGTCGGAAATTGCACTGCAGTGGCTTTGATTGCTCTCTGAGCCCAGGGACCAGGCAAACTGGGATTTGATGGCAGAGAAACCTGAATGGAGTGCTCCGGGTGTGTGGTTTGTGGGGGCACTTTGGTGCTCAGAGGGGAAGCTGGCAGAAGAAGAACAACCCACAAGCACAGGGTGTAGCAGAATCCCAGCCAGAAAGGAACCAAATCTATCGGTCTGTGCCAAGAACCCCCAGCTCCTGCCCTGCTCAGCAGTGCTGGGTCAGTCACACTGGGATCCCAGGAGGCAGTGCCAGTCAGAAGTTTTTTCCCTAAGAGTCTGGTGGTAAATTGTGCTCGATTGGCTGCTAGGTCTGGTATAAAAGGATGTCCCACTTCCCTTCATGAATGTATACCAGCAAAGAGAATGGAACCAGACTGGGGGCCTCTCTTCATGTGCAATGTGCCATGTGATAGATACCTTCAGCAGTTTCACTCCAAACGGTGCAAAGGTGAGAAACTGGCCAGAAGTCACCCCCTTTGTCCTCTCAAAAAGAAAACCCCCAAATGCTTCCTGTATTTTGCATGCTTCCTGTTTAAGGTATTAGGATCTCAAGCAGGAGACCTGATAATCAAGATGGAACTTCCCCACGACACAGACTGACAGCTTTTGAAAGCTCAGCACTTGATGCCACTCATTTACCCACAGTCCATTAATGGTAGCACCGCAGCAGTCCCCCCAGTTCACTGATTCCTCGTCCTTTCAAATTCAGACACTGCTGCCCTGACACCATAGCCACCTGTGAACACCTGGTAGACTTTCCATGGAGCCATCACTCCCTCCTGCTTCAATGACCCAAAATTTCAGCTGTGGAAGATAAAAGCCTTTTTGGTAATGGGGAGGGGAAGAGAAATAGTACAAACCAAAGCCTGGTCATAAAGGGACACAGAGGAGAGGTTTGTGCAGATCCAGCTACAGAAAAGTGATGCATATTAAAAGCTACAGCCCCTCCTCCCCCAGCAATTAATTTCAAATGTGAAAAGAGTCCTGAAGATGTATTTGGTATTAACAGGAGCCTAGATGGAGCCCTCCACATGCTGTGTTTGCATCCTTCTCAGAGGATGCCTTGCTCCAAAATGCAGCCCAGAGGAGGAGACTCTCACTTTCCTTCAGCATAGCACACTCCTATCATAGGGTCACTCCCAGTGGAAAGGGCTATCCTTTCTGCCTGGAAGCCACATACCTCTGAGTGTCAGACCACTTAAAATAAGACAAGACAAACCAGCTCTCAGTCCAGTCCACTGTCAGAGGTCCACAAGGGGCAGCAGTAGATAACCATGGCAGGAGGCTTGTCTCTCTCTCTACAGACTGGCAGAGAAAGAGAGTCTGATCCAAGAGAAACATCATCATTTTTTTCTTTACTTTCCTACCATGAAGAGCAACCAATACTTCATAAATCCAGAGCAAAGCCAGAGAGCTGTCAGTAATACCAAGGGCTAGATATTTAAAGGGTTGGTACTTAGCAGGGCTCAAGCAGATTTGAATCAGGTTCAGTCATTTGAAGCGGATTGTCAAAGAGCCCAGCCTAGCACACTTCCAGTGTTCTCAGGTCTCTAAACACCAGGTGTTGGCAAGCCAGAGCCAGGGATCCTAAGCAAACTGTGCTGTAGGGGAAGATCTCTTCTGCTAGGAAGTCTTCTTGATAAGCCTTTCAGCAAGGTGAACAACAATCTGAAAAGTATGAGCTAAGGACTACACATCCCTGGAAGTCCTTCTTGGATGCAGAATTTTTGCTCAGATTAATCTTTCCTTCCTCCTTATTCTCAGGCTTGCCTCTCTCCTCTCTGCTCATGCTAGCATTTCCCACTACAGCCTGCCAGGCTCTTAATGGATTGGCAACGTTCTTCAGGGACTGGAATTGACACAGAAACCCATGTAAAGTATCCCCTCTTGGAAAGGATTTGATCATGGAGCACTGACATGATGGCAGATCACACTGCCTACACAGAGGCCACACACGACAGGGCAAGAAGCGGCAAAAATATCACTCATTAAAATTAATTCCTTTCTCATTTTCGTCTTAAAAGGAATGCTCAGATTTAGTGGTCTCAGCTGAATTTCGGATGGATAGAGGTCTGCATTAACAGAGCCCAACATACCCAGTTTAACTTGGTTTACACTCTGCAAGAATGGATTCATTTTGGTGACTTTTCCAGCAGTAAGAACCAGAAGGAAGAGCCCAGGACTAGGAGCCAGGTTTGGAAGAGACTTTTTGGGTCACTTTGAAGTCCCACATATGTACACATTGACTTTAACACAGAGATGATACAAAGTGAAGCTGTAGGATACCAGGGAGCACACAGCCCCAGGGAGAACTTATCAACTGAAAAGGTTTGAGACCTCTCAGTTTGACAGGGAGCAGCTAAACCACCTCTGGATGCCAGAAGCTGAAACCTTGATAGAAATTAGAGAATCACAGTACTAAACCCAGTAAAAATGTATGAGAAAGAGATCTTCTTTCCTGTTGTGTTTGCAACCCTGCAGAAGCAGCAGGTGCTACATGGAGAAAAAGGGTAGGGGAAATGCATTGAGCAGTGCACAGGACAAGGAACAAGTGATGGGCCTGAAGTACGTAAAGCTTGCAACAGGGTTTGGAATCAAGACTGAAGACCATGGGCCAGCATACTGCCTAATCATAAGGTCCTGGTCTTGGACTGAACACATAACCTTGGTAAGAGATGCAGTAAGACCTCAACATAGTCAGGTCTTAACCACACTACGGCTACCATCAGCGCTACCTTCTGTGGTTAAAGGCAGGACAGTTTAGATGCTTGGGAGAGGACACCAGACCAAAGTGTCACTGGTCTGACCTAGGTACAGCAATTCCACATTTCTCGTGAGATCCCTTTCCCAGAAATGCTGAACACCATCTTGGAAACTCTGCACACAGGAGATGTCTAATGCTGGCATTATTTCTAACACTAACAACTCGTTAAGTTTTCCACTCTGCATCTGTATCAATATTTTAACACAACTGTTACAAGGAAAATTGCCTTTTTTTTTTTTTGTATGTCTCTGTGTCTCCTCCCTCCCCTACTCTCTCATTAAATCAGCATGACAGATTTTAGCCTGTTCCATAACTAAGTGAATATCTCGGAAATTTTAAATCCCCAAAGCACAGTGACGGGTTCTGAGAGCTTCCCAGTGCTGCAGAGCAGGAACACACTCGATGGGCTCTGATCGTTCCCTCCTCCTATTGTAACTACATGCAGGCTGCTGTGAGAGCTCAAAAAAAAAAAGAGGGGGATCAATCCAAATCTCCATGGGAGATAAAGAACCCAAAGCACAACTCACAACCACGAGCAGAATGACCACAACACAACTAATTTCTCAGCTGAGATTATCTACATCAATGCAACATCACCAGCGAGCTTGAGGTGGTAATTCACAGCTGCCTCAACTTGGTTTAAGAAGAAAAGGAGTGGAGCAAGAGGGCATCCATTACTCTAAAATGGAAGTCGAGCATCAGGATATGGATTGTACAATCTATAGATGGAAAAGGAGTAAAAAGGTCCCATCCAGATCAGTTCCCACTATGTGTGGATCAGCCATTTACTGGTATTTGGAGGTATGACTAAAATGCATTAATGAAAGATAATTGCCTCAGAAGATCAGCACAGACAAAATGGTCTGTAGTTGGGGCAACGAGCAGAGTATTCTTAGAGCCAAGGAGAAAAAAAAAAGTCATTGGGGAACTGCAAAGAAAACCCTGAGAAGAAATTGGGGGTCTTCGATGTGGAATATCCGCCAGCATTTTTAAGGGGGGTGGTGAAGAAAGTGCTATCACCGAGGGAAAAAAAAACCAAACCCTCTTTTCCAGTAAATCGATGTATTTTGCTCTAATTTTATTAGGAATATAAAAGGAGCCTTTAGAAAAGTGCTTAGAGAGCAGAAAGAAAAAAAGAAGAGATAGGGAAGGCTAGCAGTGGAAACATTAGTCTGTCTGTATTAGGAATCCCATACTCACATTTTATTGTTACTGTCAGGATGCAAAAGGCAGCGCTTAAAACAAAATAATACATAATGTATTACAGGGGCATAAACATCAGCAGTTGTTTTTATTTGAAAAAGAAAATGCAAAAACAACAACCAGGAGATAGCTTGCAAGAGAGGGATCCAAGGCACAGCATTTATATCTGTGTCCACTGAGATAATCAAAAAGGTATTAGTGCAGCTGATGGAGCAGGGTACCACAAAGGACTCCTCAGCAGTTTACCGCTGCTCTCATTACGACGTGGCTGTGGAAGTTCAGTCAAAGAAATCCTAGAGTCAGTTTTTAGGTTGGGTGGAGATTTTTTCTTCACCTCCAAAGAGGAGATGGAAGTTAGGGAAATAAACTCTATGTTTTTGGATGACTGGCAGAGAAAATGGGGTACATTTGTGTCCATTTTAGGAGTGAAAGGGTAGGGAAAGAGAGAAGGAAGATGCAGACACAAGGAGTCGCTTAGGTTTTCTGGCCAGCCCTTCTCAGCCATTCCTGTTCTGTTGTGTTGGCTTTGGCTGTTTTAGAGTTAGCTCTCAGTCTCTGCACAGCACACCCAAACCTTGGAGCAGCTTTTGTCATTGCCATAATATATAGAGATAAGCTTTATAATAGCTGTCTGGCACAGAAGCAAGCAATGCACGTGCAATCTGTCTTGTTTGATGGGCCTACAGGGGGGAAGGCAGAGTCCTGCTGCAGCAAGGATGCTCCCTTCCACAGGCTCCACTTGCCTAAGTCTTTCCCCTGCATAGAGGTTCTTTAACTGGCCCTTCTTTCTCCTTCAAGTATCTGTCTGCTCACAGGGCTTCTATATTAAACTCAGCTTTCAGCAGAGACTGTCCCATACTCAATGGGTTGCTTTCCAGCCTTATGTTCACTGCACCCTGTTAATGTCCTGACACTGCTTGGTCTCTTACTTCACAGCTACTCCCATCTGCCTTCTTCAGCTCCCCAGTTCCACCACTCTGTTCACCAGAAGAGGAGACTCCTTTTCTCTTAGGAGGTTTCTAGAGCCACGTCTGCCTCTGAGAACAGTCACTAAAGTCAGGAATGTGAAGGACACCATGGGAGCAGCAGTGTAAACTGTGGGTGAAATGCAATGAAAGAGGAATGCTTGGGGGGCTGGAGGGGATTTTCAACACAGAAAATACCCCCTTTAAATCTTTCAGTTGACAGATGGATCCAGCACCCTCCAGAACAGCTGGGTCCTGCCCTGTAAAAAACTCACAGCTTTTCCCTCTCATTCCATGTGATGTTCTGCGGGCCTCAGGGGGTGCTTGATCCCCCTGTTTCCCTGTCTGCTTGTACTGCTTTTGTCACAGCACAGGCAAGCTAAGATGGCACAGCCACAGTGTGCTGATGGGATGATGGCAGGAGGATGTCTGGAGGCCTGAATGGGTGGGTAGTCCTTTGGAGGACAGGGAAACAGAAGAGGGCAGGCAGATTGGCCAGAGGGCTGGGAGGAAGTGGGTAAGAAATAAGATAGGCAGAAAAGAAATAAAAGACAAGCAAGTTCAGCAGTGGAACAAGACTAGGGAAAATAGGAATTAGAAATGCAATGATCTGGCTTATTAACTGCCTGTCACACTAAACCACAATGTATACATCTGGGCAAATTACATCTACAACAGAGCAAAACTGGAGGTGTTAAAAAAACTGCCCCAGGAGCTGGGAATTATTGACAGCCAACATTTAGAAGTCCTTTGTGGAGGTGACATGCATCAGAAACTGATGAAATAAAGAGGTCTGCAGCTCTGGAGGACATGCTCTTGAGAACTGGAGAGGTGTTAACATCTAAACTGGGTTTCATCTCCAGCTCTGTTACTTGCTTCAACTTCTCAGCACCTGAGATTAGCTCCAGTGCTTCACCAAAATAAATAAGGGTATCTGTCTTAAAATGAGGGCTCTGAAGATGATCAGCACTAGTGGGATCCAGCAGTGTGGTTGTCTTTTATACATGTACAAGCATATGGAATTTGCTGGCTTCAGGTAGTCTTAGAGGATATTGGCTCTTGAAATGAAAACAACTGCATGCAGGATAGAATCCTCTGCTTGGGAGAGAACTGTGGGTGGTAAATCAGAGCAGAGAAGCACTGATGGGACTAGCTGCTGGACAGGACTGCTTTATGAGAGGCTGCTTCAAGTCAGGCCTGAAGGGCACAGAGAGCTGTTGAGAGCAGAGCTCATTGTGCACTTGTTTGGATAGCCTTTGCCGTCTCCTTCCTCTTGTTAAAAACTACAGTCTTTAAAGGGAAAAGGGAAGAAAAGGAAGGAAATCCCACAGAAGAAATTATGAGTTGCACAGCTTGTGAAAATTCTGCCCACAGCCCAGAAGATAACCCTCCCCTCCTCCCCTCATGCCAGTTCATCTCTGTGACATCTTTCCACTTCATAAATCTCTTTCTTGATTGAGAGGCAGATCTGGGAAACAGCCCCTGGGGGAAACAGTTCCTGAAAAGCCTGCGTGCCACGCCAGAGGCATCTTCTCACTGAGGTAGAAAGCAAGTCAAGGCCTCCTGCTCCTTGCAACTGCACGAGGGTTCTTTGCACCATCTAGTGCCAAGAAAGGAGACTACGGAAACCATGCTGGAGAGGAGAGGAGCTTGGAGACAACGTGGACAACCTGCTTGGCTAGTTAGGGGCACCTCTGCTAGCACAAGTAAATGCTTGCCATCTCCACGCACTCTTGTGTCAAACAAGTTAGAGGAGATGCTACATTATTTAGGGAAGGTGTTAGGGAATCTCCCTGGAGGGCATTACCTGCTGTCCTTAGCAGTTACTACAGGTGGGACCTCACATGCCAATGGTTCATCCCCTCCCTGCTGTTCTGCAGGATGGCCAGTGATGGCTTCCAGAGCACAGGACAGTCTGGAACCCTTCAAGGAATCCTGAAACCCTGAGCTGCAAATGATGCTGCATTAAAGGAATATGGATGACACTCAAGGTAGTATCAAGGCCACAGACCGTATGAAAATGGGTCTGACAGAGGGTGTAACTATCACTTAGGAGCAAAGTCATCAGGGCACGTTACTCATCCACTTCCCTCCTCTGCTCTACAGCCAGAACAGTAAACAGTTGCCCAAGTTACACCAAACAATCACCGTTTAAAACAAAACAATGCTTCTTGCTTTTCAGGTTTTCTTGGAGCCACCTCCCTTCCTGCCCAGGCACATTATCTTTCACTGTTCAGCCAGTACCACCAGGCACATGGACCTGCACTGGTACTGAGCCCTGTATGGAACCTGCAGGTCATCCCCTGGGAAAGGCTACTGGATCATGCTGTTGGCAAACTGGGGAACGTGGCTTTGGAAGACTACAGGCATCACTCCTGCCCGCAGTCCTCGGAAAGCAAGAGAAGGAATCAATGAGCTATCCAGGAGTAATGTTCTCTGCTCAACTCAGCTCTTCATCTTTATAAGGGAAGCAAGCCAAGGACCATGCTGAAACCCTAACCACAGCGCCCTGCCACTCTGTGGACACTAAAGATGCCAGGGCAGTTTCCCAAAAAGCAGGTGTTAGCTTTGGCATCCTTGGCCAATGCTTCTGTTCCTCCTTGTTACAAAGCAGCCTTTCCATGCAGCTAAGAACCAGCTCCCCTGGGGAACATAGGTGTTTAATTCCAATTCCATTGGGAGTAAGATGGCTCTGTATCTCTGAACCTGGACTATAGTGCTTCAGGATCCCTAACAGGCAAATGCATGTGGGAGAGCTTAAAGCCCACTTCCACCCTGTCTTGAAATTCATGTTATTGTTCATTCCACATAAAGCAGTTCTGAAAAGCTCCCAAGCCAAAACTCCTTGCTTGCACAACAGGGTAATGATTTACATTCACTTTGCCAGGGTGCAAATGA
Source organism: Tricholaema leucomelas (assembly GCA_013400475.1). Taxonomy (NCBI): domain Eukaryota; kingdom Metazoa; phylum Chordata; class Aves; order Piciformes; family Lybiidae; genus Tricholaema lacrymosa; species Tricholaema leucomelas. The sequence continues at coordinate 762,148 of WAAF01004979.1, read as the reverse complement.
TACCTTGTGGTGCAAGGAAGCAGTGGTGATGCAGGCCTCGTGACCTGCAGGAAGTCACTGCCATGGCAGTGGAGCAGACAGTGTGGGTACAATCCTGCTACCTGCTCTGCTCAGCACTGGGAACATGCAGCACAGTGCAGCAGCTTCCGTTCTGCAATCCTGTCTCCTTTAAAGACATGGACACATGCAGGTTTAAAGTGCTTTAAGCAGCTAATTAGGGTGTCTTCCCCTCCTTTATCCCACAAGATGATAATTGCATTATAAAAATGAATATGTAACTAAGCAGAAACCACAGGAGCGGTGATGGCAGAAAAGAAGACGGAACCAGCAGCAGTCTGGCTACAGAGTCGCAGGTGGAAGCCCTCACATTACAGACTGGAGCTCCAGTGCGGTTTCTGTAGCTGTGGGGAGGAAAACCTCGAAAAAGCCCCACATCATTTAGAGTCACCAGAGTCAGCGAATGGTTTAGTGCTTAAACAATCGATGTCAGGAAGAGAGAAGATCCGTGAGAGCGTGTCCGCCTCTCCTTCTCCCTGCACCACTCTCCCCCAGAACGTCTACGGTCGTCAGGGTAATTTAAAGAGAAAAAAAGACAGACTCGGCTTGGCCTAACTGGGGCTATCACTGTAATTGTGGAAGGAAGTGCCAACATACCAGCAGGGCCCCAGGGAGACAACAGCAAAGTGAGGCGAATGGAGACTGTATTTGTGGGACCCTGTGAAGCTGAAGAAGTGTCGGAGAGCGGCACAGTGGTGCCTGAGGGTGGAGCAGAGCTGAGGCTGTTAGCTCTTCCGGAAACAGCCAATGGCACAGGATCTGAGCTGGGGGCACTCAACGTGCTCTTGGGTTCCCTCAGCAGCTACCACCATGGGTGACCACCTGGTAATCATCCAGCTGAGGAGATTCTCTCTGCATTTACAAAGAGTGGGATGGTTGTAAACAGCTGCAGGGATGATAAATATCTTTCTGCTTCCAGAGAGGAAAGGGGGAACTCCTCCCGCTGCCCCCTGCGGTGCAGAGGCAGCCGGTTCTGCCCGTCCATTCTCCCACAGCCAGAGCGTTATGAACCCTCCAGCACACACAGCTAATTAGGGAAAATATCCTTTCTAGCAATTTAAATGATTTTGGCATTTTCAGGAGGGCACATGTAATATTCAAATTACTTCCACTCTGCGCTGCCTTGTCTTGCCTGGCTCATCTTCCCAGGTGAATTTGTAGTCTCTGAAATGCTCTAATTTCCCACACAAGCCATGTCAAATATAATTTTGGTGCAAAGTTGGTAATTATATGTAACATCAGTCTGATGTTAAAACACTGAAAAATTTAGCAAGAGGAGACGAATGGAGAGACACAAGTCTGAGACCAAGGCAGGAGAGGCGTGCGGCCCCCTTAGTATTTGCGCTCGTTAATTAATAATAGCATGTTTTCAGGAACTGAAAGGATGTGTTTCCCGAACTGACTGGAATTCACTTATGTCCCAATTACATTGTCTCAGTGAAGAACTTGGGTCAGGTCTCGCTGAAGAGCCGCAGCTAAACCAAAAGCAAAACCCAGGCTCTGCGCTGAAGTCCGTCAGAGTTGCAAGGGTGTGTGAAGGAGCAGAAATCTCACCCCTGGGCTCAAGCTCAGAGATTGTCTCCTCCTCTGCCACCCTCTGCTGCAACCTCCTCCAGGAGTCAAAGAGATTTGCATCAGTGAGTCACCAAGTGTAGGGATATGTATTAGAATAAGTGTAATTATAACTGCTGGCCCCAAAGTACTGGGCAAAGCAAGCATTTTAACTGCCCGCTTCCCTGGCTCCAAAGAGAAGAATTAACATGAAGAGTGAATTATGTGAGCCCATCATCAACTCTTCCCCAAGGATGCCTGCTCTGCCTATTGCAAGGAGCATCGCAACTCAGCTTGCTTTTTGACACCATTTTCCCAGCACACTGGCTGCCTGTCAAAACCAGTTGAGATTCCCTCACTTAACCCATTCCACTCTAAAATCCAGGCAGGCACTGGCTGCTGGGACCTACAGAGCTACTTGCTCTGAAACTGTTGCTCCTAGTAATCTCTTCATGGTGTAGGGAAAAGACAGGTATCTCATCACGTGAGAACTGTGGCTCATGTGAGAACTTGGATTACAGGTGTTAAGGAAGGCTTGCTTCCTTTTGACCCCCAAAGGGTTTATGTCAATAGCCAAGGACCATAATAAAAGGCCTGATCACAGCAGTAAATTCAGCACAACTAGGCAAGCTTTGACCCTAAAGAGTGAAATGAGAGCCATTGAGTAAAAGCTATTATCTAGAGGAATGAAGCTTTTGAAAACCAATGAAGCCTCAAACAATTTTGAAGCTCCTGGACACATGCAAGCCCTGCTTTTATCATGTTAGCCACTATGTGCTTGCATACAGGGCTCAGGAGCTACTCTGGAATTCCATTCTCAGCATTTGCCATGTCACATCCCCCTCTATCTTCGATCCCACTGGAGAGAAAAGGAAGAGCCCCCTTGTTTTGGAGGATGAACACTCCCTGGCTTTGCAGCTCGCTCCATATACTCCCTTAAAATGAGTTCCAGCTTCTCATGTCCTTTTTCACTCTCTTGAGTTTGTGCTGCTCATTTAACAGTGGCTGGCCGTGCATAAACAGAAAATCCATCATGCTCAGACCACAAGGCCCAGAGAAACCCAGAAACTTTCACCACAGCTTTATGTGAAGAGATTATAAAAGAAGATCTATGCAGCCCCAAGCAAACAATGAGCAGGGTAGGATTACAGATCCAGAAAGCACAACCCACAGTCCTGTTAAGGGCAGAGTGTGGGTACTTGTGGCAGGGAGATAGGAGAAGAGAGGAGAAGGTTGGGAGTGGTCTACAGGAGATCAAGGTAGACCCTGAACAAACAGACACTGATGCTACCTAGTCAGGAATATGCTAATCCTGAGGTAAACACCACAACATGACTGTTGAAGCTTACTGCATTTACAGGTGTAGCAGCGAAACAAGACAACACAGACTTGGAAGGGGCAACTTTTGGGGTTTTGCCAGACCTGCTGAGATCCATTTCAAACCAGATCCTTCACTAAACACCCACATACTGCTCTTTACTAAATGCATAGCTTCTATTTGACACATTTGACAAAAAGAAGGCTTGGGTTCTCAGCTGAAACTTTTAGAAGGTATCTATCTAGCCTCTAAAACCAGCAGGGCCTCCATCTATGTAGGTGTGTGTATGTATGTATATGTGTCTGTTGAGATAATTATTTCATCACCAACCCATTGCAACACAACACTAGACAGAGAATCTCTAATCCTTGCCCAGTGGCTGGAACACATCAAGAAGATGCATTTATACACTAATTAGATAATCACACAGGTAAATACAGTTGATATGCAGTAGCCATTCATTTGCTTGCCTGTTCTTGACAATCTGGTCTTGGCCCTTCTGATTTTTTTTCACAGGATTCCCATCCCACTGGCCAGTTCTTCATTCTGCTCGCTGACTTATTCTGAGTTTTCCTGGGTTAATCATAGAATCAAGCAGGTTGGAAGAGACCTCCAAAATCACCCAGTCCAACCTAGCACCCAGCCCTGTCCAATCAACCAGACCATGGCACTAAGTGCTCCATCCATTCTCTTCTTGAACACCTCCAGGGACGGCGACTCCACTACCTCCCTGGGCAGCCCATTCCAATGCCAATCACTCTCTCTGCCAATAACTTCCTCCTAACATCCAGCCTGAACCTGCCCTGGCACAACATGAGGCTGTGTCCCCTTGTTCTGTTGCTGGTTGCCTGGCAGAAGAGACAAACCCTACCTGGCTACAGCCTCCCTTCAGGTAGCTGCAGACAGCAATGAGCTCTGCCCTGAGCCTCCTCTTCTGCAGGCTGCACACCCCCAGCTCCCTCAGCCTCTCCTCACAGGGCTGTGCTCCAGGCCCCTCCCCAGCCTTGCTGCTCTTCTCTAGACACTTTCCAGCACCTCAACATTTCTCTGCAATTGAGGAGCCCAGAACTGGACCACAAGGTGTGGCCTGAGCAGTGCTGAGCACAGGGGCAGAAGAACCTCCCTTGTCCTGCTGGTCACATTGCTCCTGAGCCAGCCCAGGATGCCATTGGCTCTGCTGCCCACCTGGGCACTCTGCTGCCTCATCTTCAGCTCCTCTCTCCCAGCACCCCCAGCTCTCTCTCTGCCTGGCTGCTCTCAGCCACTCTGTCCCCAGCCTGCAGTGCTGCTTGGGGTTGTTGTGGCCAAAGTGTAGGACCCTGCACTTGACCTTGTTCAGTCTCATCCCACTGGCCTCTGCCCAGCCATCCAGCCTGGCCAGGTCCCTCTGCAGGGCTCTCCTACCATCCAGCAGATCGACACCTGCTCCTACCTTCAATTCACTCCTCACTGTCCACAGCTTGCTGACATCATGAAGGCAGTTCTACTGGACATACTGTGGCCATGACACAGTGTTCACATAGCTCATCAAATGCCTCCTACTGCTGTCTCATTTTTGCCAAAAGACTGTTTATGAGAGCACACAGTAAACCGCACCCTAGGCTCATCAGAAATAACCCCCTTCCCCAAAATGGATGTTCTGTATGAATTGGCCTACCAGTAGACTCACAAATGTTCTGGAGGAGCAACTAAGAGGGTCAAAAAGAGGCATTAAAAAGCAGTGGAAAATCTGAAGCTTCCTTTATGTAAGGGACATGGAGCTCAGGAAAGCTGCTAGGGACATCTCGAAATCAGGTTGAGCATGGAGGGTCCAGTTCAGCATTGCCATGGTCCTGGTCCAAACAGGTGCAGTAGGTTGTCATGTCAGTTTAGAATGAAACTCACACACCGGCATGTGGACTTTTCAAGTGGCTGTGATGACTGACACTTCATATTCATAGGTACTAAATTGGGGGTTTCAGAGCATCAGCTCTTCAGAACAAGTCCATGACTGTAGTTCTGCACACTGCATACAGATAAAATCCTGTGGGGGGTTGTGCTTTCTGAAGCTTTTAAGACCCTCAGACAAACACAGCTCTGAGTGTAAGCAGTGATTCTGCTCAGCCTTTCCTTCTTGGTCTGAAATGATAATGTGCAAAAGGCAGAAGAACAGGAAAAGGTGACATCTGACCTCCAATTTCCTGAGTGCTAAGTAGCTTTCCTTGCAATTTTGAATCAGGTCTTGCCTTTGTCTCCAATGGAAAGCCAGGATGTGGTGAGGTAGCTGGATGAATAAATAGTTCCTCTGCTGCCATGGCAATGGTGCAAACAGAGCAGAGCACACGTCAGGGGCACTTGTCATAAATCACAAGTTGGTCAATTCTGCTTAGTTTCCAAGTAAGGGTTATGCAAACTGGCTGTAAAGTGCCTCACTGAGGAGCCAATCTCCATTTTCTTCAGGATGGCCTAACCTTTTCAGTGCACTGCTTTGCAGGTTACTGAGTCTTCTCTCAACTTCAGACTTCTTCCTCCTCAGGTCTGACAGTCTGACTTCACAAACATCCCCTAGGTAGCTCGACCTCTACCAGGGTAAGACCACGTTCCTGTGTTCAGATTTTTTTCATCTGTGACTTAGCAAGGAGTCAAATAGATCCAGCCTGGAGAAACCCACTTACCCTCAAGGGTTACCCTCATCAAGGATTGTGCAAGCTGAGCTAAGAATGTGGGATACATGTTTTCAGAGACCACTTTCTCCTGTCTCACTGGACCTTCCCAATGAGGAAAGAGTCTTTACACATCTTCAGTGCTTCCCATCGCCTCAGTGATGCAGCAGGACAGTGCTGCTAAGAAGAATGTCTGTGACTCATGCCTATAAGCTCTTTCCTTTGGGCAATGAGACAAGTTGGGGAACTTTCTCCCCTTCACACTGGAGAATGAAAGTTTTGTGCTAAATGTCATGCAGACACCACCAGCAAAATGAAATCCAGCTTGTTCTTTGACAGGTATTTTGGGTTTGGGCTACGACCATTGAAGTGTCTGAGAAAGGGGGAGGAGAAGGTTCTGCTCCCTCCCTTGAGAAGCTGCCCGTTTGGCCTGCTTTATAAGGTACCCAGTTGGCAATGCTGTCCCACGCGTGGCTGTTACTGCTCGGGGTGGCCAGCTAACAAAACTCCACTGTGAACCTTGCTGAGCCCTGTCAGCACTGCATCTCATCTGGGCTAATGCAAACCAGAAACTCACCCTCCATCCCCGGGAGGGGTCAGATACAGTTGTAAAGCATGAGAGTGCTGACAGGGTCTCCAGCAACACGCTCCTGTTGTATCATTAGGTCCATATTCACTGCATCTCAGGCTCCTGCTGGATGATGCCTGGGTTCATTTTGATGCCAGAGATATTCTGCAGGCAAACACAGGCTTCATCCTGGTTCACCCAGCTCCATTCTGCCAAGTTCCTCCTCTAAATCTCACATTTACACACATGCTAAGAGAGTGCAGAGGTCTACCTGGTCAAAACAGTGGAGCATATGTCCTTCAGACACCTGATGCTTAGATGACACAAAGGAAGAAAGAAATTGGCTTCCTCCTGCTCTTACTTATAAGCCCTTCTTGATTTACCAGGAGAAGGCCTCCACGACTTAGTGTTTCTTTGTGAAACACGGCAAGCTCCTGCAGACTCTTCCTCACCCAGGCTAATTCACCAACTATTCCATCTAAGGCAGCAGTAGGGAAGCAAACGCTGGAAAAGGGATTTTGCCTTTCTGTTACAAATGTCCTGCGGCCTGGCACAAAGTAAAGGACACACTGATCACTGTCTTCAAGGCCTTTGAAAGAATTTAATGCTAAGTGAAGTTAATTCTGGACTCCTTGTTTAGACAGAGGGGATGAAGGCAGAGAGCGCCAGGGGAGAAACTGATTTCCCGTCATTTCATTTCATTATTACCAGAATCAAATAAGCAAAAACCTCACGCATCAGGCTTTTCTAATCATGAGATCTGAAAATGAATGAATACATTGGATTACTTTATACTGACTTGACTTCAGAGCCTTTACAGTGATAGAATTTCAGACCTTCTGGAGACTACTGATGTCAGAACTTGCTCTTGACTCGTGGAAGTAAGAAAAACACCCAGATCTCACCTAATCACAGGACTCCACAGCTGAATCGTTAAGCAAAATGTCCACCCATTCAATTCTACTCCCATCATTTGTCTCCTGAGGCTTGAAAAGAAATTACTATTAAGCAAGGGGTCAGAAATAGACACAAAAATGCTAAGCTAAAATCCAGCTGCACAGAGTGGTGGGTTTGGTGTTGGTATTTGAAATGGACTCTGCAGCACAAGCTCCCACAGTACTATGCTTTCATTCTCCTCTGTTTCCCCATCCAAACAAACCCAAATAATGGAAATAGAAGGTACCTTTGGTACTTTGTTGAAAGAGAGGATGCAGCCTGCAAAGTGTGGCCAGGAAGGTTCTAGAGCAAAGTCTTGCTGTTGAAGCAGGTGACGAGCCAGCTAAAATTTGGGATGCATTCCAGGGTTTGACCATGCAGCAGTAGAATGGGCTCCTATAATGTTGTGTTGAAACCTGGCCAGCCTGTGACCGGCATGATAGAACCCAGCAGTCTCTAGTCGGCCTCTGCCAGCCTCTGCCTTCCCCCACCCTCAGCACTGGCGGATATGTCAAAGCAAAACCATCTCTGCATTTCTGATCTCCCTAGGGTCACATCTGTTTTGAGTCAGGCTTCTCATTTGGTTCCAATCCACCGATTTCCTGCTACTGTCCATGAAAAAGAGAGTGCGGCTCTGTGGCTTCCCCTGGGTGTAATGGTCTAATCTGTACCTTGTTGCGCACTGTAGAGGGGAGGGGGAATCAGCTCGACTTGGGAGCAGATCCCTCTTTCCTTATGATTGCATCCTGCTCTTATGCAAAGCACCTTTATTCCTGTTAGCAGTGGCAGCCCCAGATGTCCTGGTGCCCTCTCTGTACATCATGCGTATTCCTCCGGCCTCCTAATTGAATCCTTCCCTGGCTGGGACAGGCTTTCCTCATTATAATGAACTGGATCCAATTCTACTCTCTCCCCTCCATCTCCCAGTCTTTCCTTGTGAACACAGGGCAGGCCCCACAGAGCTTCTGTGGGTGGATGACCGCACCAGTGAACTGTTCTTGCAGCTACTGTAATGTTGCTCATGAGGTTAACAGAGCAGGAAAGCCCCAGACAGGTACAAGGTGGTAACGGCATCTTCTCTGCTAAGAACCTGGCAGCATTGAGATACAGTTTAGTTCCAAGAAATAATACCTGGTTCTTTTAATCCATGGCTTAGAAAGCCATTTCTGTAAAACATCAGGATTTTGCAACTGAAGGAGTCGAAGAGTTTTCACAAGAGCAGTGGCAGAGTCCAGGAGTTGAAAGGGTCTTTTATGTCCTCATTCTAGAGGATTCTCTCTGTAGGAGATCAGTATCCATGAGCAAGGTTTCACTCATGCTCTGAACAAGGCAGGGCATTATACACTGAAAGAATTAGCTTTTTTTTTTTGCTTTCATCACTGAAAATCTCAGTATTGGAGAAAATAATTCAGTCTCCTTATCCTATTTATCCTTCGGCCTCTTAATCTGAGAAGATTATCCTGTGTTGCAGCACACAGGAAACATACAGAGTCCCAGGTTCTCCTGGAATGCTCTCCTTCTGGAAGCAGGAACAGAACAGCAGTATTACCACGCTTAAGATGACTCTGCCATTAATTAAGTTGCAGGCAGAGCATTGCCCTGTATGCTGGGTTTAGAACTGGCTTGTTCAGACCTAGTTAGAGTACTATTAGCCGGTCTGCGTTAGGGTGTGCAGGAACAGCCAGGCTTAGATCAAAGCAAGCAAATGCAGGGAAACTGAGGCACAAGTATAGTAACCGCATTGACTTCCAGGCAGGCTCTCAAGAGGGTTGGGAGGAGAAGCAGTACTACACATTTCCCCAGCACCACCACTTCAACTAGTAACCCACACTCTTCCAAAGATTCGGTTACTTTAAAAAGTAACACGCAGGCTCTGATGGAATCCAGAAGTCCACCTGGAATTCATCAGAGCCTGGGTGTTATTTTTTAAAATAACCAAATCTTCGGAAAACAAAACACCAGAACCAAACCTCTGATCGAGAGGCTCTTCAGCAGCCTGGGGAGCGAGAGATGCTGCTATTGTTGCTAGCAAGGCTCCAAAGGCAAGAGTACAAGGAATGATCTGTAGGGCTCAAGTATGTTTGTTATGAAATAATTTGGATCCGCAGAGGAATTCCATATGTGGCTTCCCCTCTGGTGAGCAGAGGTTCCCACCTTGGCAGTGATCCTGGAGTGCCATGCCCACAGGCGCGGCAGCATGGAAGGGGAGGGTGGCCACTGGAGCAGCAATGTGATGATCAGGCGCTGAGGCTGCTGCTTGGCACGCTGACAATGTTTGTTTGCACCTCTTTGAAGATGAGAGATGAAAGTGGCACCCACATGGGCTGCCTTTGATTAGCTTCTTATTTTTAACATTGCAGCTGCGATTATTTTTCTTTTTCTTGAAGCATTTCTTCTCCAGCAGCAGAAACTCTGAGGTTCCCTTCTCTAGGGAGGTTCGACTTCAAGGAAACATAACAAAGAGAAGTGTGAAGGCAAAGGAGACTGGACAACCCCGGGCCAGGGGGGAATTAGCTCATTTTATTTTTCGTTTTACTGCCATTTTTCTCCCCAGTCCCCCGTCCTCGGCTGCTCTCAGAAAGAAAATACTTGTTTACTTCTTTTTTTTAATAGGGAAAATAAATGAGTCCTGGGATTGTACAGAGCTGTCACGAAGAGGAAAGTGTCTAATGGTTCAATTCCCAGCTCTGTCACTGAACCACTCTGGGACTTGGGGAAAAGTCAGTTCGCCCATCTGTAAAATGGGATTTATAATGCGTTGCTTCTCAGGGGTATTGGAGAAGTATGAGTAGCATTGATGGAATGCTTCATGCACCTTGGATAGAAGGGGCAATAGCCCTGTGAAGTGCTGTCCTTAATAGATACTTAGAGGAGTTTCCTTCACTGTGCTACTTATCTGACCACAGCAGCCGAGTGCCTCACAGCCACTGATGGATTTTTCTTTCCTATTACCTCTCCTGCACTGTAGGATTGGTGCACAGGAAATCAAGGCAAATGGCAAATGGAATGAAATGGACCCAGTCACATAGGAGATGTGTGGTAACGTCAGGACTAATCCTTTATTTCCTAAACTTCTGCCATATCTGCTAGACTTTCCTCCTAGTCATATGAACGTTGTGATCTGCAGGCACGAGGGAAGGGCACCTTCTCTTCTTCTCACATTGGTCAGTCACACTGTGGCTGTCTTCCTACTGCATAAGGAGCAAGTCCTGACAAAAAGGGAGTCCGTGTTTGTTGTCTATTGGCTATTTCCCATCATAATGCTTTTGGGTTGGTTTCTTTCACCTGACAGAACAGTTTTCAGCCAAGAACTGGCTCAGCTATTAATCCAGTTACCCACAGAGAATGCTCTTGCTTTAACAGGATGATGTCAGGAAAATGTTTAGCCTGCTGTTCCTTATTTTCAGGACCAATTTATAGAAGTGATAAAGAGCTAAACGTACCAGTGACAGCAAAGGAAACTGCTGGTAATTGGTACTTCCAACAAAACAGCTTCACAGAGCCCCACCACTTGTATCAGCTCAAGTTCAACTTCTTGTCAGGGAGCCTTACAAAGGCAGAACCTGATAGCAACAAGGTCAGTTAACAAGATGGAAAAACCTGGAGCAAGGATCAGAGGAACAGCCAAGGATAAGAATCAGGTTCTTGATACTCCCACACTTCACAAGAAAACATACAACTGCACATGTTTATGTTTATTTCTCTGTGTTATCTATCAAGACCTTTCCCAGCCAAAGCGAAAGGGTGCACAGGGCTGGAGTGAAGAACTGCAGCCTGCTGACGCACATCCAACCAACTCCGAGAGCAAATGCTCTCACCACCAAATAAAGTACCTGCTCAGCTCTCTAGAAGACATTTCAGCCTTGGTATGGTCAGTCCAACATGTTCATTCTAATCCAGTAAAAGTGCATCATTTATCCAGGTTTTCTTGTCTTTATGGCATTTCATCTGCTCCCAGGAAAAGAGGCAGCCAGTTGTTCCAGCACCATGCACCATTCAGCTAACCCCAATGCCCAAGCACCATCCAGCTCAAGCCAGCTCCTCCTGGAGGAATAAGACACTCTTACAGACTTAGAGAGAAATCTATTGTACAGGACATCCTATAATATAGACCTACTTCAAAGTCACTCCAAAAAACAACATAGTCCAGCTCCAACTCCATCCAGTCACACAGACTCCAGGACATTAAATTAACTCCCTGCCAAATTTACTGCAAGCCATCTGACCATACCATTTAGCCACAGTAAAGACAAAATCTATACCTTGCTACAGTCAGGAAAGCAGGCAACTCTCTTGAAAACCTATTTATATCACTCAAGGAGATCAATGGAGAGCCCAGGCCTGGAGGCCAGTGACCTTGGATTGACACAAAACTTAAAGGCAAAAATTAATGGTGTCAACTCAAGAGACCACAGCTCTTATTTCAGAGGATTCAGAAGCTGGCCCTGCAGCTTACTGAGCAAGAAAAAGTGCTTCACGGAGATGCATTTTTGGGAAGTAGAGCAAATACTCTCCCATTGCTGGTACCAGGAGTAGAGCCACAGAGCTGCTTCTTCAGAATACCCCAATGGCTGCCTGTGCCACACAGACCGATCCTGGATGACAACCAAACCTCCCCAAGCCTGTCCTAGATGTCACCAGCTGCTGTATGACATCAGCAGTGGTGTTTCTGGAGGAGGGAAGCAGTGGCTCCCTAATGGCCTTCTGAACAGGCACCTCAGGCTCACACAGACATCTTGGTGTGCCTCTGCTATCTTTAACACCTCTTACTTCACTTGAACTCAACTGGGTTTAGGAAGAATCTGGAAGGGAGCTCTGGTGATCATCTATTGCAACCCTCCTGCCAGAGCAGGGTCATCTAGAGCAGGCTGCACAGGATAGCAGCCAGCTGGACACCCTATTGCAGTCTTCCACCATCCTCAACATAAAGAAGTTCCTCCTTATGTTTGGGTGGAACTTCCTATGTTCAACTTTGTGCCCATACCCCCTTGTCCTGTCACTGGGCACTACTGACAAAAGACTGGTCCCATGCTTCTGACACCCACCCTGTAAATATTTATCAGCACTGATAAGATTCCCCCTCAGTCTTCCCTTCTCCAGGCTAAAAAGCCTCAAGTCCCTCAGCATTTCTTCGCCAGAGAAACGTTCCAGTCCCCTAACCATCTTTGTAGCCCTTTGCTGTACCCTTTCAAGCAGTTCCTTGTCCTTCTTGAACTGGGGAGGCCAGGACTGCACACAGTACTCCAGAAGATCCCTCTCTAGGGCAGAGTAGAGAACATCTTTTGGGTGTACAGGACTCTGCTCTCTAACGTGGCCAGGTGGGCCACTGGGATGCAGTCCCTGCAGTGCTGGCTATGACCTGCTCTTTCATTCCCTTGGGGACTTTTTTTAAAATTATGATTACTACTATTTTTCCTCACAGAGTGGAAGAGCCAAGAGACAGATCCCCAGGCTGGGACCAGTAGCTCCCAGGCGATGGCCAACACCAACCCATCCAGCTCTTGCAGCGGAGCTGGCTGCCACATTGCGGGCCGCTCCCCCAGACGTCACATCTGGCTGATGTAAAACACACATGTTTTGACTGAAGCTTTTTCTTTAAAATGCCAACATTAAAGGAAGGTTTGCTTTGTAAAACTGAAACTGTAAAACTCTTCTGAAACCCAATCTGGGGGATTAAAAGAACCACATGAAAAGGGATAAATATGACCTGGACATTTACTTCCTGTGCAGAAGTTCGCCGAACATGTGCCTCCCAGCCTGTCAATGTGAAACCAGACCTTCTGCTCTGATTTTCAGAAGGAAAAAAAAATGAAGAAGAGAGGAAGACAGGAAATTTTGTAAACTGACAAGTCTTTTCTATCTCATGGCTAGTGTCAGAAACATTGCTTTCGTTATAGAGGCATCTCATACCCCTTCAAACCAAAGAGATACACACATAGAAGTAAGAAATTTAGTCTTCACAGGCAGACTGTTCTTATTCATGCTATATGGTAAAACTTGGATATCTTTTGTCTATATGATGACTGGGAGTCAGTGGATTTCAGTGGGAATGAGATCAGATCTAAAGATATGATGGACTTAGTCCAAGGATTCACTGCTGGTGTACAGAAGAAACACATGGATAGACAAACGGATCTTCAGTTAGTCAGAAAATGGCTCCCTTTCAAACAAATGCAAGATGTCTATTTCAGTACTGCCCACTTCAGCTATTAGAACTCAAGAGTCGGGTTCAAAAAACCCCAACTTTAGCTAAACATGAGGAGACTTGAAAGGAAAGATAAGAAATCAGTTATGGATTCTCTGTGTTTGTTTCCTAGGGTTTGAATCTTTTAAGGAGATATAACATCTTTTCTGGCTTCCTTTAATAATAGTGAAATGCTGGAAGAATCCAAGAAGGGCTTAGGTTGGAAGGGACCTTAGAGATCATCTACTCCAGCCTCCTCACCAGGGGCAGGGACACCTCTTAGTTAGACTCAGGTGCTCCTGTTTATTTGCTTTTAATGTTTTAATTGATTAAGCCTGGATTGTTATTGGTACACTTGGCTAAGGCTCCACGTCCCTTTTGTGAGATGCAGACACTCAGTGGCCCCACACTATGGTACATTTTTCCCAGATTCACGCTCTTCTTAACTAGGTTTGAGCTTTGAGGTGGAAAGTTTGCCTGTGCTGCTTGGGACTCTGGGGTTTTCATTCCCACTGAAGCCTTTCGCAACCTCTGTGATTGTACAGAGCTGGTAAAAAAAACCATCCTTCTTTCTGCCTAGTCCTGGCCAAATTTCAAACAACACTTTCACAGTTCCAAGCCAGAATCAAGGCTAAAAAATAGATGTGTTTCAAAGCCATTGTTCAATGGAGAAAGAGCAGTTCCCAAGTCCCTTCCCAGTCAAAAGTGGACAGTTCCTCAGTCATTTCCAAGCCAGAAAGAGGCCATTTTATGAGGCAGAAAGCATCCATTTTCTGCCTCAGTCCTAAGCCAGAGAGGCTACTGCCTGAGTCAGTTCCAGGGGGGAATGTCTGGCACCTTTCCAAGCTTGGGAGTGTTGCTATCACAGCAATTGTTTGGTGATGCCATCCCAATAAAGCTTCATTATGGTGTTCCTCTTTCTATAAACTTCAGTGCCCTCCAGTGTCCCCAGCAATCACTTATCTAATATTAGGATATTAAAAATATGGAAAGATTTTAAAGAGACTTATTAAAATGCAATTAGCAGCCTGTACGACTTAAGCAGTGAGATTATTGTGAAAAAACCCACTTGATTGTGTGGAATGCCACGCACCTTGTGAGACAATAAACCTGCCAATCAAGGCCATTTTCAAATTAGGAAATTTTCATTCTTTCTTTACAGCCCCCTAAGTGAATATTAAACCTGATTATTAACCTCAGAGCATGGCGGCGGCCCCTAAGCCCGCAAGCTGGCGAAGGGAGGCTTCCTGACTGCTGGGAGCCTGGGCTGCCTCCCGCAGCTGGACCGACAGCTCGCTGCTTGTTTTAAAGGGGCAGCGCCCACACTCTGAATACGGCAATCTGAAAAGGCCGCATGAGTCCCTCGTTTAGAAAGGGGCAAAGCTCCAGATCTTGACATGGCAGCTTGGGAGGCCCAAGCCAACTGCCCGCTGGGGCCCGCCGCAGCGCTCGGCAGCCCTTCCCGCGGCAGCAAAGCGCAGGTAAGCCTGCCCCCTCATGTCCGATCCGAGAAGCTCACCGCCTGCACGCCCTGCCGCACCGCCTGGCTTCCGGCCGGCCTCGACTCTGCAGCTTAAAGCGATGTTTCTGGGCGAACACAAACCTTTGTCACACTCAGGCTGCTGTGCTCACATTCTCAGAGTGTGTTATTACTCTCCGTTTATGTTATTGCTTCCCTTGCTAAATGGAAACCCATGTCATTTACCTTGCCTCCCTTTCATTTATTCTTGTCCTACTGAGAGACAATCAGGGGTGGCACTTCCTGCTATTTGAATTTGCTGGCATTTTTATTTCGTCTATAAAAAGGCTCTTTCTCTGAGAAATTAAGTTGCATTACCTTGACAGGTTACTCCTTTTGCAGCTCTTTACTTTGCTGTCAAAGAGGATTTATTGATGCTTCCTGGATTCCTCTCCTCAAGCTTGCAAACTGGAAATGATGAATTCCCTGGAAGGCAGCAAGTTAATTCTCGACTTGAACGCTTTATTTTGGGATAAATGCAATCATTCAAGAGGAGTTGCTTAGGAGGGGGTAATCACTGATTCTGACTCCAAAGCAGGAGTGTATTTTAGTGTGTGGTTAGCTCAAAGTATGTGCTTAAATTTACCTTTGCTGATCTCCCTAGGAGCACACAGAGGCCTGAAGGTATGTACTTAAGCTCTTTGCCATGTTGGTGCCAGTCTGCTTCACAGCAAGGAGAGTCCAGACAATATCTAAATAGGGGGAAAGAGTTTGGAATCATTTAGGAGAGAAGTTATTTTACCAGCACATGTATCTCATGACTGCAGCTCCCTCTGGAATCTGGCTATGGCACCTGGATCCACTTAGGCTTCGCATGGAAGCTATCTACACATCTTTTCAAAGTAAATAATCTGCCTGAGTTGGATAATGGGGGTTAGGAGGATGACAAATTGGGTTAATAAAATGTCAGCAAGAGCCAGGTTTTAAGTCTGGAATGAGTCACAAGTGAAACAAGTTTAGTGGCCAGGGTTCACCCTTGATCTTGAGTTGGTGTTTGTCTACCTCACTGGGTAACCACAAGGGATCCAGTGTCATTCAGCAGCGTCGGCAATATTCCCGGGGTGGAGGAGAGAGGAAAAGGTCACTGCCTCTTTACAGCCCTGCCACACTTAATGAGAAGTGCTGAAGAAAGAGCATCCGCAAAGATGGCATTTGGCTTCCCAGGTCTTTGTGCTAAGAAGCCACTCCAGCACACCCAAGGTCTTCTGCTGTCACTGGAACTGGCAAATGTGCCTCCCCAAACTGGAGGAAGTATTTTCATGGCTCACTCATTAAGCTGGTCTGGGTGGGGAACGGAGTCGTTTAGAATGCTCATCAGGATGAACTGAATGTTAGTGATGTCTGAGGAGTTGAAGGCTAGAAGGGAAAGACGCACAGCTGGTCAGTGGTGAGGTACACCAGTGAAGACATCTGGAGCTCGGTGGGGGGAGCACTGCAGGTCAAATAGTAGTTCTGCATGTAAGAGTCCTGAAAATAACTGGAGGTTGATGAGGTTTTGTTGGGTTTTGGCTTCTTGATGGTTTTTTTTTTTTCCTCTCCATAAACAACTAATCACTGCTAAGCAAAGTTTATGATGATTGGAACCACACTGGCAATCACAAAGAGAATTAAGGAGATGTAATGGACATATAATCTTTGAGTTTGTGAGATACTAAGTATATGGTAATGCCAGCACAGTAAATAACTCAGTTATTAACATATTCTAAAATTAGATCAAGCAAAAACAGCATTCACAAATACTGAGACAATTCCTGGCAGGGAAAAGATTACTGAAAAGGTTTGAGTAAGTGCTATGAATGGGTGCTTGCCAGGCTGGAAAGCAAACTCCCAAAAGCATGAAGACTTTGTCCCAGAAGCTGCCTCGCATTCCTTGATTAAGATCAGCTTCAAGAAAAGCCTCACCGTGGGTGCTGGCAGAGCCAGACATGAAACGAACAAGTTCTACCTAATGCCAAACCTTCCAGCTGCAGCTTTGACAGCATGAACTGCCCTGCAGGTCTATGCTCCAGAAACTCACAGCACAGTTACACGAACAGCAAAGCAGCAGGAAGTCTGATCAGCAGCAGTTCTAATACATTAGACGAGCCAGCTGAAAAAATAACCTGGCATTATGTGCAGCAGCTTACTGAGCAAGGTAAGTTTTGATCCAAACACTCCTGAACACAAAGGAAGCAAATAACCAGATGACACATTTGGCTCCTGAGTTCTTCTCCACTCCTGATATCAGACATGCAAAATCTGAAATAGGAATATGGATTTTTCTTTATTGTTGGAAGAGGGGAGAGGGAAGAAGATCTAAAGTACCTTTTCACTAGAAAAGAGCGGTTCCCTAGTCTGGCATTTTGCTAGCTGATATCTGAGCTTTCCTACCTCGAGCTCTGTTGCAGAACCCCTGCCCAACTCCTCGCCTCCTCCGCTGCAGCTCAGCAGTCCCCTCCAGGTGTCAGCCTTGCACTTCGCATAAGGTTTTGTTCCCTCCACCACATCTGGACTGAAGGACTGCGGTCACTGGAGACTGCTGACAAGAGCTCTTCCGAGGTCTTAAAATATTAAATGCATTCCCTAATTTCATTGCAGGAAAAATGCTAGAATATCACAGACAGGGCTCCCTCAAAACTGGAAACTTGATAGCGTTGTGTGAGGGAAAGGATCTAAATGGGCCCATTAGCTCTCTGCAGCACCTGCCAAGAGAACTGCAAGTATCTGCCAGCCCAGAAACAGTTCAGGAGCCAGGACTTCCACTTGAGTTGTCTTTTTTTAGGATGCAATTGACATGACTGTCCTTTCTTTGGCCTCAGTTCCTAACTACTTCCCAAGACACTAAAAGCTTCTGCCCTCCTCTGTACTTCTGCACATAAATCAGAACAGCGCTGAGACTTTCTCAATTGAATCTCATGGTGGCAGAGCCACTGGGAGCTAGAATGTAGGCAAGCAGATGCAGGCCCATCACATCACCTAACTCTGCTCTGATTTTAGGGTTAAGATTGTTGGCAGTGCTGTTATTTGGTTCAGGACTAGCACTGCAGGAAAGACAGCAAGTGAAGATAACTGGGCATGGTCAAACACGTGAGCAGCTGTAGGACTGGACAGAGAGCCTGGATGGCAGGAGTAAGATTCCCTTTAGGATGATGGTGTAGTTTATGATACTGCTCAGAACTGCACAAATCTTTAGGCAGGCCAGTTTTTGGATGATTCTAAACTCCAAGCATGAGCAACAACACATGAGGTTTTGAAAAGAGTGAAATCCTTTGACAGAGCAGGAAGGGAGTTCTGTCAAGGCTGAGATATGTGGTGTGAGTGGGGGAAGTTTGCAAAAATAACAATGTTTGGGCCAGGTTTAACTGTCTTTCAAACTCCTGAGTAGAAACTGAGGCTCAGCAAAGTCTGACCTAGCATGTTTTGAGCTGATATCCATGGATGAGAAACTGGACAGAGTTTGGATATTTAATTCCTGTAGTGTAGGCCACCAAAGAGATGTTGAGTAGCAACGATTTTCAGTAACTGCTGAGCTGGGAAGACTTCAGACATGGCTGCTGATGGGTCCAAAGGTCTGTATCCCATTAAGTACCATGAGATAACTGGCAAACATGGTAATGAATGCAGTCTTCCACAAGGTCTTTCAAGAAGTCTGAGTGTTTTGAGACTTTTATAGCTGTTCGGAGCAAGTTTGCCTTGAAAGCAAGACTCTGGGTGGCAGGTGTCACTGATTGTTCACTAAGAACTTTCAGAACGACCTTGAGGAGCCTGGCTTACCCCTCTACCTCACTTTTCCCACGGTTTGACTACAGCATTAACTGGCCAAAGCTGGATTAATTGCATTATAAATTTAAGGGCACTAAGAAGACATGAAAAAAATCAGGAAGAGAAAGATAGAAGTCGATCACCTCTGGCAGTTTCAACTGCACAAAAAGTCCATTTAGTCACATCTGGTTGATCAGTAGCTCTCACCACTCTCATCAAGAATGACTTTCTGTTCTGTGAGCATTACTTCTCCCCTCTCTGCAGCTGTCAACTATTTCTCATGTAAAGGTCTTGCTCCTCTTTCAAGATTACCTGTATTAAGGCAAATTATGTGTTCTCTTCCTTTCCTTGTTGAAAGTCATTTACATGAAGAATCACAGAACTGAGATTAGAGATGCTGGGGGAGGGAATGCAGAAATATAGCTAAGATTGGAAATTTGGGTGGGCTTCAATTTATGGTGGACAGCCAAAGAACAAATGTCTGATGTCACAGTAAATCATTTATATTGCAAATGATTTAAAATAATGAAAACCCATATGCATTAAATTTTGCCCTGTACATCCATTTGACATATTTTAAGTAGACAAAAGATAGATTTTACATAAATCTTCAGTAAATGTACTTGGGAAAAATATCACCAGGCAGTAAAACCTAACCATTTTTAAAACACTCTTTGTCTTCTACTTGAGCTTCAGTGTTCATCTTTCAAAACCAGCAGAAAACTACCCTAGGCTGTCTGCCCACTCCTCAAAGGAAAAAAAAAACAAAGACAGAAAACTAAACTAAATGGCTTTTGAACAGATCCTGCCAAAATTGTCCTTCACACTGTTCCTGGCCTCACAGGAACAGCTGCTACATCTTACCTAAGCCTCTGCTGGCTCTGCCTTTGAAGGAGCCTATCCCAAGCTCCAGTGTAAGCACTGTTGGTTGTATTCGGTGTTTAGGCTCTGTCACACACTGCCACTTCACAGAGCTGCAGCTCTAGCAGGGCTCCCAGTCTGTGGCTTTTGTCCTTTGGTAGAGGACAATCTGTGCTGACAGAAGTTCATGCTTTTTATGCTTGGATTACAACGTGATCCAGCAAAGGAAGTCTCTGAATCCCAGCTCCAGTACGTCGTTAGAGGCAGTAAATTCTTCTGGAAGATGCCTGGCACATCTTCACCAGGAACTGAGCTCTGGGAACTGACTAGGTACCTCTGAGAATCACAGGCAGAAATTCTTCCCAGGCTTTGCTGTGGATGGTCCAGAAAGGCAAGGGAGGTGACTTGCAGATGGTTTGATGTGATTCTGCCAAACAAAACAAAATTAAGTTAGTTTTGCATTCTCTGCTACCAGATGCAAACATTTGACAGTTCCCACAGGTACCAATCAAACATGAGGGTGGAGATGTCAGATACTACCCGCTGCTGTGCTTTGAACCCTGGTGGAACAGCTGCCAAATGACAGTAGCAGTCAGCACCCAACTGCCAGCAGTTGCCATGGTGCTCAGAGAGGACCTCTTGTCAACACTGCTGAGGTTCCAAGTCCTGTCTAACATTCTTGGTTCCAGGCTTTCACCCTGGCTGATCCTTGTGTATGCTGGGGCCAGGTTTGTTCAGTAGCAGCCAGAACACCACCACACCTGGCTGGCCCTATTCAATCTAATCACCCTTATTCTCAGATAAATTAATCACCTAACCTGATTGTTCCTCGTCCCACAAACACTCGGTATCTGTCTGGTGGCAAAAGAAGCAGCAGCTCTGTAATGTGTCCACAAGGGAAATATGGGCAACTTTTTTTTCAGGACACATAGTAGGGCTAAAAGCATCCAGACACAGGCACTGAGTGTTCCCAGGCTTTACAACAGCCAAGCCTGTAAAAGAAAAATCTAACTTTGGTTGTGTTTGCTGAGAGGTTGCAAACCACAGCACCCCTTCTAGTCAGGTTAGAGAAGTCAAGGAAATAAGGACATGAACCAAAATGAACATGGAAACTGCCCCTTTAAGCAACAGCACTAAACCATCTCAGGTGGATTAAAACTGAAACACAGGCAATTGAAGTCTTGGCTTTATAGGATGATGGGGAAACTGCCTGAAATATTTCAGGCACTATAATGAAGTCTTAGATGCTGTTTCAGCTCAGGGGATTAGGAGGAATGTTGCTGTGAGAACCATGGACTAAGTGATCTTTTGAGGTACTTTACATGGGTGGAAGCTGCTTAGTTTGTTTAGAATAGAATAGAATCAATCAGGTTGGAAGAGACCTCCAAGATCATCCAGTCCAACCTATCACCCAGCCCCATCCAGTCAACTAAACCATGGCACTAAGTGCCTCATCCAGTCTTTTCCTGAACACCCCCAGGGATGGTGACTCCACCACCTCCCTGGGCAGCCCATTCCAAGGGCAAATCACTCTCTCTGTGAGGAACTTTAAGAGAAGCTTTTCTCTGATAGTTGTTTCTAGGCTGCTAGGTATTGGTAAATGTTTATGTTGGCAACTTGTTTGTGTATGGAAAACTGTTTGTGGAAGGTATTTCTGTGGAGGGGAAGAAGAATGTCCCTGTGGAAGCTGTGAGAGCCCATTTAAAGAAAAAGTGGTGGTGGGGGGGGATAGCTACTGTAAACCACTGCTTTTATTGAGTGTGAATGGATTTTCAGGGGGAGCTAGGAGGAAAGAACTGCTCCTCATCCTGTTCCTTCAAGGGAGCATCACTTTCTTTTCTGGGATACAACACTCAAATGGCTTTAAATTACAAAGAGAAGTAAGCTAAGAGGTATCCTGCTCCTTCAGGCAGCTGCATTCAAGATGAGTTTTATTTGGTGCACATGGCAGAAAAGATTGTGCTTGGATGTGGAAGAGAAGGACAAGACTGATCAACAAGATCCAGAGTATGTAAGGGACTCAGTGATAGTGGTTTGTTGTTACATTTAGAATGAGAATTAGGACAGAGAATCAAATGTTTCTATTTCTCACTTTTCTGAGGAGAACATTTGTTTCATGTCCTGAGAGAGGAAACTCTGTTCATCCTTATTCTCAGACTAGAGCAGGAGAAACCTGATGGTGAAAAAGAAAGAAATCCACTGAGCAAGGGTACAGAGCAAGACCTGTTAACTCCTGGCAGCACCAGGCCATATTCCGATGACAATGACATGCCAGCACTCATTAAATCCCTCTGCTTTTTGCTGCTCTATGACTAGAAACAGGCCCAAACGTTCCATGTTTTTCAGTACCCAAAGTTGTTGGTGTGGGTTTTTTTACCTGAGGTTTTATTTAGATGCCCACTGATATTGTTTTTCAACCCAAGTGCTTTTGGGAAGGTGAACAGCTGATTGTTACACTGAGTTTGCTTGTACCCGTGAGCACACTTAACCTAGAGCAGCAAATAGTTATCGTACTGCATTTGGTTTTGTGCCTGTGGGCACACTTAAGTCAATATCCATGATGGCTAGCACCATCGTATTGCTTTTGTCTGCACCCCTGGGCACTCCCAATTGCCAGTGCCTGGGAACTGGTGAATTAACTAGCTGTATGCCCACCGCTGCAGTTACTTTTGAGAGAAAGACTACTGTTAATTGCTTAACTTTAATCATAATGCAAAATAACAGAAGGAAAGTGCTGCCAACATCACGGTTCTTGCAGAAAATGGACAGTCACACTAGGGTAATTCTCAGTTGCTAAAGCCGAGAACAAGCTCTTGAGGCAGAAGCCTCTGTTGCAGACAACTGCCCTTCTTTCCCTGCTTGTTTTACAGCCAGCAAGCTGCATGGAGCTCATTGCTCTCTCTACGATTTTACCTGCATGAAACCTAGTTAAGGGCTGATGCTTACTCTGCTCATTAGTCAAATTACCAAAGGACGATTTGGTAGATAGAGGTCACTGTAGCTGAATGCCACCACAACCTCTTCAAATAGCCTGATTGCTTAAGGATAGCTTTGACTCAAAATGGTGCAGTAGGTAATGTTGACACACTGCAATTACTGCTAAGTCCTCTCAGCCTGTTCAGACAACACTGACTGCCTCAGTGCTGACTTGGCAACCCCAGAACTGGATTTGGGATGTGCACTGTGGATGACTAGAAAATGTAGGAATTTCAGGAGAACGCCTACATGGAGCATTTGCTTATCTTGTTAGCCTGTGTCTAGTCAGGTCCTCTCAGAACTCTGTTGAAAACTGGCAATTAAATGATAAGGCTGAGTTTAAAGTTACATGGGCATGGATAGGATGGGTTTCACTGGTGCTGGGAGCCAATTTCTGCAGCTGAAGAGATCTTAAGTGAGAGTCTTAAATACTCGTCACAAGATACATGGGACTGGATTAGTCTTTCCTAGCAGTAAGGTCATCTTTCTTTACTAAAAAGATGTGGGGTTATTCCTTTTTAGGAGTGGTGCAAGGAAGGTCAAGCTAGATGGGCAGCACTGGGAACATGGCCCACACATGGACTGGATGAGCCACAAAGGCAGAAATGAGAAAGGAAAGGGGAAAAGGTTTTAGGATTCTTTACCTTTTATTAGTGTGGTAGAGTCCACTGAGCTGGTCAGAGGAAGCTCTGCAGTGCACTTATTTTCCAAGTGATGATGGCAGGCAGGACCTTACAGCTGTTAATGAAAACCCTGTGTAGCTTCCTGTTCAAACACAGCTCATAATGAAAACTGATTGTATTACACATGTCTCTGGTGTGACTTGCAGCTAATGTGACTGTGATTGATGGACCAGATAAGCTTATTATTAAAGTATCAGAATAAAATAACCTGGAGATGCGGAATGGCAATTATCCAGATATGAAGTGACTGATTTAAACTGTACAACCATTACTAATTTATAGCTTTATAGCATTATCACTGCAAAGTAAAGAAACCTGGAGCGTTATTCAGATGGTTAACCTTGTAAAAGGAACCAGACCAGGTGGAATGCCACATTCCTGCCACTGTTGTTCTTGTCCTCTGCGTGATTCTTTTGTGCACACAGTTGCGTAATGTACTCGAGCAGAGAAGGCTCAGCACCGCAGCCCCACTAGCAGCTCCTCCTGTGACTGCAGCTCAGGAAAACGTGTGAGGATGGGCCCGTGTGAATATATCTGGGTTTGAGTCACAAAAGTGGCAGCAAGAACCTGAGTGTCCCTTCGCCACAATGGCTTTGGAGTTCAGAACTTTGTAATGCTGTGTAATGAGATTTAACCAGTAAGTCTCTCCATTAAGTAAGGGGAGATTTGGTCCAGAGAGGATTAAGCCATGTTACAGCAAGCACTTAGTAGGTATTAAAGGACAGGGCTACAACTACCAGCTTTTGTGAACATCTAGCACTCCTTGTATAAAGCCAGAGCAGGGGAGAGAATGGAGACATGAAAAATAAACCCAACCAAATATCCAGAAGAATTAAGACCTCAAGTTCTGAGTGATGAACCAGTTGTTGAGGAAGGACAGGAGGGTGTCAAGACACTAAATATGATATACAGAACTGAGCCGCCACGAAACTGTCTGCGTTAGTCAGCCTGGTTAATCTAATTCTTCCCAAGGTCCTCAGGGAATGCCTGCAGGAGGCATGTGGGATCAGCCCTTCCTATCAAGCAAAGAACGATGCTGTTCAAGTGGCAACATGCCTGAACTGGAATCACTCAAGTCGTTTAGCAAGAGGTTTGCCTCCTGCATCAGTGTTACCGATAACCTTAATCGCAGGCACTTCCAGCCTGACGCTCAAGATACTGCGGCGACTGCCCTCCCTCCTCAGCCTCTCTACCGTCATCCTGTGAAAAAGCGATCTTAAAGTGCCTGTGGTGTCTCCTCCCGCCCAACTGAAGGAGCTCTCGAACACCTAACGGTCGTTCACAGCGGACTTCTCCCAGTGACGGGGACCCCTCATCTCCCCGAGTACAGCTTCAGTGTTTAGGGGTGTTAGAGCGTGAGGGAACTATTTGTTTTTAACCTTAAGTCTTTTTTGGGCTACAAACCAAGTGCGCACATTTTTGCCTTGCTGGTGGCGGAGATGGGAGAGGGTTCGCTGCCCTCCAATAGGGCTTTCTGCACACCGGGCAGTACCACTTTCCCGTGCACTCTTCCACAGATCCCTCATCAGACGCTTCCCTGAGGTGCCCCGGAGGCACCGGGTTCCCCAGGCGGGGCCGAGAGAGCGGGGATGCTCGTCCCCAGACGCCAGTACGGCCGTAGGGTCCCTTACAAACCCCAGCGCTCACCTTAAGCGATGGCCGCTAGCGGGAAAGCAGGCCCTCACACCGCCCGCGCCTCTGTGCTGCCCGCTTGGCCCGGGGGCTCCTCTGAGCCGGCCCAGGCCGCAGCGCGGGGTTAGGACTCCGCTGTTATCTACTGGCAACAGCCGGCCCATCCCGCGAAGCAGTGTTACAGCAAGACTTGTCTCGGGACTGCCGAGGCTCCCACCCCCCTTGATGTATGTGTGTCTGAGGGAGAAAATCCCACCGGGCTCCTCCGGGCACAGGTCCAGCCGCGCACCTCACACCAGGGCCGCCCCTTCCCAGCAGCTCCCGCGCTCGCAGCGCGCCAGGCGCAGATAGGGCTGCACCACTGGCCCCGCCGCGGGTGAGGAGAGGGCCGTGGAGCGGGTTCTTCCTCACCCACTGCCGCCGCCCCTGACCCTATCCTGAGCACACAGTCTGCGGCTCCCGGTGAACGCGGGCAACGCGTTGCCAAAGCGCCACCGGGGCCCACCGCGCTCCCTGCGCCCTGACGCGCTTCTCTATCCCCCCTCTCCGCTGCTGGGAATGGTTCGTCCCGAGGCCCAGCCCGGCCTCTGAGGGGGCCTGCGGCCGCCATTTTGTGCGGCGCCAGCGGAGGGCAGAGGGCCGGCGCGCGGCCGAGGCGGTGAGGGTCTCCTGGAGACGCCGCTCCCTTCCGCGGCCGGTGAGCAGGGCGCAGCGGTTGAGCCTGGGGCCTGCTCGGGATCGGGGCCGCCGGCGGTGCTGGGCGCGGGGGGCTACAGTGCGCCCGGAGGTCGCGGGCTTGGCCAGGCCCCGGCAGGCGGTGACGCCTAGGCAGCTCCCCGCTGCCCGTCACCGCTCCCGGCCCTGCCGGCTTTGGGGAATGCCATTGTGCTTCGGGGAGCTGTCGCTGCCAGGCTCTTCGCATGCTGCGGGGCAGGCCGAGGTGTCGGTCCGCGATGTGGGCCCTTATGGCAGGGCCTGGGGCTTTATCGCTAGCGAATAACGTATCTCGGTGTAATGACAGAGATGGGCTGAAGCTTTAAGGCTAAAAAAGGGAAGACCGAATCAAGAGAAACCAGCGATTGCTCATGCCCGCATTTCCCTCTCTCCTGTACTTCAGTAACTGGCAGCAAAGATGTCGGAGTATATCCGGGTGACGGAGGACGAGAACGATGAGCCTATCGAGATCCCCTCGGAGGACGACGGCACCGTGCTGCTGTCCACCGTGACGGCCCAGTTCCCCGGGGCCTGTGGGCTGCGCTACAGGAACCCAGTGTCACAGTGCATGAGGGGGGTCCGGCTAGTGGAAGGCATTCTGCATGCCCCTGAGGCCGGCTGGGGAAACCTGGTCTATGTGGTTAATTATCCCAAAGGTTTGTCTGTGTTGTTTAGACTTTTCTTTCACAAGCTGGAGTTTTCAGTCGGGAGGTCTGAGAGGCTGCTAACTGAACGTGGCATCAGCATCTGCCATAAACCTCTGCTGTACAGCTCGGCAATTTGATACGTTTATCTGTCCTGCAGAGTAGATTTGACCCCACTGAGTTTTCAGATGTGCAGTAAGATTGTCACTACAGTGCTGTTTGAGTAAAGAGTTACAAAAGTCTTAGCTACCCTTTGAGGATTTGCAGCCATGTATAGACCTTCGAAGAGTCTAATGGAATCTTTATGCACTCCCAGTTGCTCCTCTAGACTTGGTTTGGTCAGAGCTTGCTGTTAAATAGGAAAAGAGAAGTCTGACCACCTTGTATCCCACAAACTATAAAGGGAAGTAAGTAACTTGACAGTTAAGTATTATTACAAACTACTGCAGAACTAGGTCTGTCAAACTGCATTTCAGCGGAGAACCTAAATGTAAATTGCTCTTCCCTCCTTACACTTTTAGGCAGTTGGATCTGTAACATAATGAGCTCTCCGCAGCTGCCACTTCTGTAGTCTGTAGTTTTTCTTACCACTGTCTTGGGTTTTATACTACATGAATCACAGTTGAAGCAGTTCCAGAAGTTGAGGATGATGTCTGGTGTTTCTCTGTATTCAGATAACAAGAGAAAAATGGACGAAACAGATGCATCATCAGCTGTCAAAGTGAAACGAGCAGTACAGAAGACTTCAGATTTAATAGTCTTGGGTCTTCCCTGGAAAACCACTGAACAAGACTTAAAGGAATATTTCAGTACATTTGGAGAAGTTCTGATGGTGCAGGTAAAATCCTTTTGCAGCTCATGCAAGGAAGGATGTTGGGGAGAAACCAGTTTTGTGACAGAGCCAGTAGAAACAGGACTATTTAGAAAAGACCTGAAGCTGTCTCTTCTGGGTTGTGTTCTGTTGCTTGAGCTTTGCGGCTGCCGGCTGGTGTAGGTGCAGATGGCCAGAGATATTTGGGAGTGCTAATTCATGCAGACCAGTTTGATTTACATGACTGTTACTAGTTTTTGCAGCTGAATATGTGTTAATGTAATTGGAGATAGCTGTGATGGGAGTGTTTGAGAGGTTGGTAACTCACTTCATTAACAGTATGCTTCCTGTCAGCAGTCCGTGTGGTCTTTACCTGCACTAGTCAGTTGGTCCTTAACATGTCCTGTGTCACTTGTGTGTGTGTGTAGCACTGTGAACTTGGAACTGTGTGGCTAGCATGGATGCTTAGGAACTTGGTGGCCTTGGCTGTCATCGTTGCCAAGCCAGGCATAAGGGCTTTTTGGTGGCAGAATCACACAACCAGGTTGGAAAAGACCTTTGAGATCATAGCGTCCAACCTATCACCTAACCCTTCTAATTAACTAAGCCATGGCACTAAGTGCCTCATCCAGTCTTCTGTTAAACACCTCCGGGGACAGTGACTCCACCTTTGCAGGCAGTCCATTCCAATGCCAATCACTCTTTTTGTGAAGAACTTCTTAACATGCAGCCTAAAG
The DNA here is from genome assembly GCA_013400475.1 of Tricholaema leucomelas. Lineage (NCBI taxonomy): Eukaryota > Metazoa > Chordata > Aves > Piciformes > Lybiidae > Tricholaema lacrymosa > Tricholaema leucomelas. The sequence continues at coordinate 734,574 of WAAF01004979.1, read as the reverse complement.
CTGCCCTGGCGCAGTTTGAGACTCTGTCCTCTTGTTCTGTCCTGGGTGCCTGGGAGAAGAGAGCAACCTCACCTGGCTACAACCTCCTTTCAGGAGAAGTCAGAAAACAAACCTGCCTTGGTTTTCTTCTGTCTTCACGTGTGATGGTTATCTTCCCTGTTACTTCTGTGCCTGCTGCACGCAGCTAACCTCCTTGTCCCTTTTGGCAGTCACAGTGCTTATGCCATTGATCTGGCTGTGCTATCACAGTTAATTTCTGTAGGCAAGGTGGGCATACAGTGGGGTGATCAAAACCTTGACACTCTGCTTTCTTTACATCTTAGGTTAAGAAGGACATTAAAACTGGCCACTCTAAAGGCTTTGGCTTCGTTAGGTTTACTGATTATGAAACCCAGGTGAAAGTCATGTCTCAGCGGCACATGATCGACGGAAGATGGTGTGACTGTAAACTCCCCAATTCTAAGGTACTTCTGTATTTAATGCTACTATTGTTTTTACCAGACACTTGAAGGACACTTCTTTAGCAGCTGTTGAGCAGATGAACAGATCAATAGTCCTGTCTTGGATATGGCTTCAGTGTGAATGGACAGGACAAGTGAGGGTAGGGAAGGAAAAGAGGGAGGAAGCAAAGGAGAAGTGCTGGGAATGGCTGATTAGGTAAGGGAATGAAGGACAGATGGAAATCTGAAACTCATGTGTTTTACTGTCCAGCAGTACCTGCTGAACTTGTCTGCTAAGTTGCCTGCTGCACAAATAAATGGTGAATATAGCAGGAGAAATAATGAACCTGGGGAGGATCAGGCTAAGTCTTTGAAGCTTCTGTTTATTTCCTATGTATATGTGCAATTATGGCCAGAAGTGTCCTGCAGTGGCTGTGTCACTGTGTTCCTCTGTATTGCTCCTGTCTTCATTTTCTTGTGACCCTTTTCTATCTGTACCCAGGTGCAGGCACCTTCCTTTTAAGTCTTTAACTTAAAGTCTCAAACTTTGTGGTCCTTGGAAGACAGATGAAAAGTGACCTTGATCAGGGCATAACTGTTCTGTAGCACAGTTCTGATTTTCTCTCTTCAACTCTCTCCAGCAAAGTCCCGACGAACCTTTGCGCAGCAGGAAGGTGTTTGTTGGGCGCTGCACTGAGGACATGACAAAAGAGGAACTCCAGCAGTTCTTTGCCCAGTATGGGGAAGTGGTAGATGTCTTCATTCCTAAACCCTTCCGAGCTTTTGCGTTTGTTACGTTTGCAGATGATCAGGTATGTCTTCAAATATTTCATCTTCCTACTTAGCCTGTGTTTGATAAAGCATAGTTTCTAGACTACATATGGAACACTTGATGCTCCTCTCTTGAGAATTACAGGGGGATTAGCTTGATTTGCTGGATTGGATTATCCAAGGTCACGCTTCTTGGATGCTGCTGTGCAGATGGGTTTCTGCACTGCAGTTAGTGTAGTGGTGAATGCCAAGATAATCCCCTTCCAGTTGGATTAAGTGTATGCATGTGCTTCCTTTGCAAGGTAAACACCTGCTCAGAATCGTGGGATTATTTTTGTCTTGTACTACTAACATTTTAAAAAACTCAAGTCTGCCACACATTTAATCAGTCCCTTATTTCTTATAGGTTGCCCAGTCTCTTTGTGGAGAGGACTTGATCATTAAAGGAATCAGCGTACATATATCCAATGCTGAACCTAAGCACAATAGCAATAGACAGTTAGAGAGAGGTGGAAGGTTTGGTGGTAATCCAGGGGGCTTTGGGAACCAAGGGGGGTTTGGCAACAGCAGAGGTGGTGGGGGAGGGCTGGGTAACAACCAGGGCAGCAATATGGGTGGAGGAATGAACTTCGGGGCCTTTAGCATCAACCCTGCCATGATGGCGGCGGCGCAGGCAGCACTGCAGAGCAGCTGGGGCATGATGGGCATGCTGGCCAGTCAGCAGAACCAGTCGGGCCCGTCAGGGAACAACCAACCACAAGGCAACATGCAGCGGGAGCAGAACCAGGGCTTTAGCTCAGGCAATAACTCCTACGGCGGCTCCAACTCAGGGGCAGCCATAGGCTGGGGCTCGGCCTCCAACGCGGGCTCCAGCAGCGGGTTTAACGGAGGCTTTGGCTCCAGCATGGATTCCAAGTCATCAGGCTGGGGGATGTAGACGCAGTGGGCTCTGATACTGACTCTATGGTGGGAAATCAGATTTTTCTAACTCCTGGTAAGTATCCTGTACATGACATATATGCTCCCTTTGTTCAGTGTGCACTATAGGCAGCAGTATTTTTGACATTTTTCTTTTTTTAAAAAAAAAGCTTAAAAAAAAAAAAAGATAAAAGGAATTTTATAGGTTTTGTTACATTTTCTTGTTGGGATACTGAATGTTTGGAAGTGGACTGCTGTTTGCCCCCTAGGTGAACTAACACTACAAGTCAATAGGAAAGATTCCTCCTGTAATACTTTATCCTTTGTTTCCTGGCTACCTGAATTCTTTGCATGTTCAAAATGGAAACCATTGGTCAGAAACAGCATTCTCTCCCTCTTGTTTTTAATTTGATCCCACCATAAGACTCTCCGAGTGCCCCAGCTGGAGAACACGGTGTCGTTTTTGTTCTGGTTGCTTTGGTTTTGTTTGTCGTTTTTTTTTTGTTAACACTGTCTCCCCTCCATACTAAAGTACGATATGAAGGCTTCATTTAGTCTCTGCAGTTCATCTCATTTCAAATGTGTATGGAAGAAGCACTTCATTGAAAGCAGTGCTGTAAATATTCTGCCTTAGGAATACTTCTGTCTACATGCTTTCTCATCCAAGAATACTTCATCACACCGCACATGCTGCGTCTTAGACGGTGGGTGTTCCATTTTTATCCGCTACTCTTTATTTCATGGAGTCGTATCAACGCTGTGAACGCAAGGCTGTGAGATGGAACCAGAAGGCTGTTTGAACTTTTGAAACCTTGTGTGGGATTGCTGGTGGTGCCGAGGCATGAGAGGGCTGGTATGTGCGAGGTAAAGGAGAGAGCGCATGCAGAGACCTGGTGGTGCATTCTGGGGTTTTATTTTCCTTGGCGAGATGTCTCTCAATCCTGTGGCTTTGGTGCGAGAGTGTGGAGCGCAATGGTAGCAAATCAAGTACGAGTGTTTCTGGCATTCGAAGGACATCCAGATGTGGAAGACTTTCAGTGGGTTTTATACCTGGCTAACCGATTAGTTGAATGTGTTACGTGAAATGAATCTTTGTATTTTTTTCCCCTTATGTCAACTGCTGTGAATGCTGTATGGTGTGTGTTCTTTTTCTGTTAATGATCTGTAAGTGTGGTAATGTGAACTGAAGATGATGGGGTTGGTGATGAGAACATTGAGCTTGTGGTGTGCTTTGCAGTAGCTCTTGCAGCAGAGATCACTAGCGAGCTCAGTGTTGCCTCTTCAGGGTGGAAGTTCCACTGTCTGTAAGATATCCATAAGAATGCTGTTTGCTGCAGTTTCGTGTTTGGATGCTTTTTATAAGATTTGTCACTGTAGGAAATTCTAAATAAAACTGATTTAAGTAATATGTGTCTTTGTTTTGCAGCCCTGAATGCAAAGAATTCATAGCAGTTAATTAATTTTTACCCTTTTGAGAGGAACTTCTGTAAAGCTTTTTGCAGTACTTGGTTTGTTTCAGCTAAGCATGCTCTAAAAGGTGACAAGTCAAACGGAGCCATCGCTCAGCACCTGACCCCCACCTTTACCCCACTGTGTTTTTGCAGTGTTCAGTGACACCCATTTACCTAAAATCCAGTTCCCACACCTAGAATGGTAAGCAGCTCCTTCCAGATTGTCTTCACTGAGGAACACTTACTTGTTCTTGTAGGAGTTGAGTTCCTCATCCAGAAGTGGGTTGGGGGAGACAGACACTGTCAAGATCTATTTCTGACCACAGCTTCCTCTCTGGGGATCTGTGTTTTTAACCTGTTTTTAGGCCAGTCCGCCCATGGGAGGCAGGGTTCTGCAACACTGTCAGCCCAGAAAAAGCTATGAACTCATGCTAAAACTAGACCCAGGGAAGACAGACAGCTGAAAGAAGTATTAGCCAGTGTACAGAGGCTCTGGTTGAAGTCTTCATCTGAAAAACGAAGTTTATTACAGGTGCTGAAGTGTCAGCTAAGAGGCAGCTTCTTAACAAAGAGCAGGATCTTTCTGCGGAAACTAGTGGAAGATTTATTTCCACTGGTAGTAGGAGCTTGAGGAATTGTTTAATCTACTGGAGCTTGAAACCCACCAAAGCTTGGTTTATGTTTTTTATACACCCTGAGGTGTTAAATTTGAGACTATGGATAGCTGTTTTCCCAGTTTTTAGCCCATTTAACTTCACAAGCACTAGCTTCCTTTACTGCATGTTACGTTTGGCTTGTGAACAAGAAGAGCATCCCAGTATCAGATAAAACTGCACTGCTGTGAGTTCTCCTTAGCAAGTGAGCTGGCTCTCAATGTACAGCTTGAGAGGTTCTAAACCCTCAGGCTGACAATGATGCCACACTTTTAGTGTTCATATCCCACTGCAAAAAGTTGCTTAGACTTTTCTTTTCTGCATCAGTCAGAATAACCTCCAAACTCTGTACCATCTGTGAATTTTGCATTTTAGCACTTGCACTATTACCAGTTACTTCTGCTGAGTAACACTTAAAAATGGTATTCTTGGACCTCCAAAGACTAACTGTGACCCCCCCCCTGCAAGGAGCCTCATGGTAAGTTTTTGTAATTAGCATGGCTTTAATTTTGTTTCAGCTGTCCAGGTTTAGGTTTTAACAGGCTGGTTGGCAGCACTGAGTAGTCTTTGCTAATTATTTGACCCTTCCTTCACTCTCAAAATCCCTGGAAATGATAGAATAATTTTCAAGTTTCAGTAGTGTTCTCTAACTGCTTTGCATACCCCAGTGTTTAAAAGTGAGTAAATAAACTACTGTTGAAAACATACTGAAGTGTTTGGAGTCTTGTTTTAAAAGATTAATCATTTTCAGTTCCTTTAGAAAGTGAAATCCTAAGAAGTGTGAGGCAAGAAAGAGGAAGTTTGTAACTTGTAAGGCAACAAATTAGTCAAAACAGGGGTTTCTGACGTGGCTTCTTAGGAGTTCTAAGAATCTGTGCTCAGCTGAATGGGCACTGAAACGACAAATCAACCTGAAAGCTGCTGCTTTATAAAACTGCTCAGAAAAGCTGTAGAGGTACCTGCAGTGCACAGTATTGGATATAAATGGCCCCAGTCCAGCATGTTGCTGCTGGGATGCTCCACACACCAACATTTTGCCAGGGAGTGGTGGGAGGTAGCTTGATCTTTGCCTGCTTTCACTGTCTCTGTTCCTCAGCTGCTGTCTGGCAGGAATCCACTGCACTAGCAAAAAGAAAACAAATTCATTTTACTAAGGAAAGAGTTGTGCTTCCTTTAACTAGGTGGCAATTCTGTACATCTCCAGGTCTGCAACAGCTGCTGGGACAGTTCTTCCCCACCCTACCCGAGCCACCCCAGCAGTTTGCTGTGTTTGAAATGGATCTTTTTTCCTGGTAAACAAATGGGTCTGATGTTGGTACCAGCACTTAATGCTCCAGTCTAACCAATTGCTGTCAAAGGTGACAAGATAATTTTTGTAACCTTCAAGAATAAAAAACTTCTGCCTGGGCTTCAAGCACTGGATCAAAATCCTGTTTGTTCCTCACAGCTGAGGAATTTCTTTGATCAGCTACACCAGGAGCAGCTGTTAGTACCCCAGTGTCATACAAGTGAATGATTTCACTCTGCAATGACCATCACTGGGCAAGGATATTCTTGCTCTGCAGGCAGGATCCACAGCTCCACAAACTGCAAAACAATGGAGGCAGCAATAACTGCTAAACACTCTTAAGATTTGGGCACTGAGTTATTATGCTTGTATGGAGTAAATTAAGTTAAAGATTGTAAATGTAATTCCCAGATTGTTCTGGAATAGTGGGATTGCTCACAAATGAATATTTGATTTAGAGAACAATTTTCATTAGCTGGTATTGCAGCCATCCTCTGGAAAGTTCTGTAATCAAGAGAGATGTTTTAGGCACTGAGAAATAAGTGTATTTGTTCTAAATGTAAATTAAGGTAATTGGAATCTATGGATATTCTAATCTCAGAGATAAGAGGAACAATTATGCTTTCACATTGTAAAATGTTCCTCTCGAAACTCCATCTTGGATCTTGAGTAATTTTACAGAGCAGCAGCAGTTCAAGCACTGAAATAAAACATCCACAACGCCCTCCTCTGCAGTGGGGGCACTCAGTGGCTTTCCCCTCCTCACAAACACTTCTGGAGCATGCTTCAATTTCCCCAGCAGAAGCAACTGAAAAGCAACAGCAGTTAGCCTGTTTATTAAGATGCATTGTCCAAAAGAGCTGGAATGAACTGAAGGGCTAACTTCTCTTAAACGGAGCTGAGTTTCTGGCACTAATTTCTAGTGTCAGCAGTGACAGGGAGTCTCAGGAGTGAACAGTAACAGCACTGCTCGGTCAGTGCTAGTAACTCCAGGAATTCAGGGCACACCGCGTGGTTATCAGTTCTCCCATCTAACAGTCCTGGTGCTGTTCCTTCCTGTTACACATCAACGGCAGCACCTGCTGTCCAAAACACCAACGGGACGGGAAGTGGCCATCTGGCTCTGACAGGAACGTTCTGCACTGAGCTAGTTCCACCTCACCAGCTGAAAGCGAAGACGACTTAGGCAAGCCAGGCTGTGCCACCTGCTGTTGAACTCCTGAGGCAAACACGGGCACAGCCCAGATCAGCACCTCTCACAGCCTGGTATTGGTGCTTCACTGCAGGGGGGATGGTTAGGAACCAGCCTTAGGGGATGAAGCCTGGCCCTTTCACATCGGAAACGTCTAAAGCTCCAGCTCGGGTCTACCTTTGTGCCCTGTTTCAGAGCAGCTGTGTCCTTCAGCACCACCTATGGCCAGTCTGCATCACTCTAACAGCCCCACCAGGGCTCAGCAACCGTTAGGGCTACCCGAGCTCCTTAAGGGTTCTGCAGAACTGCCTATTCTGGCTCTTTTTTACAGTCATACAAACCAGAATATCAAGAGTGCAGGGACTATGCTTTTCCTCCTGTGATGATCCTGGTGGTAGTTCCACGCTTTTTTAATTTTAATTATCTTTTTTTTAACACTACCACTACATTTTTGAGATTTTAAGGAACAGCACAAACTGAACCATCTTCCACCTGACAAATACAAATCGTACTCTGACAAGACCTGGAGCAGTTACCAAGCAGAAGAAAGTGTTTCTCATACTGGACTAGCCACTGCCATTTTCACAACCCCAGTGTTTCAAAGTTGAATATTACACAGAAATGTGCAGATTCACAAACACCAGCACTGACTTACTGTGTACTTCACCACTGCCTTGTACCATTCCACTCCAGAAGGCTTCACAGCACCTTAATTCTCTAAAAAGCAAAGACACAAAAGGTCAAATTAATTCCACATCAAACAGGGTTAATTACAGAAAAGAAATCGGCTTCACATTTATTTGGTCATTCACAAGGGGAAAAACAATAACTAGATTTGAAGTGTCTTATTAAAGGCACTGACCTGTTGCACTACTTTCCAGGCAGGAAAATGTAAATTATTCTTACACCATCAGCAGTTTCCCTCTCTGGGTGCTAAATGGCCACAATCACAGGAGGCTGTGAAGGGGAGCTGCCTTTTCCAGAACCTGGGGGCTAGTTTGCACTTGGGGGGCAACAGTTCCTCTGCTTACACCTGCCTGTCACCAGCAGTGATGGCACTGGCCAGTGCATTTCAAGGGCAACATGGGATACAAGCCATTAAGAAAAACTTCTTTGCTGGGTGAGTGGTGAGGCACTGGAACAGGCTGCCCAGGGAGGTGAAGTCACCACCCCTGGAGGTGTTCAAGAAGCCTGTAGATGTGCTGCTTCATGATATGGTTTATTGGTCACGGTAGCTGGGTTATGGTTGGACTCAATCTTCAAGGTCTTGTCCAGCCTTAATGATTCCATGATTATCTCTTTCCATACTCTCCCAACTTTCCTGCTACTTGTGCTAAACACAAACCCTCACATCACTGCAGTTATTCTGGCTTTCTACATATAAACAGTAAATGTGTGCAGCTATCAAATCAGCCAGACTATAAATTGGCTGCTGAAGTAAGCCCGTGCCTAGCTGAAACACAGCTACCTACCTGTGACTTCAAAATCCTGGTGCAAACACACAGGGACTAGAGGATCTTGCTAAGCTGCCCCACTGGGAAACAGGATGTCACTGAGAAATACATCTGAAATGCAGCATTCAGCAGGAGTGACCAATTATTCCAGCTTGAAATTCCCTGGAGAGACGTAGTAACAAATGAGAGAACATTAAAAATCCTCGCTACACTGAGCCTGAGAAATCTTTTGTCAAATCATTCTTTTCTTCCAACGAAATTACAAGAAAAGCTCTAAGCAGCAGCATTCAGAGAGCACCAGCACGGGCACGCAGACACAGAAACACAACTCTTTGGGGAGGGTATCAAAGAAAGGCCAACTGCTGACAAATTCAGCGTACTGAATGTGCCTCAAAACTACAGTATGTGAGCAACAGAAACTGGTAACGAGGACTGCACCCCACATGAAGCCCAACAAGGCTGTCAGTGCCGCGGCTCACCCCCTCAAGTAGCATGTACCCCATGTCCCAGGAGAGCAGTGGTCACCCGCAATGTGCGGGCGCCTGCACTGGTGCGATGTGACCATGGGGTGGTGCTTCAGGACTGGGCCACAGCAAACCTGCAGAGGATCAGAGCAGCATATTCCTCTTCAGGTCGAACTCGTCAATGCTAGAAGCTCTTAGGGGAAAACCCATCCGCTTCTGGGCCCTCTCTCTGCCCTGTTTCGCTCAGGTGGGCACAGAGCTACAACTGCTGAGAATGAAGGTTCAAACTGTGCTGGACTTTATGATGCCCTCACATCAGTGCAGCGACCTTCGCAGAGCCTGGCTGCACTGACAGGACTAGCTCCTCTAAACATGGACCTTCTACATCTTGGCAGGTTAGGAAAACTGCTCCCTAAAATAACATCCCCCAGTTAAGTTCCAGGTATCGGGTGAACTCCTGCCTTGGAAGTGGTGCCCGAAGGACACCAGGAAAGCACCCCTTAAGACAGTCCTAGGGTTGGAGGTCAGAAACCAGTGTGACAGCTGGAATCTCAGCAAAAACATTCCAAGGTGTTAAATTTGCATCTTGTCTGCTGCACCGGAGTGTGTAGAGTGTGGTAGGGTAACTCTCAGCTTCTCAATTCCAGAAGCCTCTGGATGTAGCTCTTTCTTTTTAAATGCTTTTGGTGCCAGATATTTAGAATGTAATTGTATTCTCTGAGCAAAACCAGCTGTGCCTCTCGCCGGCACAATTGGAGGCACAAATGCTCCCTGCTGAAGAGAAGCAAGAAAGAACAGCCACAAGTGCCCTGAGGATCTCTGCTTGTTGACAGCATCTGATCACTGTAAAGTGGTGCTTTGATCAGCTGGGAACAAAGGCTTTATGGTGCTCTGCAAAGGCTGTATGAGCAATCCTTTAATTGATGAGGAATGCTGGACTGCCTGATAACACCCGCATGTTTTTGCACTGAATTAATTATAAGAGGGAAATCGTTTGACTTTGAATTGTATCCTCAAATGCACCACGCTAACCTCCACGAACAAAAATGCCATTATCCAGTCCCTAATTACAGATTATCACCTCAAACAGACCATACAGTTTAAGGTTCCCATTTAAATGGAAGGGGGACCAAGTTGTGAAAGAGAAAACGAATGTTTTTGTCCTTCAACTAACCGTGGATTTCATTAGCCAAGATTCTAAGCTCCTTTTACTTCAAAGAATGAATCTGTCACTCTGCACCTACCCAGCGGCCTTACTTGCTGCTGCAGAAAGCACTGGAATACAAGCATTTCCCTGGAATCAGTGGAAGGATCATCACCAGTTTATACCTGTGGCTCTTAGCACAGCTACAACAGCACAAGGTAAGGAACGATGCACTTGGGTACCAAGTGTTTCTTTCAGCTCAAGCTATAATTTCAGAACAAGCTTTTCCTGTCCATCTTCCCAGGAAGTTATGAGCAGCTGCTTTCATTTGACACAAACCTATCCGTCACCACAGTGACTGAGCACCTCTGTGTGCTCTACTCTGAATCCATTGTCCTAGGTTTTCAGTTTTCAAACACAGCTGACAGAGAAAATCAGTTAACAACTACCTAGAAATGCCTATTCTGTGGAAAATGAGTGCTTCCCTGATTTTTAAGCTCATTTGAAATGCCTCTCCTGGTCCCAAGAAGCAGAAAAAACTTGGCTAATTCACCTGGAGGTTCTGGCTGCCTCTGAATGCAGCCTAACTACACACAGCTTTGCAGCAGCAGAGACCAGCTGAGATACAATGCAAATCAAATCTTTTCCTTTCATGCCGTGCTTGCTGAGGATTATCAGCAAGTGTTTGGGTTGCTTTTTGTCCCCTGAATTGTTATTACCTCATTCTTCCCAAGTAAATACACGATTCTGTAATACCACTGATTGTGTCTCAAAGTACAGCAGCATTTTGATGGCTATGTAAGAATAAAGTACATTCTCTAGCATGCTCTTCTGAGCTGCTTAAAATCCTGCCAGTGACACAGAGTTCACTGCCTCTCCCCAGCCTTTAAGGTCCCACTGTAACACTTCCTTCCACCTGCTGCAAGCCCAGGTTAAGAAAACCCCAACTCCAAAACTCACCTGATAAGCAGCTCTAGCATGCTTATCGCTAGCTCACTGCCATGTAAGTGTAAAACAACCAGCTCCTCAAAACCTGAAATTTGTTCATGCTGCTTATATCTGTTCCAGCTTTATAGCACCTACAGGAGTAGTCTGGAGGCAACTGTAGGAAGAGATAGGAAAACACAAAATTCTTGGGTGTGAAAATACTCAGTGGGAAGTCTTACCCTAAGCATACAAGCCACAGTATGATGATTACTATCTTTACACCCCTAACTCTCTACTGTTAATCATCAGGAAGATGAGAATCTCAAACCTTCTGCTAGTGCTGCATCAGAATCCCTCCCTATTACTCACAAACTGTTTTCTCCCAGGCATGGGATTTACTGTGGAAAGAAGGGATACTCAAGTTGGTGAGCTTAAATTCTCCCTAAGAACCTCACAGCTAGAAGGCAGTAACACCTTGGCTTCTATTTACTGTAATGATCATCTCATCTTCTTTCCTTCAAGTATGTTTAAAGGAGTATCAGGCTATAGCTCAGCATAAAACCAGAATGACAGGTTGGAAGGGACCCCAAGGATCATTGGGTCCCTAAAAACATCTAAGAGAGAAACAGTGGAAGAAAGAGCACCGTGTGGTGACACACAGACATGCACACACACAGTTACATGCACACAGAGACAGAAGCACTGCATATAACCAAACACTGGCGTCTCTGAAAGCTGTTTACCTTCTCTAGTAATAGAAGGACAAAGAGACACGTAATGAGATCAAAGGCCAAACCTCACAGACAGATACAAAAAATAGATCAAGAAACAGCAAGGTGTTGTCATAGGAAATGTAAGGCAAACTTTTGCCAGAAGTTCATCTTCACATAAGCAGCATACAGACAGCACAGGATCAGACCCTTGCCCAGGAGCATACGTACCAATAATCATCCCACTGAAACATAGGAATCTGGACACTATTAAAGATAGGAGGCTGGGCTCAGGGATCCTCAGCCCAGATCCATCCTAGCAATGCAATTCCAGAATTCTGACCTGCTGAGAGGCTTTTTTTGGGCAGTGATTGCTCTGTGTTGAGGTAGCAAAACCCAGCAGTAGACCTCTGCACAGAGCTGAGATCTCCCTGTGCTGATATGGCCCAAATAACACAGCCCCATTAACACCCCAGGAATTGAGACAGCTGCCCTTGCCCTTTTTGAAGGGCTAAAGGAGATGGAAATTAACAGCTTTTCATGCATCATTACATCTGTCTCCTCTAAACTCAGTTTCCTAATTTTGATGTGAGATTTCCCTACTAGAGAAAATGTGACTCATCATCACCAAACTCTCCTGACCTGTGCTCACATGAGCCAAAAGTAGCTGACCCAACAGAAGATACTCTGCTACTCCAAGGGAATTTGCAGCTTAAAGATGAAAGACCTTAGACTGGACCTTACTTTTCTCCTACTATGTCCTGGATGTGGCTGCTGAGACTTCCCTTTGTTGGGGCAGTATTTTCTTCCATAAGTCTGCAAGTAAGAAAGTCATAAACTAGCCCAACACAAAGAGGATCAAGTCTTTTTTTTTAACATCTGCCAGCAGAAATGCTGCCCCTTAACTTCTCAGACCAAGCTTTAGAGCTGACCAGAGAGTGCTCAATTATGCTTAGGCCATATTTTTATTAGAATCACAGTGAGCTGTTTGCCAGAGGCTTGAACTCTTAAAAATGAGCCCCTCAAACCTGCAAGTCCATTGTCAGTGGCTCATTAGGTCTCCAGTGAAAGATGGGTCATAAATTGTATCACTGAGCCACGACGAAATTCCAAACTGCTTTGATCACAATTCACTGTGACCATGAAAGAGCTTCTGAACATGATTAAATACAGCAGAGGTAAGCCCTGGTAACTGCTTACACAGCCACTCTGCCCCCAGGTCAGTTCCCTGCAGCATCTACCTTCTACCTCACTTGCTAAGCTCTTTCCAGCAAGTGCAGGCACTAATGGTACCTCTCTTTTTGCAGAGGGATGTTGGTGTCCAGTGACTTGCCCAAGGTAATGCAGAAGTCTGCAAATGTAGTGAGCTGAGACAAGTGTCTCAACTGAAACACTCTTCTCCAACGCTGACTGGGGAAAGAGCTCCTTCCCTATTTACTCCAGGGTGGAGATGGGGTTGGAGAAACTGAGCCTCATAAATTACTATTAAAAGCACTTCTGCTAAACTGCAGAAGGAAATGCTGATGGACTAATGCTCCTTAATCCTTCAATCTTTTTACACAAAGCCTTGTTTCATCTGCAGCACTTCAACTACAGCTGCTCAGCACTGACTTCTTACTCCTGCAAGAACTATCATGTTTCTCCAGAGCTAGGGGGCTCTAGTCACTGACAAGCGTGGAGCACAGTACTTATCCGACATGTTTCAAGAGGATGGTCCCTGCTCAAGTAAGGTACACTCTAAAGGGACAGCAAGTGGATATTAATGTAGAGTAGTGAGAGCCACTGTAAGGGACGGGGACAATACCAACCAACTGCATTGCAGTGTTGCATCTGTTGTGGGGATGTCACTGCTGCCTTCACTTGTATGAAGACAAGACACCTAAGCTGCCCTGGTGACATCTGCATTACCTTACCAAACTCCTGGAACTCTAAGGCTTTGCTGACCAGAAGACATTTCGGCCAAAAAGCTGCGTTCCCAGTGGGAGATCTGGCCAGAGTCACAAAATGTGGATCAAAGAAAGTACTTCAAACCCTTCCCAAGAGTGGGCTCTGAACAGAAACAGCTTCAATCTGCACGTCTGGGTGCAGACAAGAGCATAGCTGAAAGGAACATTAGGAAACCAATGTGTGGTTCTGGTCTTGTTGCATAAGAACTATGTAAGGTCAAGCAACAAGAGCTGGACAAGAAAGTCAAGCATCTTCAGGTAGCTGTGATGCTCAAGGGCTTTTTACAATGTTTCCTCTCTTATCAGCTCCTGCCTTATCTACCTTATTTTTCCCTAGTGACACATGGAAAAAGAAAATGAATGCCCCAGAGGCTGCCACCAGCTTTCAACAAGGAACAGCCTCTTTATTGTCTGCCAGAGACAGGTCTGAAAGGCAAGGAATCAAGGCACGCAAGTCACTGGGCAAGAGAAGCCTGGAGCACTTGGGCAGACTGCAACAGGCAGGTCAGGAGGGAGGGCAAACCAGCTCTTCCCAGCACATCTGTCTCCATCTCTGCCTAGGTGAGGAGAAGCTTAATTATCTCATGCTGGAAAATAAAGGAGAGAAAAGAGCCTGTCAATATCAGCCTGGGCAGTCAGGACCCCAAAAATCAGAGGGGCAGCTTCTACTCTCACCTCATAAGGGCGATCAACAGCAACCTTCACAAGTCAGTTGTTAACTTTTTCCATTCATCTACTAGTTCAGGTCCAGAATACTCAATATCTCAGTATTCAGGGAGCAAGATACACTCAGACTGGAAGTGTCTGCAGTGGGAAGTGTGGGACAACTTTCATGTTTCTCCCTGCAGTCTGTCTAAAGCTGAACACAGGTGAATGCCACCTAAAATCAACCAAACCCAACTGCCAGTGCACCTTCTTACTGTGACACAACGTTGCTGTCCCTAACAGCAGTGATTAGCCCACAGCCACTATGCAAAACAGGACCTTAACTAATACCCTGTACCTTCAGGTGTGTGAAAACACTGAAAACAATGAAATCTCCAGCTTTCACCTCGATGGTAGTGTCAGAACTGGATTTATGTGGGCATTGTAGGTAGGGAAGCATCTCCTGATTTAGAAAGAGCTCACCTATGCACGTCCTCTGGTCCTCATGCAGTGTGTAGCCAATCCAACAGCTGCAGTAGTAGCCTCCCACGTAGTTGTGACAATGATGATTGCAGAGGGGCTCTCCATCAAACAGTTGCTTGCACTCATCTGTATCTAATGGGTGAAGCACAGAATTAAGCAACCAACACCCTTCAACACTTTTGTCTTGGTCTGAGCCACTCTGTCCTGTGAGGTTGGCTTATTTGCCCTTGGTTGCTCTGCCCTACCATATCTGCCTCCACACCATGGCCTTCTCCCACCTCTCACCAGCAGTCACAGTCTGCAAGAGCACAGGAAAACATCAACCCCACCATAGCTGTGCCTCTGCCATCTACAAGAGGGGCTGGTCTCTTACCTTCAGCAGCATAGAAGGCCTCAAAGCCCGTGAATGGTTTCTCGTTGGAGTAATCAGACCGGAACACGACCATGAGGTTGTTGTCAGCAGAGATGTAAGTCTTGTTGCCCGGAGCCTCCTCAGTGTCTGTGCTATCCTTCCCACACAGCGTAGCCAAGGTCCTCCCACCAGAGCTCAGCTGCACAATGGGCAGACAAATGCACCAGATGAGCACAGAGCTTTGCTTTTCCCAACCCGCTGCAAGCTATTTCCAACAGCTTGGAACGGATCTGTTTAATGGTGTGAGAAAAGAGGCTTGGATGCTCTCGAAAGGAGCTCCTGCAGGTCAATCCAGATCCAGGAACAGATAAGAGAAGACTTTTCCCATTCTCTGTGATTTAAGCCCAAAACTTTGTCTCCCTTTTTTCCTTTCAGAGGCCCACATAAGGCTGTGATGCCAGCCTGGGTTATCGGCACCATGCTTTGTTCACAATGCTCTTGGTAACTTGGCACTTAGTGACAGTCAGGTGCTGGTAAAGCCAGAGACAACTGGGCAAAAACATTTCCTACACTGACAAACTCAAATGCACAGCAAAAGGTGTCTGTGAACTAGGGACTCACTTGTTGTGTGAGTCACAGTTCCAGCTCTGCACCTACCAGAAAGGAGTGCTCTGTACTGCCCAAAGGAAACTGCACAGAGTCGCATGGATTTGGGGAACGGGAGCAATTTGTCTTACAGGACCATGGAAATCAGGCCTGCCCAGATGGGAACAAGGCTGCCTGACTGTGTTCCATCAGACTCAAAAATACTGCTGATGGGACTTATACTGCCACAGAATGACAGGAGTTGGAAGGGACTTCTGGAGATCATCAAGTCCAACCTCCCAGCCAAGGCAAGTTCATCTAGAGAAGATCACACAGGAACAAGTCCAGGTGGGTTTTGAATGTCTCCAGGGATGGAGACTTCACCACTTCTCTGGGTGGCCTGCTCCAGTGCCCTGTCACCTTTAAATCAAAGCAGTTTGTATATCCCCAGTGTATACAGCTCCCTCCTTAATGCACATCAGCTCCATGCAATCAGCAAAACAAGCAAGGAGGTCACTTGACCTCAAGCCAGTGGCAGGGCTGCTTGTCTGCAGCACACGTTGGCACAGGGAGCAAAAACCTGCCAGGGACACTACAGATCACCCAAATATTGTCCAAGGACATGATCTTTCTTTCCTGAGGTGGTTTCTCCCATTAGCCAGCAAACGCAGCACTGCAAGTGCAGGTTTACACAATCTGGCAGTATCTTGTTTAGACTATGGCTTACATGTTTGCAGTCTCCTGTTACCCTCTGTGTGAAGCAGCCCTTGTTAATTTCAAACACACACACTCTAACTTAAGCTAAATGAAGCTCAGATGTCATTTTGGGCAACATTTCAAGACTTACTTCATGAGAGTGGGACATCAGAATTTTCTGAGCATAAACAATTCAAGTTTCAGATACTGCAACATGACAACCAGTTCTACTTCTGGTCCTATGGGCCTCAATAAACACATCATTTAGACATCATCTGAGCCTGAACTTCACTGGCAGGTTAGAATCAAGTGCTTAAAGCAGCTGTGTTGGTCCTGCCTGTGTCCAGTATCACCTATGCACAGTTTTTAACAACTTAGCCTGCTACACATCCCCCTGCCCTGCACATACCTTCACATAATCATATTCACACAGGTAGGACAGCTCCAGGTTGAAATAAGTGAAGTAGATACGGACAGAATATCCCTTGGGGACAGTAATATTCCAGACTCTCTCCTTGTGATTTGGGTAAGCATTTGGGAAGTTGGGGGACGTGATCCTCCCATACGTCTTCTGCAGCAGAATGGTGCTGCTCACTCCACTGCAGAGCACAGCTAGCAAGACCAACAGCCTGCGTCAAAGGAAGAGAGATGAACTGAGGAGGAAGTATCAATTCATATCACACCCCAAAAGCCACACATCCCAGCTGCCAGTCTTGATACCAAACCAGGTATCTCAATGACAGCTGAAAGCTTCCTGCCCAACACCCTTCTCACAACGGAAGAAATCAGCAGGTATCAGTGGAGTCAACCTGTTGTAACAGCTAAACAAGATGAGAATCACATTGGTGCCTTCTAAGGCCTGCACAAAGCAGAGAAGCTAGGGAGGTCCCTGCAATGACACTCACCTCATGGTGCTGCTCTCCTGCCTGAGCCTGCTCTGCTCAGAGCCCTGGAGATGGAATCTCTTCTGATGTATTTGCATTTGGGGGTGGATGTATTTATTGTGTGTGCTCTGCTGTGTTTGTCTGGATGTTGAACTCTGATGTTTATCTCCCTTCCACCCCCTTTAGCCTGCTGAGTTCTGGGAACAACAATGACTCAAACCCAGGCTTGTAATCAGCATACGAGGCCTCAGTGGATGGCAGGGAGAGGCAGACAAAGATGGAGCATGGATGAGGAATGCTGTAGGCTCTTAGAGGGAGCCGTGGTATGGAGTACTGCAGCTCTGCAGGAAGACAGGCAGTGGGAGGAGGTATAGAGTGGCTCCAGACAGTGTCTGCATGGGGGACTGAGGGGAGCTGGGCAATGCTCTTCCCTCCAACCGATACACAATTACTCCTACAGCAAACAGCATGTCACTGGATGTATAGCTCCTCTTGCTCTCACGGCAGCAAGGTGTTGACAACAAAGTAATGGGGCATTTGATGGGATTTCAGAACAGGGAGGCTGCTTAGATGGTCATGTGTAGTGAGACAGGAATACTCAGGCCACACAACACTACAGTACACACAGGCACAAGTTCCAGAGATGACAAAGTTCCAGTCATCCAGAGATGACAAGTTCCAGTCCTCAGCTACATGTTTTAACCCAGCACAAGCCTGAGCTGACTGGCACCTGCTCCATGCTTTGTTTATACACATGGATTGGTTTCTATCCCATCCACTCTGGGACACTCATAAGATAAAAAGACTAACTGAAATATGGCTTTTGAACCTGGCCTGCTACAGAAACAAGTGCTCTGTGCTCACACCTGCCTGTGTAACCTTGTTTACTGACTTTAAACACCATAGCAACCATATCTACCAAAACTACCAGGAGAGTAGTTCCAAGGGTATCAGGGCAGTGGAGAAAGGCTCTCTCAGGTGAATATTGAAAAAGTAACTCTAATTTTCTTTAAATATTTGTGGATGCACACAGGGATTTCACATCATTACAAGATACCAAGGAATTCAACTGAGAAAGCCAACACCATAAGCCATAAAGCTTTATTGATTTCACTGCTTGCAGACTGCTTCTTTCCAAATCAGCGTTTAGATCTTCCACAGAACTCCTATTGCAGTGTGTGGAGAGATACACCTGAACACATAGAGGATAACAGGCAGATATATGAATGCTAAGACTAGGTCCCACCTATTCTCTGACAAAAGTAAGCAGAGAACAGCAAAACTGCTCTGCATCAGGGACCAGAACAGTGCAGTGCACATGCAGGGGAATTTGTACTGAGAGATCCTGTAATTGAATGGACACCTTTTGATACTCATTCTTGAACAGCCAAAAAATCATTACCCCAGGCAGTGAAGTTGGCACTGGCAGGAAGGCATGAACAAAACTGAAGCCAGCAAAACCATTTAGCAGGCTGCAAACAGAAACCACCACTTAACAAAAGTGAAGGAGAAACCAGTAGCAGCAGTAAGTAATGGCATAGCAGCAGTACCTACAGGCACAGTTTAGAGACAAGAATCCAGAGAGGACCAGCCTTCTCCATGGCCCAACAGCTGCTGAAATGATTCCATCAATACATGCAAGACGTGGACTTTGTACTGGCTGGGAAGGAGGGAAGAGAAAGAAAAACTCTGCAAACACTCATCCTACACCTAAATGAGCTGCTGCCTGATTGCCACAGACATAAATACTTCCATAAGCATCTCACACCAGGCTTCCTGCCCAGTTCAGTAGCAACGGCACAGAGAGTCCATTCTGATCTCAGATCTGAAAACATCTGCATAGCCCCAGAATCTGATGAGGCCCCTGAAGATGATGTTTGCTGCCTATCACTGAAATAAGGAAGATGAATTAATAAACTGTAATCCTGGAGACTGTAAGACTGAGTGCCTACTGCACACACTGGCTTTCCTCTGGCAAGGTCTGTGGAGAGCAAGGCTGCTGTGGTTTTAGTCCTCAGCACCCCATACAAACAATGCCAAAATGTCGTCACTATTTCTTTGCCTGGGAACCTTCCACCTCCAAAAGGCTGCTGGGCATCAGCTAGCCAGGTGCAGCAGTATCTTTCGAGCACTGACAGCTAACTTCAGCCCCGACAGATGATCCTCTTGCCCACAGTTTCTGTTTTGTCTGCACAGGACTAAGCCAGCCTGAAGGCTGAGTGGACTTCACTCATGTCAGTGCAATTTCCAGCACTCTAACTTGCTGAGTTACTGATCCACTTTATGAAACCTGAGTGTTATCTGAAATGACAGATGCCTCTTGGCAAGTCTGCTTGCTTGTGCCCCTGCCTCCTTCCACATTTGAAGGCTGAGGTAGCACACAGGCAAGCCAGCACTTTTAAGTGAACCACCAACACATGAAAGCCAAGGTTCAGAGAAAAAAACTTCCCCTGGAAAATAAATAATCATCTTTGGTGGAATGAAGGAATGACACAGAAATACTGCAGAGACCTCAGAGGAGTCCACCCTCTCCTTCACACCCTGCACAGTCTCTCAAAAGATGCTTTTACTACTCAACGCTGAGGTCATCTGTCAAGGAAGGGTTCCAAATCCCTCCTGTGGCAACAGCTAATGCAGACAGCTAAACCAGACACATGAATTAATCAGCAAGAGCAGAGCTGCTCAGCCAACACAGTGCCCCTCGGGCTGGTACCACTATGATGTGAGACCTGATCTCCACTTCCCTGAAAAATTGAAGAGCAGCAGGATCCAAGGGAAAAGGTGAGGCAGCTGGAAACCAGCTGTGCAGCAAGGGCCTTCATCAGAGTAGTGTGAGATTCAGGATAAGTCCCAGGGTAGCTCTCCAGTTCAGATTTCCCTTTGACCCCAAGTTTTGAAACTGCAAAAACATCACCTGAGGTAAATTCTGCCAAAGCTGTACCCTGCAGAGAGACTCACCTGTGACTGACTCTGAGATCCTGTAAAAATGAAGTCAATGCAGCCCCACACCCACTTAATCAAAAATGTCCCAGGCAGCTCTGTTCTCAAATGGCCCATGCAAAATCAGACACTGCCTCAGAGGATCGTCTTGTGCTAGGGGAGAAAACCATCTCCGGGCCTTTGAAAGGCAGCTCTTGTGTTCCTGCAGCATGAAAAGTGTTGCAATGACTGATCACAGTCAGGCCCAGATGTTTCAAGCATAACACAGAGGGCAGTGAGCAACTAGATGTGCCTCCAGAACTGGAATGGAGGTGCAGTGCCAAAGCAAGAGGCTGGTGAATGAAAAGCATGCAGAGGCCTTCCTGCCTTCTGAGACGAGGCAGTGCAGCCCTCTGCCACATGAGGGGCTGTCCATGCCTCACAGATCAGGAGAGCAAATGAGCGCAATAGCTGCTTTCTGGGATCCCTAAAGACATTGCTCCCCGCTGCCCCTTCTTTCTCAAATGCCAGCTGTCTCTGCAGAGCCCTAAGAGATTTCCTGGATGCTTGCTGTTCCATGGCTAAACCAAATCTTCCACAATGAGGAGTTCAGAGGACTGGGGGGAGCACATGCAGCAGTGGAAGAGGTGTTTTGATTGATCATTACAAATCAAATAGCGTGACTGACATCAAGACAAGCAAGCAGATCATGGAGTGGGGCTGAGGAAAGAGCCTGGCTGCTGGGAAACACAGGAAAAATACTCTTGCAAGGGAAAAAACAGCAGACAGCAAAGCTCATGAGTGGGGCAAGATACTTCTTCAGTTTGGGTATGCTCTCCTTTTTCTTACGCTGCCTGTGGCCACATCATTTTCACTGAAAGACGGACTCAGCTGCTATGGAGTGCTACGACTTTTGTCCAGCAGCAAAAAGTCACTGGACTTGTTCTCTCTGCTCTGCACTAACTGACCTCCAAAGGGCAACCAGTGCACTTCTACACAATGTAAGAGCACTCAGATCTGAGCTCAAATTGTCTAGAAAGATCAACAAACACCCTGATTAAAGATACTGACCAACAGCTTTGCTCCTCTAGCATGAACAAAGTTCTCAAAAACAAAAGTAACCCTCATTTATCTGTGTGGTTGCTCTCAGGCTGTGAAATGCGACCTCTTCAGGAGCACCACAAAGCTCAGAGTGCAAAGCACACATCTCTAAACATGTGCCTCTGTGTATGCACACATTCATGCATATGTGAGAGTCATCACATGTGTGTCCTTGATTTACACATTGTGTATATACACACTCTCAAAATGAGCATGTGGAAATAGCTGTGTAACCTCTGCTCAACTACACAGCTGCAGAATCCAACAGATGGCATCTTCATCATGCCAGCCCTCTTCAGCCACTGCATGGATGCATGGCCATGTATCCGCACACAGGGCTACAGGAACCCCAGGGCAAACCCCTGCGCTGCACACATTCATCCCCTTGGGAAGAGAACAGGACAGCTGGTCACATTACTCTGCCTGGAAAACACTCCCACTCTGCCATGGGAAGCAGCGTAAGAACCCTGTAGGTTGGAACTTCTCCATCCCTCTCCTGTCTTCCCAGTCTCAGCAGCCTGCCTCTTGAAAGCTGAACTAGCTCACAATGCTACTGTCTCACTCCCACCCACATCCTTGGTAGCTGCAGCATGTCTGCTGGGCTGGCTCCAAGTCTGTGACTTCACTGGAGCAGCTGTTTGTGCTGGGAAGAGAATTTGGTTCCAATTCAGATGCAGTAGAGCCAAAGCTATGAAATACAGTGCTGTCTGCTCTCCAAGCAAAGATGCTGTGCATGTTACAGGCACAGCCAACACACCTTCCCTGAGTAAGTCTGCTCCAAAGAGCTCAGAGGAACAAAAGCGGTGGGTGAGTACCACACATCTAACCTATCCCTTGTTCAACATGAAGCCTCCAAGCAGGGAAGGAAGACTGAGGGTGACAAAAAAGCAAAGCAAGGCAAAGCATTGTAGTAGAGGACACAAAGACCAACCAAGGACCAGCCCATCGGGAACTCTCTCTTGTGAACAGAGTGAGCCTAATCAAATGCCTCCTCTGAGCCTAACCTAGCCTCATTCAACAAGCACCTGGGCCCTGCAAAGTAACTAGGAGAGTTTTCAGCTCCCAGAATAGCAGCCAGGAATGACAGTCTCCTATACAAAGAACAGTTTGGGGTTACACATCTGCCACATTGACTCCAAGGCCTGGGAAGTCACTTGCCAGCCTAGAAGGGCTATTAGCATGTGCCATTCCCTCCAGCACACAGTCTCCAACAAGAGGATCCACTTGAGCAGCAGCCTCTCTCCAAAACCATTCATTGTCAAGGAAGAACTGAAAAGCAAGCTTGGCAGAAGAACTGCATCCATCTCCTGCTGGAGTTTCCACATAATCTTCAACTTAAGAGTCATAATTCTTAAGAAAGGGTTATTCTTCCTTAAACAAAGATTAAACCCTTTCCTGCCCACAGAAGCAGACTCTGCAGAGCACAGTGACCACCAAGTTTGGGATGAAACCTTGTTTTTTCAAAAGGGAACTCAGACTTCTGCACACCAAAACTACAGCAGAGAAGCTGCTCTCAGCTGAGAGCACAAGGTCTGCCTTTGAAGTCAGACCTTGGCTGCTTGTCTCTATTTCTGTCACTTCCATTTCTTCCTTCTTGTGTCATGACTCTTCTCTCTGTATATCCCATTGTTAACACTGAGAATAACTGTATTCACCTCCCACCTTGTGGAGACAGGAGGAGACGATAAATTCCTGAGGCTCCCTCCCTGCTCAGGAAGAGTGAGAAGCTGAGAAACATGCTGGAGAATAGATTTTAACAGCATTAGGACTGGCAGATTCATTAACCCCCTTGCAACAGGCTCCTTGTCCATACAGACATGCAAATGGATTTTCTGCTCCCTCGTTTCAACTCAAACCCATTTTTCACCATTTTTCTTCCTCTGCAATTGTCCATAACCTCATTTTTTTTCTAACAAGGAGGCTATTACTCCACTAATCTAAATAAACAGTAAAGCCAGCCCAAAGCACTCCCAAAAGCAGAGCTATCGCTCACTCATTAAAGAGTGAGTATGATCCATCAAAATGGACAAATCTTCCCTCTGGCTAAACCCCTCACTGAATACACACAACTTCATTCCTGCCTTGGAGCAAACAGATTGAAGCCGTGTCAGAGCCAGCAGTCACATCAATCAGAACTTGTATATTAAAATGCCTGTAGCACTCCAGGAAAAACCCAAACCTACCAAGCAATCAGCTGGGTTCAGCTTTTGCTTATCACCACAATATGCCTTCACCAACTATTTCAAATCATGACTCTTCAAAGAAGTCTGGGATCTCTGCTTGTTCTCCTCTCCAGGGAGGAGAAATCAGAGATACCTTCTAGGCACCTTCTAGATGCACTGCCTTTTACTGCCTTATTTTTAAAGCACAAACATCAAATCTGTTTCTGACCAAAAGACCTGGCAATGTTCATACCAAATACTTTCTTTCTGTCTGGATTTAAGCTCCTTTTTGCCAGAATGCCACCCTGAAGCTCTTGTTTCTTGCCCTAGGGAAAAAAACCCAAAGAAACAGGCCCACCAAAACACGGGGTAAGAGTTCTGTACTGCACAGACACTTTACTCATAAGCTTCTTTGCTGGCTTTTGCTTCTCTCACAGGAATCTTCACCAAGCTATAACCAGCAAAACATCCTTTTGCTCCTGTGTGGTTTTTCGGGCAATGTCAGACACTTGGATTTGAGGTGAGATTGCTGTTATTTCACAGAGCAATTTAACTTTGTCCTTTGAAGGAGTGGGCTGCTTACCTGGGCTTCCTACTCCTCACTTTTCAACGTGGTTAGTGAAATCCACAACACTGAAGTTTCAGCAGGAGTCGTGACTAAAGCTTGAACAATGGAGGGAATCTGCAAAAAGAAGAGAACAGCTTTTAAATAGTTTTCAACAAAACACAATTAAACAGAAGCATTAAAAAGGAGTGAGCTCCTGCCAACTGTGTTCTGTTTCAGACAAATCTGCATTTCAGAGACAGGCAGAGCTAGAAACCTGGCTGTACAAACCCAAATGCTCAGGTGTGGGCACTGAGAAGAGCCTGTAAGACTGCAACTACATATGTGACTTTTTCACACCTACTGGACATATTGCCAGCTGGTTTTACCTACTACCAGCAGCCCCACCGCTTGTTGAGTCTCCAAACTCTACGCAGAAAAAAAAACCACTAGAAACTGTTGACATACCCTGGAGGCACTGGGCCTGCTGGCAAGTGATAGGAGACCTGGCAGATGCTGTAACCCTCTAATTTAAAATTAGGCAGAGGGTCTATGAAAGTACATCCTAAATTGCCCCAAACATGGTATCTGCCAGGAACTCCCACTAGTCAGCAACCAGTTGCAAGAGCTTGCTTTGCTCCACTGGAAAGACAAACAGAATCATCTGGCTATATGCAGAGTTCATTTGGTACAAGGATATTGGATCTAAACCAGATTCCGACCTGAATGCCAAGGCACTCAGAGCACGGATACTTCATGATTTCAGTCCAGCTCTGAGCCTTCTTGGCTAACAGCTAAAAATGAAAGAAGAAACTCATGGAGATCAAAACAAAACTACTTCAGGTACATCTCTGTGGGGCAGGCAAATGGGAAACACTCTGGCTACAGCATGTCTTTATCTAAAGTGGCAAGAGTCACACAGAACCACCAAGCAGCCAGCAAATTAAAAGATCATTGCATGTTAATTTAAATGTTTGGCTGGGATTCCCTGAGGCCTGGTGGGAAGAATCTCTGAGGAAATGATGATATTTTGTTTGATGTATGTTAGCAAGGAGAAAACCGAGCCAAAGTACTCACGTGGCTGGAAGAATTATTCTTGCTGAAGTCAGATTACTCTAACTTGTCTGTTAGCCTCTGCTTAGCAGCACAGTAATGACCCAAAATTGCAACTGACAGATTGGTGCTGAGACTTTGTCTCACTGAGGCTACCGCATGTGGATGGGCCATTATTCTTTCAATTTTGGTCTCTGATGCCTGTTAACATACATTAGGCTCTTCCATATGGTACTTTTTAGCCTGGTGTCCAGGCCAGCTGCCTGGGCCTCTGTCCCCACCCACATGCTCAGGCCCTGTCTAATGAAAATGGATGATGGCCTCAGCTTAGTAATAGGACACAGATGGACAAAAAGGGTTTTCGCTTTGAAACGCATTTTCATTTAAGAAAGTCTCCAGACACTGGGAGGTTTTTATTCTTCTATCACTGCAATATTCCCCCCTAATACACTGCAATCTTCAGTGAGGAATTCAAAGCAGCAAACCTTCAGTTCAACTGGATCTGGAAGTCCACAGACCTGTGTCCTGTTCTAGTGCAGCTATTCTGCTCACGGCCTGACAGTCACTTGTCTGCCTCATCTCTTCTACTCATGTGAAAGACCTTCAGAATGAGAAGCAGCATTTTTGGGGGCAGATCTGTTAAAAGAAGGCTTGACAGGTTGCTGAATCAGCCTCAGCTGAAGGACTGTACTGCCTCCTGCATCAGAGATAGTAATGATGAATTAAAAACCCTTGTACTGTTATGAAAGCCTTGTGCAGACACAGCAAAAGGAGCTCCCACAGTCATACAGGAGAACACAGGGCTGCAGGACTGTGCAATGGGCATGGCAGTCAAGGGGCATTTCCCAGCAGGAAATTTCAGGTTACTCTTTGTGTTAAAAATATCTGTATTCCAAGAACAAACTGGCACAGATGACAGCAGAGTAAAACCATATAGCTACCAACAACTGCAGAGTCATCATTAAGCAGCAGCCAAACATCTGCTGAAAGATGGACCCACCTCTGTCCTGGGTCAAGTGTCCTGTGCCCTTACGTTGCCACTGCAAGACTGTAGCCCAGTAGAGTTTTGCTAACAGCATTTCACATACCTCTTATGCTACCTTGGTTCTGGTGGCCTGAGACATCTCATACTCAATTCCACACAGACTAGACAGGACTTGGTTGCCAGCTGCACTGCCACAGTGGTCTGGGAAATCACCCAGAACCAAGTCCCCTGTGCTGACAGCTTTCAGACAGACTTGTTTTGCAGTAACCCTGCTAGAAGATGGAGATCCCCTGTGTTCTGCATCTGCACTCTGCACTGGGAAGCTCCCAAGGGCTCATAAGGCTGTCTCCAGCTCTCCAAAGCACTCCTTGTTATTTATGGTTTCTGTGCTCCTGCTCCATCTTTTCCAGTAATTTGGAAATAATCCCCTTCCTGCTGGGGATTTCAGCTCTGTGACATCTCATTGAGCAGGCAGCCCAGCTCCTCTGAGAGGTGAAGCCCACTTAAACGTTTCTGAGGGACAGGGCAAGGGTCTGTGTGCGCACCTGTGGTAGTGGGGTGGGCCTCAGGAAAATCATTCTCTTTCAACCCCTCAGCCTTCATTACAGTTTGCTTCTAGGTGCCAGCTCTGATTTATGGTCTGCCATTCAGAGGTTACAAAGGCCTGCAGCCAGAGCTGACCAGCTGTCAGAGCACAGGCTTACAGAGACAGCAACCCATTAACCTGTCTGCCTCCATCCCACATCTGATAGAGGAGCTGACAAAGGTGGCCTGTTCTTAGTGCATGGTGTCTACCATTGCCTGGGGCTGTGGAGACACCCAGAACTAGTGAAGAATCCCCAGGTGCAGTAATTTGGACATAGCCCTGTCTTGTGCCCCCAAAAAGGACATCCTGGATTGTGGGCCTCACCCTTCTGCTTGTTTCCTGCAGGATCTCTGCTGCATTGGCTGGCACTGGCTTGTCTCCTGTTCAATAGGAATGGCCGTTCTTGTCTGAAGCACAAGATGGCAAAGAAGGATCACCTCACAAAGACACCTTCATCAAAACTCTGGTCAGGTAAAAGCAGCAGCAACTGATTCTCTGAAAAGAAGAATATGCACATACAGACACACACAGCCACTTCCTCCTTGCAATAGTAACACGCAGAAATTTCCTAGTTTATACTAAGACAGAGTAACAGAAGACTGACAAATGTGAGCCTGCCCTCGAATAAATCGTTCAGTGGAGGGAGAACATTTCCTCACCTCACTCTGCTGGCTTTAGGAATCCACTTCTGAGCCATACACTACTTAGCTTTGCAACATGGAAACGTTCACATTTTTATTCTGGAATGGAGCAAAAGGCCACCAACGGCGTTTCATGAGTTACTCTGCCTCTAGCCCACTTTGTCCCATGGCATGACAAGCTCTTCCAGCACTGAAGAGGGTTCACTCATCCTTTCGGAAGAGCAATCATGAGGCACTTTCCAGCCCACTGGCTCCTAGCAGGGGGTAAATTCATCAGTTCACAGCCCGAGATGAGCACTGCTTGGAAGCCAGCATTTCAGAGCAAAGACTGCTGTCTGCTCCCCATGCTTCTGGGCTCCTGAAGTGTAAATCCACAGCTTGTTAGGCAGCTGCAGCTCTCTCTCTGAACACCTGCACCTAAGCTTCTGGCAGGGCACCTCACCAAGGGACTGATTTACCTCTGACTAGATGAGCCCTGTGTTGACCAATGCCAGAGGCAGAGCTTTCAGAGCAAACAAAGCTCGTGTGGAGACATGTCTTGACCTTTGGGTTTCACTCTGAGGACTCTGCACAGAGCCTTGTCCCAGTTATAAGACTTAGGAGCTCTGTGTAAAACATTACCACAGAAATACTCTCCCTTCCTTTTATATGTTGATTAAGCTGTGCCTGTGCTAGGTTCACCAACACAGCCCAACACAGCCAGTGCTACCTAGACAATTTGCTTTTGTTCAAACACATATGCAAAGTCAAAATCGACCCTATTTGAAGACTTTTCCCTTTATGCAGCTATACCTGAAGCTCCAGTACGTCTAAAATGATGTCTATAATCATTGCCTGAGGGACCAAAAGTGTTCTGGGCCATTTCTGGAGTGTACAAACCAGGAGTGGGCAGCTTTCCACAGCCATAAATCTTTGGCTGCTTCCCCTCTGTTAAGAAGAGGCACAGCAGCCAAACACAGCCCCGTGAAACTGAAGTTATTTTAACAGCAGACTTACCTAACCAGCAAACCATCTTACATCAGGAAGCAAGCCTGACCTCGAGCCAAATTCAACAAGGTCCCAGCTGTAAAGATCACCTTTTTTAAAACACGAACCACTAATTGGTTTTAAACAGGAGTCCTCCAGGTCCCCATGGTTCTACTAGAACAGAAATTCCTCATTCCCAGCTGAATGCACAGAGCCCAGGGAAGCAGCAGTATGCTCTCTGCTCTGGCACAGCCAGCTACTTATTCCCTGGTGTGATGTGGCAACGCTTATCCAGCTCAGCCTACTGTTTAAGACTAAGATACTCTCTGGGGAGGTGGAAGACATGGATTTGAACTGTTTGGAAGCAGACATGATGGAAGGTTTGACTCTAGAGTCAAACAGCTCTCACCAAAGCTCCTATCTTATGAGACAGAATTGCCTTTTCTTCAGGTACCTCCCTCCTAAGGCTTCAAAACAAGACACAAATCTAACAGACTGTGCTATGAGGAACACCTCTGCCAAGGGAGCTGGGGTTGTTTAGCCTAGAGAAGACTCCACTGGGACCTCAGAGCTGCCTTGCAATAACTGAAGGGATCCTACAGGAAGGTGGGAGAGGGACTTTTCGCAAGAGTGTCTAGAGACATGACAAGGGGGAATGCTTTGAGGCTGAAGGAGAGCAGGGTTAGGCTGGATATTACAAAGAAGTTCTTCATTATGAGAGTGGTGAGACTCTAGAACAGGCTCTCAGGAAGGCTGTGGATGTCTCCTCCCTGGGGGTGGTAAAGGCCAGGCTGGACAAGGCCTTGGGCAACCAAGTTTAGTTGAGAGGTGTCCCTGCCCACGGGATGATCTCTGAGGTCCTTTCTAACCTAACCCTTCTCAGATGCTATGAAGAGCAACAGCAGAATTCACTTGACAGCAGAGAAAAGATTCCACTCTAATCCAACTATTCCTTTCCCAGTTTGTTCCTGACTGCTAATACACCATCAACCTCAAAACAGGCTTTATTGTATAAAATAAATGGACTCTCTGCTTTTCAAACACAGGTTCAGTGTTTCTGAGTAGAGCCAAATATGATAACCTCAGACAAAAGCCACTGTGCGATCTTATGCCTCATTCTCCCTGTGATACTAGGTTGAACCTACATTTTCTGTAGCTGCAATCAATGCTGAAGTTCACAAGTTGTTTGGGAATGACAGACACAGGCAGCACTGTTGTGTTCCCACTACATTTAACTCCACTTGCCAGCTACCTGCAGACAGACAGCATCTTTGTGAAGTCAAATCAGATTAGAAATCTCTGTCTGCACACAGTGAAGCACTGATTCCCTGCTAGTTCAGCTGACAGTACAGATTAAAACAAGATCTTTGCTACAAACATGACAGCATGGAAAGAGGATACTAAAATTCAAATTAGTATTTGTCCACATATGCACATACTTTGATCTTAGAGTAAATGAGATTTACTCTGTTTTCATGGACGAATAAGCTACCTTAGACTGCCTCACATTTATCATGGGACAGGATATGCACACACAGTTACCCCTGGGTACTGGATATGCTGTAGGTTCACAGCTGAGCTCATCCCCATGGTAACTTCTTCACTTGCCTGCAGCTTGATGTATAAGCATGAGCCAGCCTGAGGTTAACACAATAATAATTAAAAAATAAATACAGTGAATACCTCTGGACTATGCATTAAATTAGGTGAGGTGAGCACTGTGTGTGCTAGTTGACTTTAAAGGTTTGCCTTCAGGCATCTTTTATGCTTTTTAATGTGCCTTTCTCATTTTTCTAAAGATCTAGAGACACATCACAGGTATTATCCACTTACTCATACACACAGAGAATTACTTGCAGCTGTGACAAGACTTTAAAAGGCACTGGCTACTGTATATAACAAAACCCCTACCGTAGTCCCTCTCCCTGACAAACCATTCTAAGACTCACCATTCTTTTGTGACAAATTAAGCAGAAAACGCTCAGCAATGACAGGTTCCTGCTGACTCTTTAAGCCACTCCCACAGGATCTGATTTATCCTGCTCTGCTCCCTAATGTTAAATGCCCTCATTAGGCAGGACCTCACCTGGCTTCAGCCTCAGCACGCTGACTTAGCAAGGAAACTGTGAAACGACATCCAACTCAAACACTGATCTCAGCACTGATGAAAGGAGCTGTCTCAACTGCCTTGGCCCCTATCCACAGCACGTGCACTGGCGACGCAGGCTTCCTGCCTGGTGCTCAGCCAGTGTGCCTCAGCCTGCATTAGCAGGAACCATCTGTAGAGATGAAAGAATCACAGAATCACGGAATTGTTAAGGTTGGAAAAGACCTCCAAGATCACCGAGTCCAACCACAACCCAACTACCATGACCACTACATCATACTCTGAAGTACCACATCTACAGTCTGCTTGAATACCTCCAGGGATGGCAACTTCACCACCTCTCTGGGCAGCCTGTTCCAACACCTCGCCACTCTCTCAGTAAAGAAGCTTTTCCTAATGTCCAATCTAAACCTCCCCTGGCATATTTTAAACCCATTTCCTATTGTCCTATTGCTGGTTACTCAGGAGAAGAGACCAACTCCAGCCTGACTACAACCTCCCTTCAGGTTGTAGAGAGCAATGTAGCCTCCAGACTAAGCAACCCCAGCTTCCTCAGCCACTCCTAGTATGAAGAAGGGTTCCCTTTCCAAATGTAATTCCAGCCTTGAGAGCAGCTGGACCATTCTCTCCTCCAGGAAACCACTAAATAATAAAACATGCATAGTTTGCTGCAGAAGCAGCCTCTCTTAAGGGTGATCCTTGTGTCCAGGTGCATTATTAGCACAGACAAGATTTAATCGTGGATGACAAGGCAATTTTTCTAAGAATACTTCTAAGGTACTAGCATCCTGTCTCATAGTGCTAGGCAGGTCTTCATAGCAATAACAGCTATAATCAGCTCTTACATAGCACTCTTCATCCACTTATCTTGAAGAGACAAGAGCTGTTACCCAATTTTAAAGACAGGGAAATTGAGGTTTTTGAAAAGGAAACTGAGGCATTGAAAAGGAAGTAATGATAAAATGCAAACACCAGCAGCGAAGGGAGGCATAAAACCAGGTCTCATGTGTCCTGGCCGGGTGCTCCAGGCAACACAGTTGGAAAGCTCCATATCCCATTACCCATACACTGAGTTGCTGAGTTGCCCCAGCAAGGATCTTATTTTTCATTATGGAGTGAAAAATAAAACAAGCCACAGGGCTCTAACTCCTCCTGCAAGCCAGACACACAGCCAGAAATTTCTATGGCAAACGATGCAGTGAGAATGCAGTCTGACAAAGAGCAAAGTGGCAGTGGCAAGCCAGCCCATCCAGGTGCTGCAGTGGTCACAGCACTTGTCATTTAGGAACAGCAGAGGAGTTGGAAGTGTTCTTCAACTGTGAGAGAACAGGGCCGGCTGCTGCTAAGTCCAAAATGCTGTTGCCGAAATGAGTGACCTCACGGTCACCAGCCTCGAAAGGCAGAGTGTACAGGTGCAAAAGCCCCTACATATAACAACAAAAGCAAGCCCCTACACGTAAGGACCTTCTGGCTGTCACCAGAAGCCAGTCACATCTCAGAGATGAGCTCAGTAACATACATCTGCAGCCTGACATTTTGTGTGGCCATCCCCAGCAATGTAATACAGCTCCAAAACTCACCTTGTTAGTACTAAGAATTAAATTTAATAGAGCAAGAGAATTTATTTATCTACTTTCTACTGCGAGGCCAGAGCTGCTGCAGCCTCCTTTGGAGAGATGTGCTGAAGTCAAACATGTCTCTTTTTCATCTCTCCATACTACCTGTCAGTGCCAAACAGAAGCTTCAAAAAGCTTCTCAGCAAGTCAAAAGAATTAAACCAGCAGGCCCTACTACCTTCCGGACAACAAATGGTCTTCCAGAAGGTAAGTATGAGAAATTGAGTGCTGTGTTCAGTTTTCAAGCATAACAATACACAAAAAAACCACATTTGTTGAGAGTACCAGAACAGAGCTGCTGGCCCTGGGGTCACTTTGAGAGGCAGAGCTCAGCATTTCAGATGAACACACAGCCGCAGAACACCCCAAAACTGCTCTGGAGATAGCTGCTGGCAAAGCAGAGGTGAGGCAGGGCCGGGCTCGAGGCAGGCCTCCCCTTCCCACTGCACCTACCTGGGTGCTTCATTCGGCCACAGCCAGGGCACAGACAGCACGGAAAGGAGCACACATGGGCTGGTCTTCCTCATGCTGTGGACCAAACCATACTCTCCAAATCGTGACAGGGAAGGCCACCTCCACGGGCACAACCCTGGCTGCTCAGCACCAGGGTCTCACTTCCCCAGCCCACCCTGGCACAGAGGGGGCACGCACACCCACCTTGTCTCTCAAAGGCTGAAGGGGCAGCTGCAGCTACTTTGAGGGTGCTGCAACCCTGCGCCCACCGAGGGGCTCGTCTCGGCGGGGTAAGGAGCCCCTCTCGCCTCGCCGACGCGAAGCCCCTTCCCAAAATGGCCGCCACCCCCATGGCCACCCCTCAAGATGGCCGCCGCCTCCTCAAGCGTCCCGTGCGAGGCCAGGCCCGCCCCGCACCGCCCCGGCCCTGCGGGGTGAGAGAGGCAGAGACGAGTCCCCGAGTCGCCATGCTTTATTCTCAGGGGTGCAGAAGAAAAGGGAAGGAACTCGGGGGACAGGGCAGCTGAGGGGAGCGGTGGGTGTTTGCGGCTGTGCAGCCCAGCGGGGCCAAGCTGGGCTACACTAGCAGGAGGTGAATGTTTTCCAGAAGAAGTTCTTGCAGGGAGCCTTGCGGTCCCGCTGCGATAGCTGGGCGAGCCGCCCCAGCACTGCCCGCTCCTCCGCCAGCTTGTTCTCCTCCTCCATGTCCGGGGAGGCCAGCTCACGCCCCGTGTCCACGCTGTCCAGCAGCCCTGCCAGCATCTTCAGGATGGCCTCTTTCCGGACTGTGTTCTGCTCCTGCGGGCAGAGAGCAGGGGAGAGTGACAGACGCCGCCCTTGCTGGTGCTCTGTCCTCAGAGCTGATGCGTTTCCCATCGGCCGGAGCTGCGCAGGCTGCGGCCGCAGGTTCCTCTCTGCCCAGCACAGCCCTGCCGCGTTCTGGCTGGAGCAGAGCGGCTGACAGGTCCCCACGGGCTGGCCCTGCGGCCTGCGAGCGCTGAGCCTCAGTGAATGCCAAGCTGCCTCCTCTCGGAGCAAGCCCTGCTCCCTTCACAGCTCTGACTGCCCCGCGCCCGCTCGGGGAAGGTCGGGCGAGAGGCACAGTCCGACCGAGCAATGTTGAATTAAACGTGTCAGAGGCTGCAGCCCACCCTGAAATGCTGAGAACAGAATCTAACAAGCAAGAGGACTGGGTTGGAGGGGAGAGAGGTGCCCTAAGTATCTGCCAAGTGCTTAATCCGTGGCAGGTAGCTTGTATTTCAGGAACGAGAGCCCGGATTTCAATAGCCTGACCTTGGGGGAGGGCACTGAAAGCCGAGTCGCCAAGCTCCATCCCTTTGCCGTAGCAGGATACGGGAGAGCAGAGCCTGTGGTTCGGGGCTTGAGGGATTCCCATCAGCAACAAGCTCTGGATTTATCTTGTTTCTCCTAACTTTATATCCAGCAAATCTGAGGAATTACCTCTTGCCTGAGCATTCCTGGTCTCAATGAGTCATTAGCAGAGATAGCTGGTATGGGACAAGCTGGGATAGCTGGTTTGGCAAGAACAGATCTTGCTTCCCCTGCAGATGAGAATCTTGGAATGCTATTATGAATGCCAGGTTTACTCCTGGGACTGCTCTACCTATCTTGCTGGCTCTGTCAGCTAAGGGGCACTTGGTGAGCAGCTCAAAGGATGGATAAATACAGGCAGCAACAATTATTTTCAGCTTACATGACAGAATGTT
This sequence comes from Tricholaema leucomelas, assembly GCA_013400475.1. Taxonomy (NCBI): domain Eukaryota; kingdom Metazoa; phylum Chordata; class Aves; order Piciformes; family Lybiidae; genus Tricholaema lacrymosa; species Tricholaema leucomelas. The sequence goes on along the minus strand of WAAF01004979.1, from coordinate 700,711 downwards.
TATGGCTATTTCTAATCCCTTTCCCAGCTCTAGTGATTAACTCTGCTTCCAAACAAGAGACACTGCGGCATCAAACAATCAAGAAGGTAAAAGCCAGTTTGTGCCTATCCTGACTTTCTCTTGTGCTACAAGTACAGAAATGTCTTGAGCCTCTGGGAGATGGACCAAGCCCACCTAAATGTGTCTCCTGGGTCGTGTCTTCTTTGTAAGCTTCTTTCCTAAGCTTAAGTGCTGCGATTTGAGCTGACCTGTTCCAAGCAGAGCAGCAGCTCCAGGCTCAGGGCTGTGGAAGGCAAAACTCATCCTGCTGTTAGGGGATATTCCATCTGCATGATCAGCTGTGGCTGCTAGTGAAACTAGACAGCTCTCCCCCTGCACCGATCCATTGCTAACGTCCTTTCTGCTTTTAGCTGTGAGACTGCAAGACTCTGGGGCAGCAGCTAGAGATGTGAGCAGGGGTGGGCTGCAGCACACCTTTGGGCAGCTGCTCGCTTCCCTGTGCCGCATCCACCGGCACCTCAGAACGCACAGATCTTTCCTTTGCTCCTGTGCATTTTATGGTGCTTCACAGGTGAACCCCAATATCCTTCAGACTTAAAATATTTGTGTGGGTGACAGCAGTGGTGACTGTGGGGATTGGTTCATCGATATCAACAGCTTTTCAGTCTGTGGAATGCTCTAAAGAGAACTATGATATCTGTTATAATTAGATCATTATTTTGTAAGTAATGGTGTGCAGAACACTAAGAATCATTACACTTGAATTACTGTTTGCCAAAGCCTTACTTACTGATTTATTGCCTACAGCTTGTTTCTTTTTTCCCCAGCAACCAGCATTTGCACCAGAAAGAGTTTACGTTTTAGGTGCTGGATTTGTTATTGTAAGAATGTACAGCTGAAAGTTCACAGTTAGCCCCACAAGGGTTAATCCCAGCCAGCTGCAGAAGCCCTGCTCTCTAACAGAATGCTAGCCCTAGCACCTCACACTGTGTACGTTTTTCCTTGCAGCCAGTTTTGTTGTTAATGGGATGTGAGCCTACTCCTGAAGCAGCAAGACACTGATGGATGAGCTGGAGCCAATGCAAGGACAGAAAAAACAATGTGGGTACACACAAAGGAGAAGTTAGTGCCTTTGAAACCAGCACGGGGATCCTTCCCTTCTCTGGGCAGCTTCTCTACGGGACTGGAGTAACAGCAGCAGCCTCTGGGATACAGCTGTGAACAGGACTGGCAGAGCAGAGGAACACCAGGGACGGCAAGGAGCATGCAGGTGAGAAAACTGCGGGGTGAGGGCAAGCCGAACAGAGCACTTGCTTGTGATGATGTTATGCTACTGCTTCCTGCCTCTTTGGCCTCTTGGGGAAACAGTCCAGCAAAACAAAGTTATTATAGTGCTGCAGCCATTATAATATTAGAGTTTTGCCAGTTGGTAGGATAATTATATTGCTATAATAAGTTCTGCCACCGCATTGAGCTGTGCCGGTTCAGAGTGTAATTATTCTAGCAGAACTATGTCAGTGTAACCCCCCTTGTGAATTCTACTCTGGAAAAAGCAATTTTATTCTGATATAATTACTTCATTTATTATTCCTCTGTTACTTTCCTACTGAACCCATCTTTTAAACATTTGCCCTTCCCAGGAGTCCTATTTAAAATATCATCTCCCTTGATCATTTTACCAATTACAGATATCTCTTCTCTCTCCCTAGTACTCTGCTTTATTCTCTCTTGCTGTACTCTTTCAGCAACATCCCTTTCTCCTTTTCCCTGTCCTCTCTGTTCTGCTCTTTTTGCATTTTGTTTTTTTGCTTAGCTCAGACTTCACTTTTGCAGTTCTTTGGCATCTGCCCTGGTACCTTTCCTAAATAAAGTGGCTATTAAGCTGTAGTAATAGCCTGTGCTTCAGCAGTGCGTGAAGCTGAAGTGTCTTGGAATATAGGAGTGGACGAGTTGTTAGCATCAGGTAAAGCCCAGTTGCCCTTACTACCTGATACCCTGGCTCCAGCCTGCCTCTGCATGCTCCCGCCTCACCCAGCTGTGCACAGCTGCACGATACTCACCCTCGTGCTCTGTATTGCGAGCCTCTCCTCGCCGGGCAGTGCGGTGGCTCTCACGCTCCACGCCAGCAGCAGAACGGACACCAGGCTGGCCACCAGCTGCATGATGTGCAGGCTGTGACTACTGTGCTGAACGAGGAAGACTGGGAGAGGGAGCTCTTTCTGGGCTCTCTTCTGCCTCAGACAATGGCTGCAGCCCCTTTTATAGCCCTCCCCCTAGCCCAGTGGGTGACGCAAACAATTAAGTCTATATCAAAGGCAAATTAGACTTTGGAGAGGTTGTTAACACTTGGCTGCTTGAGTGGGATACTTCAGTGCCTCTGGGCTTTCCATGTGCCAGACCTGCAGAGACTGAGGGAGCAAAGGTTTGGAACTCTCCAGTGACATGCTTTTTCTTCACCCCGACAAATTTTAGGCACTGGCTGTGCCTCTCCTGCTTGGCTGAATTGTGCTTGGGAACACAGTGTTGGATAGAGCAGGCCACCAGCTTGCACAAACCCATGGCCAGTGCTGGATGAATCAGAGGGAAGAGGTAAAACTTCTGGCCACCAGCACTTAGATATGGGCTTGGACCCTCAGCCTCTGTGTCCAAACAGCTCCAGACTCCAGGGGTATTTGGATCTGCATCCAGTGATGCATCTCACTGTGGAATGCCAATCTGGCAATGCCAAATATCCCCTTTATGGTAACGTGGAGACACAGGCTGCAGCTATGCAGTAACAAATCTGTCTGGCACACGAACATAGCACCACCTGGAAGCCAGTTGGAGATTACTGGGTTTTGTTCCTAATGCTGTTTCAATACATCTTGAACCTGTCCCAGAAACATGGGTCAACACAGAGAATCCTGACTTGGAGATGTCTGATTTAAAAGCGTTAAAGGGGAAGCAGAGTACTGAAAGGCTGGTCAGAGCTGGGGCTGCAGAGAAAGGCTCACTGTGTCTTGGCTACTGCAGGCTGCTTGAATTAAGTTCCTGACATTTCTGATCCCTGGTTGGCAGTTATAAGGAATGCTTCTCCCTCTGTCTAGAATGCTGCCCTACCAGTGAGGTTGGTCTGTGGACCAGAAGGTGCTACTAAGCGTTGCCATCTGCTTTGTATTGTCCCCACCGTGCAGGGATGGCATCCAGTGCCCATGCCTGTGAGGGTTGCAGAGATGGGATCTCAGCCCTAGCTCACCGCCAGCCCTTTCTCCAGAGGCACTCGCCTGAGGGCAAGTCCTTTCCTGACCCTAACAACAAAAGGGAAATTGTTATCCTAAGGCAGCAGATGCAAAAGCCCACCCCATGGGCTGGGGGCTGACAGCCAAGAGGATGCTGTGGCAGAACTAACAGAAGGCAGAAACCCCATTCCCCACTTTTACTGCTTACCAGCATTGTAGTGCCTGGAAACAGCGTGCTGAAGCTGCGCCTGCAAACAGTCCAGCTCCTACGGCCAGTGAGAACCCCCTGTGTGCTCCTGAGGGGAAAGATGCCATCATTTCCCGTGTGTCTGGGAAGGAAGGCTGGAGGCATTCACTGAAAGGTACAAGAGAAAGCCTTTTCTGAGTGATAGGGACTTGTGGGGACAGGAGACAGTGGAGCGATTTCTAGAAATGAGTGTTCCTCTGGAACCTTTGTCACCTCGTTGTGCCAAAGGGGAAGCCTTATCTGCTTCCTTCTGAACCATCAGAATTGCTTAGCCCTTGTAATGGATTCTGTCAAACCCTTCCCAGCCATTCTGGGGCTCCAGACAGAGCACTGAAGTTCCAGGCTCCAGCAAGCAGACAAATCACAGGGACTTGCCAAATGACCCTGAGCAGATGTGCTCCAGGAGAGGGGAAAGTGAGAGGATAGCAAATGGACAAAGCACATTTGGTTGCTCAAGAGGAACGAGGGGCAGGTACCTGTGAGTGTCAGGTGCGCCTGGCCTGACAGGCAGGCAGAAGGTGAATCCCATGCTGGTGGTTGCAAGGCAGAGCTAAACCTTATGGGCCCAGCAGTCCAAAGGCGAGACAGCGAGCAGCAGCAGTGCAGCCAGGTCTCCGTGCTGCTTGTTCTGATAAATAGGGTTTGCTGACAGCTTCCTCTCCCCAGCGTGCTGCTTTCTGTATCTCCTCCTTGAGCGAATGGGGTCACAAGTATGGCAGTGCTCTTCTGCCCACCAGGGCATGATGTGCTTAGCCAGACATCAGGCTGCTGTGAATCTGTTCTGGAATTGAAGAACAGTAATAGTTACCTCTTGATGGGGCTGGCTTTGGAGAGCTGGCCCAGATAGGCCAGCACCAAACCAGTGGCCCTGCTGACAAGCAGAGCACAGCCAAAACCTGTACTGTTGGCTTGGGCAAGGCTGGGTGCATGCCTAGCTGGGATAGAGAGGAATAGGGGCACAAAGCACTCAACTCTGGTTCCCACAGTAGGACTGTATCTCTAAATCCAGATGAGTCCCTACCCTACCAGGCTCTAGTACAGCATCTCTCAATATCAGATGCCTCTCTTCCAGATTCCCTCACCTTCCCTAGTGCCCTTTCCTCACATTCCCTCTGCTGCTTCCCCTAGATTTGTCTGTTGTCAAACTCTGGTTCTCTGTCTCCCTTGCAGAGACCCTGCTGGTTCTGCCACCAGCACTGCTGACCACCTCCCCATCATTGGCTAGCACAAGCACCATCTCCTTCTCCAAAGCAAGTAAAATTTAACTCTGGTGATAAAACTTGGAAAGAGTTCAAAACGAAACGCCGGGAGCGTTCTGCATCCCTACTGTTCCCTGGCTGGCTGTCCTTTAAGAAATCCCCATTCAGCTTTTCTTTTGAAGGGCTAATTTCTCACTTGTTTGCCTCTATGGCCTGGATATTTGCCATCTTATGCCCATTTGTTGCCTGGTCTGGGTTCAGATCACCACGACTTGAAGCATGCTTCAGGTAGAATTACATCAGGCTTCCACAACCAAGTCTGGTTCCCAAATGTGAGGCACTCCACTGCAGCTGAAGGAATGGCTCAAATGCTTCTGCTTTCCTAATGGAATCCGCTCTCTCTGCCCTCAAGAGTCCCTAGCTGCAAAGGCCAACGCAATAAATAAAGTGATAGTCAGCTGACAGTTGTGTGCTGCCTGGGAGGGGAAACCAATTTGTTCCTGGGGCTGAAATCACAGCTCATTTATCAGGCCAGGCCTGCAGTATTCCCTGGCACTGCAGTCCCCAGGGGCCTCCAAGGAGCATGCAGGTGGTGGCTCCAGCCATGGCTTTTCGTTGGCACTGATCTGACAGATCTGAGGAAGAGGCTGCAGGAGCGTGGGCGGGAGCCTGCTGCTCTCCCTCATCTCTGGTAGGAGCTGCAGAGCAGGTGCAGGGAGGAGGAGGGAGCACCACAGGGATGCTGCTGTCAGAGCACGCACGACTACAAGGCTGTTACAGCTCTCTGGGGGGATGGGAGGGGGGGAGCTGGGCTGCTTTCTCTGTCTGTCGACCCCTAAGGGGCTGGGGGGGGCTGAAGGGCAGGTGAGCATAACGCTGCAGTGGTGTGTGCAAGGCCTTTTGTTACTCCCAGATGCAAAGTTAAACAGTTCAGTGATTCCACCAAAAGTCTCCTTCAAAAATAGCTGCTTGCTCTGGAACACTTCTACTGCATCAGACCTCTGCTTTCCCTCCCTGGCTCCAAGTAGGAGGCACTTCTGCCTGTGAAGCTGGCTGTGAAATGGGGTTTTTAGCTACTAGCATCTCAGCTGACCTCTATCCCACCAGACCCGTCCCCTTGGTGGCAAGGTGGGCTGGAGAAGACTTGGATAGAAGCATTTCTTTACCCTGTGAATATCCCGAGGGATTGCCCACACACTGTGCCTTGTGGGAATTCTAAGTGCTCTCCAGGGATGTTAACAGTGGAGCTGCCAGGCTGCCAGCAGCACAGAGAGGGCTTTACACAGGAACTCAGGCACTCCATAGCACAGTACTGGATCTTCCTCTGATGCAGCTGGAGGGAGATGAAACACTCAGGGGCACCGCAGACCTCAGCTTGCCCTTATCCCTGGCACAGCTCACTCTGTTAAGCACATTCATTGCCAGAGAAGCCTGCCTGCACCAGCCTTCAGAACCAAGGAGAGGGCAGTCCCCTCCTACAGGGTCCCCTCACCACCACCAGCAGCACTTCAAACTCCATTAGCCATGGAGTTGGTGTCCTCAGAAGACCTTCTGCTGGAATCCCTAACATTTATAATCATCCTCCCCACCTTTATCTGCTTCACAGGTCACTGTGCTGCAATTGAGATTCCCTGGCTCTAGCTCACCACCTTTTGCACAATTCAAAGGCACTTACTCCAGCCTCCACACAGCCAGGACAGAGCACAGAATCATGGAATCATAGAATAAGCTAGGCTGGAAGAGACCTCCAAGCTCAGCCAGCCCAACCTAGTACCCAGCCCTGTCCAGTCAACCAGACCATGGCACTAAGTGCCCCAGCCAGGCTTGGCTTCAACACCTCCAGGCACGGAGACTCCACCACCTCCCTGGGCAGCCCATTCCAATGCCAATCACTCTCTCTGCCAACAACTTCCTCCTAACATCCTGCCTGAACCTCCCCTGGCACAACATGAGGCTGTGCCCCTTTGTTCTGTTGCTGGTTGCCTGGCAGCAGAGCCCAACCCCACCTGGCTACAGCCTCCCTGCAGGCAGCTGCAGACAGCAATGAGCTCTGCCCTGAGCCTCCTCTTCTGCAGGCTGCACACCCCCAGCTCCCTCAGCCTCTCCTCACAGGGCTGTGCTCCAGGCCCCTCCCCAGCCTTGCTGCCCTTCTCTGGACATCTTCCAGCACCTCAACATCTCTCTGCAATGGAGGAGCCCAGAACTGGACACAGCACTCAAGGTGTGGCCTGAGCAGTGCTGAGCACAGGGGCAGAAGAACCTCCCTTGTCCTGCTGCCCACACTGCTCCTGATCCAGGCCAGGATGCCATTGGCTCTGCTGCCCCCCTGGCAGTAATCCCAACAGGCCTTGCTAACATTAGCTCTGGATGAGTATGATGCTGGTGCCAGTGAACTGGCTGAAAGGGCTCAGGAGATACAAGGTGATTGCTCTTTCCTCAACTTCTAAAAATTGAGTTAGTTCAGTGAATAAGGCACAGAGCAGGGAGTCTGACAGAGTTCAGAAGGCGCCGAGAGGCTTAAGCAACTGGTGTCCTGAAGCCCATCAGGCTCTGGTTCCCTTGCTTGTCTCCACCTGCTCTGATAGCACCTTGCATGTTACTGGGGACAGAGCCCATCCCTGTTCACATGCCTCTGGCTTAGCAAGATGCTGGAACACGACTGCAGCATGTTGAGACAAACAGCACCTTGGTGGATGTTTGGTTATGAACAGCTTTTCTTGACAAGCCTTGGGCAAAAGCCAGCAACTCCAAAGAGCTTACTCAAGCCTTTCACTTGCCCACCTGGAGACCCTGCAGATTGTTTTCCAGTGGTCACTGCTCAGTTCTATGCAGGGCCTCATTAACTTTATTCTGTTGGGTATTACCCAAATGTCCAATCCCTCTTCAGTCCCCAGTCTTTGGCTACAGCAACCTGCATAATGGCTCAGACCTCCTACTTTTGTGTGCCAGTCTGCAGGCAGAACTGCCTGAGAGGAAACTGCCATTCTAGCAGCTTAAACAGCATGTGGGCTTGGTAGCAGCTCCCGCACAGGGGTGACCAAGAGATAAAGCTGCTCGGATGGAACAAACTCTTGGTGCATTGTTAATGAGTGCTTGATTCAGGCACTGATCTCTGCAGCAATTGCCAAGCACCGAAGTGTTTGAAGCTTCAGGAGCAGCCCTTTGGAGTGACTTGGAAGCTATAGGTAGGACCCTGTGGACAGAGCATGTGTAACTTCCATGGCAAACAGCCCTGTCTTCCTGCTCTCCTCACTGACCACTCACTAAACTTTGACCTCATTTGGAGAGAGCTCAGAGAAACAGAAGGAATAATTATCTGTGTGGAGGGTAGTAACAGGTTTGAGGAAGCTGTTTCCCTCCTGGGCATTGTTGTACTCACTGAGGGTGGGTGGAAGGCTTGAACTTGTTACTAGTTGGCAGCAGCTCTAAGGCTTTCCTGGACTACAGTCATTGTCTTGATTCCCTTACCAGGGCAGAGAAAGTGCCAGAGGTAGTTTTCTGTCAAGGATGAAGAGCTGAATAGGGTTCAGGTCCCACAGCAATCTGAACTGGAGTAGCTAGAACCAGCCTTCATTACTGGTCTGCCCTTTGCAGTAGAAGCACAAGGGTTGAGCAATAAAAATGCCTCCGTGGCCCTAACTAATCAGTAGCTCTGGGAGAAGGGAGACAGCTACTCAATTAAGAGACAAAAGGGTGTAATCTTCTCAACATGGGAATACAAAGGAGATCCAGACTGCAGCTTAGCAGTGCTATGCAAACCCTTATGACCACAAAGCTGTACTGATACTGGCAGCAGAAGGGGGCACTGGGAAAGAAGTCGCAAATCTCATCAGAAAAAGAAAGGAAGGTTGGCACTGACACCAACGAAGTCCCCTTCTGGAGGCACACAGTGGCTGCACCACCCACACTGTAGATAAAGTCCAACCCCAACCTTTGCAAAAGCCTGATCTCGTTTCCTCTTAACGAACCAAAAAGCCTCCTTCAGGAGGAGCATTTTTGTCTTCCCCTGATGCCACCTAGTGACCGCTGCAGCCTCTTCAGCTGCAGCTCAGTGCTTGGGTCGGGCCCGGGGGCCACCAACCCACACCAAGTTTAGAAGAGGAAAGGATGATGCAGCCTTGTGGGGCAAGGGGTTGACATGATGCTACAGAGAGACGGCAGCTAGAAAACAGCTTGGAAAGCCGTTCAAGGGCAGCACTTGGAACAGAGAACAGCTTGGACTGAAGGCTCTGCCTTCTGCAGCATAGAGGACAAGAGAAGCTGGAGCTATTTTGCAGTCAGGTCACAACACAAACCAGGCAACAGAATCACTCTTCAGAGATTATTTTTGATAGTAACTTGTCCTCCCTAGAGACAAGGGAGGGAGGAAGTCAGACCAACCATGGAGCACCTCTGGGTGTCTTCTGGCAAGCACAGCAAGCTTTCAGGGCCTCCTTTTCCACCCCCGCACTCTCCCCAAAGAAGGACACCGACCCAAGTGATGTCACCTTAACCAGAGCCGAGTGTTTAATGGGTTGCAAGGGGAGCGAGGCCCAGCAGGGGATGTGCTGGGAAGCTCCCCACTGCACAGCGGTGCCACAGAGCCTTTCCAACAAAAGTCAGGAGGTGGAGGCAGATCCATCTCATAACAGAGTACAACAAAAACCAGCTTCAGCATCTAGAGGTGCCAGGGGCAGCATCAGAAATAACGATGCCTCCTAAGGACTAACAAATACCCAGGCCTGAGGCATCTCAGCATGACTGAGATGAGAGATTTGTCAGCACAACTGACTCCCCAACATCAGTACTTAACAGCAGGCAATGATTGAAGGTTTGGTTTATATATATATATATTTATATTTATATATATAAAGCGCCTTTCACCATAAACATTCTTTGGAACCACTGCAGCAGAGGTAAGAGCAGGGCTCAGCCTGTCCCTACCTCGGCACTTCTGCTTCCAACTGATTTAAGAACAAACAAACAAACAAACAGAAAAAAGCCACAAGACTTTGCTGCCAGCCTGCCTGGCTGGTGTTTAATACTGCTACTCCATCAGGGTTGGAGAGAGACCTACTGTGAATGGCAACAGTTTGCACCGGAACTTCTCCAGCTGTGCTGCAGAAGAGCGCAGGTGTGGCAGGAGGGCAGTGGGACAGGAAGGCTCAGACCCGTTACCAGTCAAAACGTCTCAGCAGCAGGGAGCTCCCAGTAGGAGAGAGCAAAGCTAACTGTGCACAAAGCTCTCGCTCTCTGTGCTTAAGGCTGAGTCAGTGACCCCTCTGAACTCTTCCCAGGTGTCAGAAGATCACCGGACAGAACTAAGTGTCAGCTATAAATACATCATGTCAGTTGGGGGAGGGCTGGAGGTAGGAGGGGGAAACTTAGAGGGGGTGCAGGGAGGAGAGAAAGGAAAAAGACATCTTACGTTTCCAGCACTGGAAAGAACAGTTTTGACCTCAGGCAACAAGTCACTGGATCTTTTCAATAGTCTTATCTGGCTTATGCCCCATCAGCTTTAACACATCATCAAAGGGAATGTTGGCTGGCAAAGGGTTAAACAATCCCACACAGTGGAGAGCAAATCTGCAGTCTGCTGGGAAGGTCCCAGCCACATCACTGACGATCTCAGGGTCCAACTTGAAGGAAGGAAGCAGCTTCTCAAGTCTCACACATCACTCAGAGCCTGGAGACAGCCAAAGACAAAACAAGTGTGAGGACAGAGCTGCTGCAGCTCTGCCAGGCTCTGAAACACAACCATGGCATCGGCCTTCATCCCTAGGATGCTCCAAGGAGGCTTTTTCTGGAACCTGTAGTTACAGCTCAGTTAGGAGATGGAGCGATACCGAACTACAGACTAACCTGAAAGGCAGACTGAACCACACCAGAGCATCCTTTATTTACTTTCTGGTTTGCACTAGGAGCCACAACCACATCCCAAGACTTCTGGAGCTTTCCAAGGGAAACACCAGTTCTGCAGGCTCTTGGACTTTGTATTGGTAGGATCTGCCACCAAGGCACAGGACATCAACCCAAAGAACAATTCCAAGCTGAACTCCAGATTTCCCAGGCTGACTCACACTCTGCTGTGTCATACCAAACATTGTCCTGCCCTGACTTGCCCACAGAAGCCTTTAGGGCTGCAGTCCTGTATGCTTCCACTGCTGAAGAGACCCCACCTCACTCTTGCTGGAGCAGTAGCACACAGCCTTGCTTACCTTCCGTGCAAACTCTGGCAGGATGAAAGCTGCCCTGTGAATGTCAGAGTTGTAGTACTTCAGACTCCTCTCCTCCACCTGTTGCTGTGAGAGCTGCTGCACAGGCTCCCGGAAATTTGTGTTCTGCAAAAACAAAGCCAGGTAGCTCAGCCTGTGGGTGAGGAGCAGAAAGGCTGTGTGACAGCCATCCTGACGCATGGCAGAGGACCAGGTGGGCTCTCACACGGACACAGGTGACTTTCTGTTCTAATATGAGGTCAAAGATTCTGCAGAGCTCTGGCCCCAAGGGCTGGAGCTTACACTCCATACCTCGTGTGCCTGGCCCTTACTCACAGATGCCAGCACATGAGGTCAGGCTGCCTGTGAGCCGCGTGCCAGGTGAAGCTGTCAGACTGTGCCTGAGCCACTGAGAAGCAAAGCTTTTGCTCTTCAGAGCTGCATCCACATCTGCATTAAGTCAGGCACAGTGCATGCTGCCAGTGCCCCAGATAAATCACACAGAGCAGCAGAAGTGCTGCTGGCTCCCTAAGCCAGTATGACAGTTGCACTACAGACTGTAAGGCAGCAGAATGGGGAGAGTACAGACCTCAGTGGTCTGACAGAGCTACCAGCACACATCCTAACACTGACTCCCATCTGGAGGCCTCTACCCATTCTCATTAGATGCCCACTTTACAACTGCTGGTATCAACACAGCAAAGCCTTAGCAGGCTCTGGAATCTGGTAGTGGCTTCCTCCCTTCCAAGCCATTGTACCAGAGAGAAAGCCATCTCTATTTCTTAGGTAGCTGGGCACAACACTGGTCACTTCTGCACCTCACTCAGCACTGAGAAAGCTGCACTGCAGCTTTGGGGCCCTGAGCTGGCAGAGCCGGAGCCCAGCACATCTCTAGAGGCCCCAGAGCTGGGAGAGCTCAGTGCCACAGCTCAGATTCTGTAAGGGACAGGGAGTGGAAAAGAGCACTTGAGGTGCCTGGAGCTCACCGGGTTCTTGCTGCAGAGCATGAATCCAATCTGCCCGCTGGGGTACGTGGGGATGGTGCAATAGGCATATTCCACCACGGGGAACAGAGACTTGCAGAACTGACGCATCTCCTTAATGAGATCCAGATGCAGCCACTGGCACTCACCTATGAGGAGAAGGAAAAACAAGATGTAAGGTGAGAGCTGCCCCCCTGCTCTGTGCCAGCTTGACAAGGGTGGCAAGTCCAAACCTGCTCCACTCCACGCAGCTCATGTGGCACGAGAGGCAAGGCAAGACCCTTACGCCAGGTTAGTGAGCGCGGAGCAGCAGTTAACAAGGTGACGTAGACAGACCTGGGAGCTGGAAGGGATTTCACTCCCTGCCTCACAGCTTGCCTTTTGTGCCTCACGCTTTGCATGCCACGATCTGGTATCAGCCTCTGCCCAGAGACAGCATCCTCACCTTGGCAGCAAAGAATGCCATCCTCCCGCAGGGCTGTCTTCATCAGCTGGTAGTAAGATTCTTTGAATAAGCTTTCTGCAGGACCTGCAAGAGAAGTGAGCAGGGAGAGACTAAGGCAGTGAGCTTTTGAGTTTTCTGACTGCCTAGGCTGCACAGGGACATTTCAAAAGGCTTTTAAGTTATCTCAAGTGTTGGAGATAATATGGAAGCAAAATATTTTGACCCTGGGAGAAGCCCAGCCTGCACCTGGGAAAGAAAAACCATTGCTCAAAGGCAAGCCCAGGACTAGTACCACAGAAAGTCCTAGCAGCTGCTTCTTGCTGCCATGAACATTTGTTAACCTGAACTGCTCCAAAGTGCCTTTTAGGGATGACTCTCTCTGTGTTGACTATACCGAAGGTGACTATAGCGAAGGTGAGTCAGGCACTCACCCATAGGACCCTAAAATGGGGCTCTGGAATGTGTGGTCCCTCTCACCATCAGTTTTTTCCTTTCAGAATGACAGGAGTCACTACAGCCATCTCTAGGGTAGGCAGCTACCCCAACAGCCCCTGAGCTGCTGCTTCATTAGCAGGCACATGCACTAAGCTGTCTTTGCCAGCATGGGGCTGTGTACCCCATGGGATTGCTGGACTCAAGGATCAGCTCTCAAACAGAAGCAATAGCTGCTGGAGTTGAATTTTGAGGAGGGAAACGTGACAGCTGGCTTGAAGCCTTGCTAATACAATTTTCTGGTCTTCGCTCTTCCTTTTCGCTACCAAAAGAGCCGAGTCAGTGATGGTCTTTTTACTTGAAAGGAGCCTGGGCAGGCTGGCATTGCTTCCAAGAGGAAGGCAGAAGAGAAAATGAGGAGTGTGACAAGCAGCACCCTTTTACAGCCCACATTCTTACCCATGGGGTCAGATGAGTCTGTGATAATCACATCAAAGGCTTCTTGATTCTGTTTCATGAACTCAAAACCATCTCCCACGTGCAAGGTCAGCTTAGCACTGGAGTACCCCACTGCCATCCCTGGGAGGTACTTCTTAGATACCTGGATCACATCCTGCAACACAGAAAGCACCAATAGGTCAGCAGGGGCTACAAGAAGGCTTCTCAGGCTACTGTGCAGCTGCAAGAGCAGCATGATGAGCTGCTTCCTCCCATGCCTTCAGCACGAATACAACTTGCTAGCAAGATCCTCAAGAGTTGTCAGCGTCTTTGGCCAACAAGCTACACTCAGCCCTCCCCTACGGCCCCAGGGTTCAGCAACGCTGTTGGTCTGTCCTTGCCAAACTCAACAACTCGGAGGTCTAACTGCTCTGTACTCCTTTTCCCTGCAGACATCACTTACAGAGGTGACCTCAGCTAAAGTCTTTTTAAATTCTCCCTCAGTCAAACCACGCCAGCAGGCTTCTGGATGCAGAGTAAGAATTATCTTCACCTCTGATCTGTAGTCATCATATCAATCATCTCAGCAGACACAGTATTCTCCAAATGGTTACATGGCCACTGCCCTAGGCCCAGCAATTGCACTGAACACTACCAGCTCCTCATAGCTAGTAGACAAAAAATATGCTGGTGTCAGGCTGTGCTTGTTCAAAAGCAGGCACAGATGCCTGCTTAGCAGGGCAGTCAGAGGGCACAGCCTCACCAGCCTCTCACAGCAAAACTTCCAAAACACCAAAATGTCATAATACTCTGAACGAGAGAAGGAGCAGCCCATCAATCACAGAAACAAATCCCCCCTGCCTATTTCCTGCTTTCGGTTGCAGGACAGCGCTTAACAAAGACACCATCCTGCTCCGTTAGGAGCAGATACTGCTCTGCGTGGAGGGAAAAGGGAAAGCAGCACCTTGCCAAAGCCAGAGCTCTGCTCCTCCAGACTCCGTGCTTGGCCCACGCCGGCCTGAAGGGCCTGTACCGTACGTGTGTGAAAGAAATCACATGGAGGCAGCCAGCTGCCACGTAGATGGCTCGAACGGCAAAGAGGTGGCGCTGTCAGTGGCACGCCAGCAGAACCGGCCGCGAAGCCGCTTGCTGCTGACAAGGGGCAGCAGGTGAAGCTGCAGCTCCCGGGGATGCTGTAAAGGGGGGCTGCTCCCGTCTGGCTGGAGCCCCCGGGGCACGTCTGCACAGCCGGGAGCTCAACGCACCTCATCGATTTCGCACTGCACCACGGACTCCACGGTCGGGTGTTTTACCACCTCCCGCAGCACTCCCCCATCACCGCCACCGATGATCAGCACCTGGGAAAGGGCAGAGAACAGCCGTCAGCGGCGTCGGCTCACGCCGGAACCTTCATGGCACGGCCTAAAGAGGATGGCATGGAACCTCGCGGTCCCCGGGAAGGTTCTGCCCCGGAGATGCGCTCCGAGAGCCCACGAGAGCTGCCTTCTCCGCGCTGTCAAGTGCCGGGCGTAGGTGCGCCCGAAACGCCAGCCCACGTCAGCCTCCTGCCGCCGCAGTCCTGAAGGGGCCGGCTGAGAGGCCGAGGACCGGTCCACGGGCTACGGGAGACCCCGCAGAGATCGAGGACGACTCACCTTGCGGGGGTTGGGGTGGCTGCAGAGGGGCAGGTTGGCGATCATTTCCTGGTAGGAGAATTCGTCCCGCTCCGTGCACTGGATCACCCCGTCCAGGACCAGGACGTTGCCGTAGGTGGTGCTGGGCAGAGCGGGGAAGCGGGGTTGGAGCCGGCCCGCGCCCCGGGCCGCGCTCCATCCCCCTCCTCCCAGCGCCGACAGGGCCCACCGCATGGCGCTGAGCGCCGCCTTCCCCACCTCCGCCTCCCGGGGACGCCCTACGGGCCTCGCCGCACCTGCGGAAGACGAGTATCTCCTGGTAGCGGGAGCGCTGGTGGTGCAGGAGCTCCTCCACCTGCAGCGACATGGCCTGCCCCGGCCACAGCCGGCACGTCTCCCGGAACCAGCCCTCCCGGATCAGCGCCGCCGCCCCGCGCTCCATCCCGGCCCGGCCGCCGCCGCCTGACCCCGNGCTCCCATTGGCGGCCCGGGCGCCACAGCGCCCCCATTGGCCCGCGGCGGCGGTGACGTCGACGCCAGCAGCGTAGGGCGGCCCGAGCCCCGGGGCCACGCGAGGCGGCGCGGCCGCAGCGGAGCCACCCCCGCCCCGGCGGGGAACGGGCGCGTCCGCCGGCCCCGGGGCTACGGGCACGCACGGCACGGCAGCGCCGGCTTCCCGCGCCACAAAGGCGGAGCCCGGGCGCAAGGTGAGGCGCGCTGCCACAGCGCCGGCTGACCTCCGCCAGCTGCGGAAACGCGAGGGACCGAAGTCTCTCGGAAACAAAGTATCGTCTGCGCCTTAAGGGTTCGAGACTGGAAAAGCAGGCTCCGGTCTAGCGTTCATGGCCCCCGACGCGCAAGAGCTGACTTCGGGAGAAACACACGGAGGTTGCCCGAACCAGGTCTTTCCCCTGTGGAGATCTCCAACAGCCCCTGCACCACACTGAAACAGACCCAGATGAACAACCCCATCCGACTCTCAGATGTTACCAGGTGAATAAAGCACACGTGGATTTGCTAGTCATCTCCATCACAAACATTCTTAGACCCTGAGGCAGTAAGCCACAACTCTCAAAGAAAAGAGAGACTAAAATTAAGCTCGTTCCTGAATTATCACCTTGCTTGAAATGAAGTAGCAGAGTTAAAGAAACTACAGGCATGGCAGTATCTCTGCAACCAGCAGAGCTTTTGGCAAGTACTGGTCCTTCCTCAAGTCAGAGCCACTGGAGGTGGGAAAGCTGGCAAGAACTGGCAGCCCCTGCAACTGCACTTAGAGACAACTGCTGTTTAACTGCCTCCTTTCAAACTCTTCTCCAGCATCGAGCCCTGAGGCAGATTTTACAAGCAGAAACGGACTCTGTTCTGCATCACAACGCTGCTCAGTTAGCACTGCTCACACCAAGACATTCAAGGAGGAAAAACTCCCCTCTGTTCCTTCCAGTCCTCATATAGGAAAAGATGGAAACAAACAACCCCCCCAAACCTCCTCAGTCTGTAGAATAAAGCTCTTGGGTTAGGATGGGGACTGCTACCCACTCAGTCTTTGCACCTGGCCTAGTGGTCAGGGAAGTAAATCCTGTTGCTGCCAAAACAAGTTACCATGGAATGGAAAATCCTAAGTCAGAAAAGGAAGTAATGGATTAAAGACAAGGCTTTGGGGAAAGGAGCAAGGTCTATTGCTCAGCACAGCGACCAGTAATCCAGAAAGCTGCTCTGCCACTGATATAACCTGGCTTCAAGCAGTCTCACCAGCCCTACCCTTCAGTCCTCCTGACTGGTAACTGCAATACTGCTTCCCTGTTCCACAGCAGCATTGCCAGCCCTCTGCTGTCGGGACTTGGATGCCATCCATGCATCCATGCATCCATTCAAGTGCATCCAGGTGACCCCCTTCCTACAAAGCCTTCAGTGTAACTCACTGTAGCTGTGTAACTCTCAGACACGTTAGTATGGCTGTGCTGAGATTCTGCTGCAGCACAGAACTTCCCAACGCCGCACTCCGTGGTTTTAATTTCTACCTAATGCTATTGCCTTTGCTCTACGGCTTTACAGTGAAAGCACTGGTGTCTGATCCAAGCAGCCTCAACCTTTCTCTCCTTTAAAACCTGTGCTTCAAACTACAAACACTGCTAGGCAAACACACTCCTTTTTCACATTACCTTGTCTTGTGCAGTACAGGTCTAATGCCAGAGTCTGGTTCTATTTCCTCCTCAGGAATGCTGGGGTTTAAGTCACATCTGCTGAATCTCTCTATGGTTTTTATGCTGGCTTTAGATACCAAGAGGCTGCTCTCACACTCCACTGACAGGCTGGACTTGAAGCAGCTCCAAGCAGTGGTTTCACCTAACTGTGTTTGAGGACACAGAATAGACTTTCAAAATCGGAAATGAAGCAACATTCTGAATGTAATTAGAACACCCCCCTGATATGAATAGAGAAAGTGACATGGGTTAAGATTTTCCCTTTTGAAATAAAAGGATTTTAATGGCTTAAAAAAAACATTTCTGTACAAAAACTGCTCAATGACCAATGTTTCACTTTCCTATGGTGACAATACTTCTATGGTTCTGTTCAGCAACTCCCACAGCTCCTGCAACAGGGACTATCTCTTTGGCCAGTGGTGCTTAGAACCCCTGCAAAAGACAGTTACAGAAAGATGTTAACTCATGCTCTGAATTCGTTCAAGACTGAAAACCTATCCTAGATTATGGTGATGATGCAGACAGAACCTTTCTTCCCCCAGTGCTGCCTTTGGGCAGAGTTGCTGTCTTAGGATAATACACCAGGATCACACCAGGTAAGCCACACTGTCTGTTCAGAGCAAGAATGTTAGTATTTGGCAGTGCTGATATTTATCTTCCTCCAAAGCCAGGCAAATGTTCTCCCCACCTTTGCTTATCTTTGTGGCCAAAGAAAGTGACTCCTACATCTATTAACACAAACTTTTCCCTCAGCATTTCAAGCCTTCCACCCAGACTTGTCTTTGGTTGCATTAAGCCTGACTAGGCTTTTTTTTTTTTTCCCTTTAAACTGATGTCAAGCCCTGATGCAACCTCCTCCCGTTAAGCCTGCCTCTAAGCTCCCACAGCAATTGAGGCCAATAGCTGAGCTCTGCCCATGGCTGCAGGGCACAGGTGTGACAACACTTCAGCAGCGGATCAGGCTGACAACCCACCGATCAGCTTTCCCTGCCAGGTACGACATGCTTCGGTTTCCAGACTGCTGAAGTTTGTTTGCTGCAGCTCCAGCGAATTTCTGCACAGAAAAAAAAAAACCCAACACAGCCACAGTGAGGCACTTGCCAAGTGCAGTACATTTCATAAGAGTCATCTCTCCACCTCCCAGGACCAGGTTTCCCTAAGAATGTGTTTGATTGTTTGCATTTTCTTCTCTTCAATCTCTCCATCTCAATTAGCAGTTAAGTAAAACCTCTCTGATCTGCCTTCATCTCCAGCTGGGTACCTGATATTGTAACACTTCTGTTCCTTCTTTCATGCCATGTCCCTACCTTGCCTTTGTGAGCTTGCTTGGCAGGATCAAATTGTGAAGACTGCTTCGATTTGCTGCTTCCTAAGGGAGAGAGGAGAGAAGCTGTCACTAGATTTTTCCACGAAGCACGGTACATTGCAGAGTGTTTCTGTGTCTGTCACACGCTAATAACCACAACAGTCTCTGAGGGGCAGGAGATGCTTCTGAAGAGAAACTTGATATAAAAGAGTCAAATCTCCTTTGCCTCCTAGTTCCTGGGGTCCAATTAAACAGATGACTTTCTCTACAAAGAAAAGCAGCAAAATCCAAATCCACAATTCCCTTGGGCCAAAGGTTTTAGGGTTTTGTTTCTGAACCAGGAAGGAGATGCTCAAGTGTACATTCCCCAAGCTAACGTCTTTTAGTATTTTCCCAGTGTGAGGTAAGTGCTTTGTCACAGTTTGCACTGCCTTGGCACCTCCATTCACAGACAGGGCTCAGCTGGCAGCGTTTTCCACAGCCTGCAGCACTCCAGCAAGAGATGCAGACCTTACCTGCGAACACTTTGAAGTTGGACTTGCTGTAATCAAAGGGGGTGAACTGCTTCGGTGTTTCCAGCTCCTCTGGTTGCTGAGAGGCTTTTGGCCGCTTCTTCTCTTGTCTTGGCAACTCTGTTCCTGTTTCACTCATGACTCTTTCTCTTTTCTTATTAGCTTGTTCCTGCTGTTAAAGCAACCCACAGCAAGGGCAAATTCAGCAGAGGAGAAGGAAACAGCTCTGTGCAGGCAGGAACACTAACAAGCAGATCAGCTGCCTGATGGACCTAGGCCCCCTGGGCAGCTGTTGCCTGTGGCAGTAAGAGCCGGGGAGGGGAATCACTCTGGTCCAAAGTGCATATTTTTGCCTCACAGCAGAGACTTCTCAGAAAAAAAAGCCAAATTGTCATTTCACAGAATGCCAGAGGCTGAGATCTGCTGTGGCCCCATCGGTGGATTTGGGGATCCTAAGCAAGCGAGGAACAGAGAGGTGCAGCAGTGGAAAACATTCCCTACTGAAGACACAGAGGGATGTGAAGACCTGCACAGCACAGATGCTAGGGGCCTGCTGCTACACACAGGGCAGAACCACAGAAAAACTGCTAGTGACTGACATTTGGGTATTTCAGAGCTACAAGGCTTATGGTTTCACTCTGAACTATGTTATAAGGATCAAAAGGGGCAAAGACTGGAAGCTGGGTGACCTACCATAGCTTGCTGACGAACAGACACAATGTTTTCTGTTGCCTCTTCATACACCACCTGTGCCTGGTCACGAGCAGCTATGGAAACAAACAAGCATTACTGTAAAAGCAGGAGTAAGTCTCCAGCAGCTTAGAACAAACAAGCAAACCATCTTGGAGCAAGTCTGAAACTAAACAGACTACAATCAATCTTCAGTCAAACAATCTCATCCGTCAGGAAATTCATCACCTAAGGTTTCCTTGTTGCTGGGAAATCACCTGTGTGTAGTGGGAGAGGCAGACAAGGCCAATGCACTGTGGCAGGGAAGAATGGCTGTACCTGACTGCTGGGCTGCTCTCTTCTTGGTTTCATCCTTGGACTCCTTCTGTAGCTGTGTCTGACTCATCAACTTCCATCGATTGCTGATCTGCAATGATAGAAAATTACCTGGGATCACTTTCTTTGAAGTTTTATGGCAAAAGAGTTTATAAACTTGCTACCATATGCTGGTCTTAAGAGGACAAAAAGATCAAATTGGATTGTAAAAGAGATTAAGATCTGCTGCACCAGGTAAAGTAACCCCATGCACTTCAGAGGTTCTGAGCTACGAACAAGCCATGGGAACAAAGGCAGATGCAGACTCCAGTAGCAGTCTGTAGCTTTGACAGACAGGGAACATGCACTGGAAGGACTCCAGTCTGCATCTTCCAGGAACAGGAATGCTACAGAACAATGACTACAGATGCAGAAGCATGTCAGGCTCCTCAAGGCTTACATTACTTTTCTAAGAATAATCCAAGGAGAAAAAAGAAATTTATTCTGGATTGCTGAGGCTCCCAAAGGAAAATAATCTACTTATTGGCTTCTTTTGTGCAAGCTGGCAGGAAAGTTTAGCACGAGTCTTACTTCATAAATTTTTGATGATGGGTCAAACTTTGCAGATTGTGAGACGTAGGCAGGATTCTGTTCCGAGGGCAGGTACTGTAGAGAGGATAAAAACCCATTTTGCTTTAAACACAGCACATGACATTTAGCCCATTGCTAAAATACTACTTCAAAATGCTCCAAATCAGAAAATTTCTATTTAAGAAACATCCTGCAGACAGAATGAAAGGAAGAAGTTACCACAGCCATGGCCAGGAGAAATGTTCAAGGAAAAAACCCAAACAATTAAAACCCCCAGAAACCAACCGCCTGCTGCACATCAGAAGTGGCTCCTAGTAATTTGCCACTCCAAATCTATAACAAAGTATTCTATTGTTCTGCTGATTCACTGGGAGAGTAAAACCATCTCGCTAACTCTAGCCATAGAGATGAAAATAGGATGCAAATTAAAAATCCCTCAGAGCTGACTGAAAACAAGCAATGAAAGGTCTGTTTACTACATAGAAAAACATCCAAGAGGCACTTCAGCGTGTTTGGAAAACAAGTCCACACGTGCGTGCTTTGCAAGGACAATCTCTGCCAGAAAGAAAGCAGCAGCTGGGGCTGTATCTTTTGGATGTGTCTGGAAAAAAAATCTCTGAGCACTCAGCGTTAGGGCAGCTTCCGAGGCCCACCAGAAATGTGTATTGGGAGCTTTTACCATTCTGAAGGGATTTTCAAAGGACTCCATTATACGCTGAGCTTTCTGCTGGGCAGTGGTTAAAGGCTTCTCATTGCCTTCATCTTCATCACATTCCTGAACAAAACAAAAGGAAGAAACAGAACATTACTAATGTGAGGGTTTGGCTGCTGCTGTTCCACGCGTGTTATTTCCCACTCTAGCCAGAACTTTACTGATGGCAGTAACCCTTCAGAGAGGAGTAATTAGCTTGCTGGTTTCCTGACCCTAGCTGACTTGGTTATGCTTGGCCACCTGCTCAATGGGAAGCCAGGATCATTTCCATGCATGTGGATGAAAAGAAATGGCCTCAAGCTGCAGCAGGGGACCTTTAGAAGAAACTTCTTTACTGAAAGAATTCTCAAACACTGGAACAGGCCCCCCCAGGGAGGGGGCCGAATCCCTATCCCTGGAGGTGTTTAAATGGCATAGAGATGTGGTGTTGCGGGACACGGTTTAGCACCAGACTTGGTAGACTTAGAGAATGGTTGGACTCAATGATCTTAAAGGTCTTTTCCAACCAGAAAGATTCTATGATTCTATCTCCCACCCTCCTATTACCTGCACCACTTTCACACGTTGTTATCAGACTACTAAGTTAGCTTTTGTAACACTTAAATCCTGATGCTGTCACAATCAGGTTGCTTACACTGAATATGCTGACAGTGGTGGTAGCAACAAGACATGTGGACTCTGGCTGAACATCCACTGTCCTCTCACTGTCTGAGAAGAGACAACCATGCTCCAGAACTGGTGCAGGCTCTACAGGAAAAGGAGACAAAATTTTTATTAGGTACTTGTATATTTTAGTGCTCCTCAATATAGTAAGACTTCACTGAAAGTTTCCTCAGGGCTGTTTATTTCTCCATGCCAGTGACATGATGTGGCTTTATTAGCAGATTTTCAGGTGAAGTCCACATTACCCAAGTTGGAGCTGCTCTGGAAGTCATTCATAGGAACCCGGGAGCTGTCGTGTGGTCCAAAGAAGGTGTTCTCTAGCTTCTGCAGAGATTCAAATGACAAACACCATCAGTACACTACTCGATGAGTCTGTGTAAGTTCTGTGTAAGTTTTCACACACTGCAGAGGCACATTAATGAGAATTCCATCAAAAGGATGAAATTCAGACTCATAACCCAGCTCAGTTGCCAGAGCACAATCCATCTGGCAGCCAAAGGCTCTCTGTGCAGCACCCACTGGTTAATGGAGATGCTTTACTTCATACACATGAGCTGAGTAAATGAGCCAACCGTAAGCACTCCTCTGAAACGCCTCTTACCGATCAGTCAATACAAACTAACACACAGAACTGTCCAGCAGCCAGAGTGTTTGCTGATGACCAAGTGTTGCTGGAATGGAGGATTGTAAAGTACCAATTTACAGCTATAAATGTTATGAGACACGAGAAATGTTATGTTAATGTTATGAGACAGTACCTCAGGGCTGGTTAGAGGTGCTTTCTTCCTGACTCCTGAAGCAATCTCTGACTAGGAAAGGAGAGAAAGGTGAAGTCACTGAAATGCATCCACCCTATGCCTTTTGTCACATGTATTACAAGCTAGCAGGCTAATAAAATCACATTTTCTTCTCCTGAAGTGTTTACATGTGCAGACACTTTAACATCACAGAGAGAAATGACACAGCCATGCTCACAAATGGTTTTGTTTCACTAGAGGAAGAAGACTGCATTCCTATCAACATGCTGACAATGTATTTCAACTAATGAACCTCTCACACCTAGAGGCATTTTTGCTTCACCATAGCTGTAAAAGATTTATGAATTCATCTACATGGCCAAAAAATTCTGCAAGGTCCAGCTCTTCCTCACACACTGAAACGTGACGTGCATTGTAAGGGTGACAACTGTGCTCTGTTCAAGCAGTGCCTGCTCCTTCACTGCTCTATTCTCCAGGAAACTACACCATCTGACAGCCAGTAGAGAATAGACAGGCAATTAGTTGCACTATATCTCTCTGATCTCCTACAGAACACTATATTCACAGTGTTCAAAAAGCAAACTTCAGCACACACATCACCACAGGTCACCATTTAGCTCCGGTCCCTGGCTTATGGAAAGCAAGTGATGGGTCTCTTGTGTGGTACAATCTACTCCTACCTTGAGAAGAGGCATCTCCCGGGCCTGCTGAATGAGGAGATGCAATTCATTAATCTGCTGGCGAACCAGTGGTGGGATAGGATTACAGCAGGCAATGATGCCCTGGGGTTCTCTAAAGACAGAGGAGAGAAACGCAGTGTGCTGTATTTATGGCCAGGTTAGGCATCTGCATTCAAAGGATGTGCAACCAGATACAACCACGGTCCTAACTCTGACAGAGAAAGACAAGTCAGACTCATCTGTCAGAGTTTATTCTCTAATGAAAGATTCTGTGCAGAGAAGGAGAAACCATGAACTCAGCTCTCCTCTCACTTATCTTCTCTGTGGTCTGTCTGTCCCCACCTTGATTTTGAGCCTTGTTCAGTATTCACCTATGGACGTTGAGCCCGGCAGTGGATTTGTGTTTAAAAATGCCTTTTGATTTATTCTCCCATGTGGATGTTAGATGATGAGTGCCAAGTGTCAACGAAAAATGCTGTATAAAGTTGGGTGCTCTAAGGGGTCTGTCCCTTCTCCCTGCCTCCCAGCAACTTTAGGAACAGAAAAAAGTCTAAATAAAGGCCATGAGGGAACTCATCCCTCTCTTGCTCCGTAATACCATAGGAATTTCAGGGGGACATGTGACATACAGCAATGCAAAGGAACATGTTTAGTAGTGGGATTAAAGCAGAGAAAGATGTGTCCCAGAAGAAGTCTGGAGCCTATTTCTCTTCCAAACTGAACAACTATAGAGAAAAACAGTACTGACCACTGGAAGGAAGGGACCAGATGCAGAATTGCACACTGGGAAGCAACTCATGGGATATTAAAATCAAGTAAGACTCCTCCAGGGTGAGCAAAACTTACTTGGGCAGCTCCTCTGCTATCTTCAGTAGCATGTGATTTGGTAGCACATACCTACAACACAAAGAAGCAAGGTGAATCCAACACAATGTTATAAACTCTTACAAATACCTTCCAAGTGCTCAAGTTTGCCCCTGTTAAAAGGTCAGAAAAGTTAAAAGGAAATGAAGCAGAGCTGATGTAGGTAGCTGTAAGAATTCACTGGTAAGATAACAGGATTTCTGTGTAAAAAGCTGCCCGAGGTGTACATGATTAGCTTGTGTGCTAATTTCTACAGGCAGCAAAGTGGTTCCACCTCAAGGCTGGGAGGGACAGAACCCAAGAGAGCCACCAAAGTATTAAGCCAGTGTCTGTTAGGAAAGACTTCCTACCCTGTGCTCTCATCCTCTTGACGTGCCATCTTGTCTCTCCATGCAAACAGCAACCTAAATGCTGCCAGCTGCTGTGTGTTGAGATGTTTTTTCTGCCTCCTGTACAGCTCAAGGTAGGATTCATCTGAAAAGAGGGGCTTGATGTATTTCTGGGCAGGAAAAAGACAGGAACACTCATGATTAGTATCAGACTTGTGCTTTCTGGTTTGCCTTGCTCCACAAACTCTCACCTGGACATCAGGGGAATGAATAAAATCAGGTATTGCTTGTCTTTTACCCTAAAGTAGGAGCCTACTCTTGAAAAACATACATCTCATCCATCTCTGAGGGAAAAGCACCTCCAGGAGCACCTTTAGACATACAGTAGCTTCAAGCTTCAGTACATTAGACAAGGCCTGCTTTCGGAGACCAGATGTTCCACAGGCACAACAGAATTATTTCATAACACAATTCCAGCTGGACTCTGAACTTCTAGGAACATCCAGCAGAACTGGAAAAGTAACATCTCTCTTGGGAAAGATGTACCTGAAAGCAGTGGGAGGCTGAGGAGCGATAACATTTGAAAACAGCAAGAAAGCCTCTGAGTCGGAGGATTGTAGCTAGTGAAACAAGCGAGTCAGAGCCGACACAGCCTCTTTCAGGCACAAACAGGCAAAGGATTTCTTGTACTACTAAGCCCATCCTCTGATCCAAGTAATCCAACCAGGTGAAGCTTTACCTTCAGGCAGATGTCCCTGCTGCGCTGCCACACCACCTGCAGCTGCGTGGGCTGCTCGTTGCCTCTCTCCCATAGTGCCTCTCTCACTTTATCGTAGATGTAGAGCAAGTAGTGGGTGTCGTCTCGGGCGTAGCGAATCATCTCAGCTGGCAGAGGGCTACAGAAAGAACCAGAGTTACATTGAGATGCTCCAGCTGCACCACCAGACTGCCACTTTCCTCTTGAAAGGCATGATAGGGCAAACTGCACATAAACCACTCTAAGAGCTAAGAGGAAAACTCGTCTGTTTCCTCACTGAAGGATCTGCGGGGAGCAGCAGCAATGTGTTGTGCCCTCTCCAGTTCATATGGCAACTGGCTCTTGTGCTGCAGAGCAGGACAGCTGTGGAGCTAAGTCAGGTGGCAGAACTGCTTGCTATGCCAATTGTCAGAACTCTCCTCCCTGCAGAGTCTACATAAAGCAGACCTGGGATCTGTGTGGCGTGCAGAATCCATCTGCACAGCCAAGCTCAGTGCTCCAAGGGCATACTGCTCTACCTGTGCAGTGGGGGCTCTAGAGAAGCAAATGCTGACTTTCTGCATAATACTGCAGCAGTTACACTCTACTCCTAAGAAATGAGCTTCCAGGAGCTCTTCCTTATTTAATCTTCCCCGATCTTCCCCAAAGAAGCCATTTTCTAAAGAAAGATGGGAAAAATATAACACTCACAAAAGAACCTGAAGCACAGCCAGGCAAAGGCTGTGCTTGTTCACTCTACAAGTGTGGGGCTTGCAACTAGAACTATGCTCCTGCTCTAAGGATAGACACAAGGCTAAGTGCTACCTTGCAGTTCCAGCCCATGAAAGGGGTCAGCTTTTACCGTATCCTCCAGTCAGCCAGCTGGTACTGCTTGTCAGCATCAATATTGCAATACAGCTTTAGAAGGTGCTCCAAGGAATGCCTGCCAAGACTGAGGAGACGAGCGGCTTGGTGAGTATCAAACATGTTCACCAAGTACAGACCAAAGTCTTTTTGCAGCCACTCCACATCTGAATCAGCACCATGAAGGACCTTGAAAAGCAAAACAAATTGAGAAAGATATTAAGAGCATTTCTGCTCCAGGCTAGCACTGGATGTGGTTTCATATTCATGTGTCTAGCACCAGATTTGTTTTATTTCTATCCTTCACTGTTAAATGCAGAGCTACTGCTTGAGTGCACTTGGTAAGTAACTCCCCACTTAGATGGAAGAGCGGAGGACAATGAAAGCAGAGCCAAGTGACCAGGACAGAGCACACAGAGTGCTTTTAACTAGAACAAAGCTTAAACTAAGAAAAGAGAAAGGAATCGTGGTGGTGAGCTTGGCAGCTGACCTTCACAATTGCAGGGTCTGTGAAGGTCTCGTTGAGAACATTCATCTCGCTGCGCAGTTCCAGAGTGTCAATGATGAAGTCTTCTATCCGGGTGGAAATCTGCATCAGGCATGTCAAGCCCAGGAAGCTCCTGTAGGAATGGTGCTGAAAGCCAGGGAAGAGAAGCGTAAACTAGGATCCATTACAGAAGTAATGCTACAAACCAAACAGTACTCCAACCGACAAAAGAACAGCAAAAGAGGACTTCTTAAACACAATTGCATAAGCAGGTTTGGGTTTTGCAGCCACTAACATGGCATAAAAACCCATGGATGAACTGAAGGAAGATCCAATTCAGTATGAAGCATGCAGCCAGCACTACCACTGGAATCCTATCATACTGACACAGCTTAATCCAGCCTTCTAGATACTGACAGATCAGTGGCATGAACTACCTTTTCACATCAGAAACCACAAGGAGCAGGAGAAAGAGAAGCCTACAGTTCAGACCAGAAGAATACACTGGTGTCCCAGGCACCCACAGCACGCACACGACTTGTGAACAGGAAAGGTCATTACCTCCAAGTCCAGGGCAAACTCTTTGCAGTTCATAAGCTTTTCGTTTAGCTCTACCAGCTCATCCAGTGTGGTGACAAAATGACAGGGTGTTTCCTCCACGGGCCTGTACATCTGGCAGAGCAAATTATCAGGCATGGAATGTTCTGTCAGTTCCCACTCCCACCTCCCCCCTCAACTCTGAGATTCAACAAGTACAGGGGTCTGTAAAATTACTGCATCTACAGAAGATGTAAAGTGAGGTGCGCACCAACCTGGGGTTCTGGTTTCTTGAGGACTCCATCTGGTGGAGAAAAATGCTCCAGCTCGTACTGGTAAGGGTGAGCAAACCTGCCGAAATTAGGAAGACAGGCACAGACTAAATTTCAGTTGCCTACATGAAGCCAGTGCACAGAGACTTTGAGAGCTATGGCAGTTCCCCTGCTGAGCCAAAATGTAGTCTCTTAGTTAACAGAGGTTTGAAACAACTACAGATGTCTACAGCAAATCACACACAAGGTAGTGTGTTGACACAAACACACGCAGAGCTGTCACAGGTGAATAGCATCAGCACAATGGGACCACACAAGTGCATGGCCAGCAGTGGTACTCCAAGCACCTGGCTGTCAGTTCAATTTCTTACATGTCTTGCTCAGTTTGCTGCGTCCTCTGCTGGTGTATGAAGTCTGCCAAAGCAGCTGGCACATCCAAGTCCTCAGGGCGCTCCTTTCGTTCCCGTCCACTTTTTGTGAGGGCTGAACAACCAATATGGAACAGCTGGGCTGGGCCCCACACATAACACGTTCTTGGCCTACTACTCTCTCCCCTCCACCCACCACAAGATCCTATTAGAATCATAAAGTATTAAAAATCTTAAACAATATAGACCTGCAGCTTTTGCTGTCAGCGAGATTTCTGTCTGCACCTCTTGTTACCAGCTTTTACCAGGCTGTTATTAAGCAAGACATGAGGTGGTTTTGCTCAAGAGCTTAGAAGGAGACTGAAAAACCTTCAGAAAAATCTTTCAATTGTTTCTAGTTACTGAAAGTACAACCACATCAGTGCAGACTAAAGATGAGTCACCAGCAGAACGTCATGTTGCTGAAACAAAACACTATGCTGGTGGCTTTGATAAAGCCCCCAAAGCAGGTATGACCATAACCCTGGTGCTCCCAGCTGACTAGTTACAAGTATCTGTAAAGCCAACTAGGCCCTTCTGGTGCCAGAGTGACTCTCATCATGGATGTTCAGTGGTGGTAGAGAGAATCTGTTTAGCATAGATTATCTACTGCATAATAACAGCAAGATGCTGTCTGCTGACCTAGCGCTACACGCATGCAGACAAGTCACAGAGCTCACTACACCCGCACGGTCAACACCTCCAGCTGGTTCTTGTTCTTAGTCACCCATTTCTCTTCTAGACTGCGAGGACAGATTTGAGTCAAAGACTCTCAAGAGATTACCCAACAAAACATAAACCCCTTACCTTGAGGCAAAGGTTTCAAAGCATTTGGCTTGATAAAAAGTTTAGGTACAAAGGGAGTGTTGGAATTGTCAATCTTCTCCCGAAACTTAAGCTGTGGCCGGGAGATGTTCTTGGCGTGAAGGAGTCGGAAGGTTTCAGCCTGAGTTGTCTTCTGGGAATCTCCTGCCTTTTTGCAGCAAAGATGAATTACAGGTAAAAATTCAGGTTTCCTAACAGACATTCAGAGTTTCTTTTAACTCAACCTGAGCCAACATTCAGAGGAATAAAGCAATACTCCGAACTAAGTCACCCCTTGCACCTGAGAGCCAATTTTTTTTGAATCAGGATCCCAAATTCTGAGCCAGAGCAAGGCTGTTATGTATGTGAAACTGAAACAGCAGCTGAAAGCACACAGACTCCAAGCAACTTTGAATAAACAGGGCAAAAAGAGGGAAGAAGTTAGGATGACAGAATATTTAACTGCTCAACCCCCCTGGAAAGATCAGTAGTGCCACTGCTCTAAGGCACTGGAGCATAAGGCACCCAGCACACTGAGCTGAAAGGTCTCACCTTGCGGTTCCAGCTGGAAATAATGGTCTGTGGGGGCTGTAACCCAGCAGGGAGGACTGGTTGCTGATTTTTGTTCACTCCTGCTGCTTCATCCAATAAAATACCCTGAATTCCAGAAAAGTGAGGTGAAAACCAGACATCTGTTAAATTACTTTGGTCAGCCACTCTAGTTAGACCCAACAAAGAAAGTCACACAGGTAGACACCTCCACTGTCAGTACACCAAATTCTATGGTAGTCCAACCATTCTCTAAGTCTCCCAAGTCTGGTGCTAAACCATGTCCCCCAGCACCACATCTCTGTGTCTTGTAAACATTTAGAGAGTCATAGAACACACTGACTAGAAGGGACCTCTAAAGGCCATCTAGTCCAACCCTCCTGCAGTAAGCAGGGACATCCCCAACCAGGTTAGGTTGATCAGAGCCCCATCGAGCCTGATACCTCGAATGTCTCCAGGGATGGGGTCTCCACCACCTCACTGGGAAACCTGTTCCAGTGTTCTACCACCCTCATAGTAAAGAACTTATTTCTAATGTCAAATCTAAATCTGCCCTTCTCTAGTTTAAAACCATTGTGCCTTATCCTACTGATTCCATGGATAGGGATTCAATCACCTCTCTTGGGAGCCTGTTTCAGTGAGAATCCCTTCATTGAAGAAGTTTATTTTAAGATCCTCCTCTGGTACAGCTTGAGGCCACTTCCTCAGGTTTGTAAGGCTCTTGTACCAAACTATATTTGGTTTCCTTAGGAGTCATATATTACGTCCCTCCCCTTTAGACCATAATCCACCTGCCCTAGCTGCTGTGCTCCCTGCTCCAGCACAGGAAAATGTTTTTTAAATGAAAAGGGAAGACCAGCAGACTGAGGAAACACTAAATATAACTGTGAATACACTACCACTGAAATTCTTGCCATGAAAAGTCATTTGTGGCAACCGAACAGCACCCAGAAATAATCTGCTTACCACTCTTTCAAGAATGACATCATTGGAGTCAACCAGAATATCAAATTTATCTTCCAGCTCTGTCACCTTGCTGCGATCTTTCAGGTGGCTGCGACAGCCATGGTACTGCATCACCTTGCTCATGCTTGCAAGAGAGCAGAAGAGCTATTAGCAGTTTGAAAGTAGGCATGCTGAATGCTAAGCCGTTCAGTTCCCTTCAGCTTTCTACATCTTCAATGTTTAAATCAAATGCAGCATAAGCTGGCAACAGCAGAAACACTTCTACAGCACTAAGTGTTAGAACTCTCACTAACCATGTGACTTTTAAAATAGATCGCCTAACGTGTTTTGTATCAGCCTCTGCCCTGCGCACAGCTCTCTCTCCAAAGCATTATGCACAGCCCTCTTTGAAAATTGTTACTTACACTGTCAAGTGCTAGAAAAGTAACCAAGTATGCGAAACAAACCACATAATCTACATCGGGTTTAGAGGCCTTAGGAGGAATGCTACTTTCTGGCTTGGACTGGGAGCCATCGGCAAGGGCCCAGAGCTGCAAGAGGATCCTTACCAGTGCAGGAGGTGATCGCCCTGTGTTTCGCAGTACGCCCGGAAGCCAGGGAAGCTTCGGTAGAAGTCGTATTCATCCCCAGGCTGAGGAATCCCATTGGACGCCTTTGTTGCAGCTACCACTGTGCCAAGAGCATACTGTGCAAGAACACCACGTTATTACCACTTGTACACTCTTCTGTTCCTCTGTTCACCCAGGATACCACTTGGGAGAAACGCATTTTGCCTTGCTCGTTTACCCTGCGTGGTGCTAACGTCACGGGGCTTTTACACATGACTGCGTTTACAGGCATTTAGATCACACTGTCTGTTTAGGGACCTTTAAAATGACCGCAAGCTAATAATGAGGCTTAAAACTCAGTCCAGTACTCCGGCTTTAACAAAAAGCCAGTGAAAGCAGCAGGAACACTGATAATGACCTCATTCTTTTAACAGAGCCCGCCCCGGGCACGCTGCCTGCCGGAGAAAGCGGTGAGAGTCCCCTCTCTGGGGAGCAGCGCTCCGCACGGGTGACAGCGCCGGCGGTGCTGGAAAAGGGGCCGTGTCCAGCGCCACGCCCCCAGCCGTGCCACTCGATTCAAGCACTCGGGCCGAGGAGGCGGCAAAGCCCCACCCGGGTACGATGCGCTCGCGAACCCGTGACAGGAGGCCCCAGTGCCGGGCAATAACGGGCCCTAAACCTACCGCTCTTGTCTCCGGCTCTCGTGGCAGTGGCCCGAACCTTCCCTGTCACCCCCTTCTCCGAGGGGGCTGCTCTCGGGAAGTCCCTTCTCAAGGGGGTCCCCTCAGGCACCCCCACAAAGCAGAACTACACCTCCCGGCATGCCCCGGGCCTCCTACCGCCCGCCGGGAGCGGTAGTGCACAGCGCCCGCCCCGTTCCCACAGGCCTCGCCGCCGCGCACCTTGACGAAGGCGTCAGCATCGCCGAAGCCAGGCAGCACCGCCGCCGCGCTGCCGCCCTCCGCGGGCCGCTCCGCCGCCTCGCGGCCCCCATCCTGCCCCGCGGGACTCTCCGCCGCCGCGCTGCCGCTCTCCCCACCGGCGGCGGCCGCCATCTTGTCCCCGCAGCCACGCGACACTCAGACGTTCTCGCGAGAACGACACCGCCGCGGGGCGGGGAGGGAGGGTGGCGAGCGCCAGGGCTACCGTCTGGCGCCCCCAGGCGGCCTGGCGGAAGAAGTCCCTGGGCGAGCAGAAAGGAAGGAGGAGACGCTGCGGGACACCTCTCAAGGTTTAGTAGAGTTCCACTTCCCACATAGCACCTACCAGCGTGGCACAAGTGGGCCCACGACAGTCACAGCAGTGCCTGGAAAGAGGCCAAGGCCCCTGATTGCCACCTCCCCAGCTCCCATGTCCAGGGTGCAACACTGGGAGAAGTTGCTGCGGGAGCCTAAGGAACCCCGGCAGGGACAGTGGCACACCCCACACTATCCCTGAAACTGTGGCTGCGACCCTGAGACCAAGAAAAAGGATGTTCTTACCAAGTGGATGACATCACATCTGCTGGAAACTAAAACGCAGGGGCTGACTTCAGTCAGTCCTGGTTAATTTTGCCTCCAGCTGCTACCAAAAGGGAAACTGAGCCAAGCACCTGAACTGCTGTGGAAAAAGACATGTTAAAGCCTTAGCAACTGGAAACTCCTTTAGCAAATACAATTCTTAATCGGCTTCCCTGTCTCTTGCCAGGAAATACTTCAGAATAAACATCACCCCAGGCAAAACGTTTACATTTTGGTGTAATTTATTGGCACAAAAATATTCAAATACAACATGGCATCTAAACATGGCTACTCTGTTGTATTTTGTGCATTGTTTTTAATGTTTTAATTCATAAATCATGACCTTATCTTCGCCCTCATGGTTAACAGCCATCTGTTCCCAGTTCAAGTTATGACCATCTCTCCCCCCATCTGCCTCCTCTGCCAAGAACTAACTTCCCCTAGTTATTTCCCAGTACAGCTTTGTAATTCAGACACAGGGAAAGCTCCCAAGTGGTATTTCATTTGTACCCTGCATCCAATTTGCCACCAATCTATACAGAGGCACCTGACTTAGCTCAAGGGCTTCAGTTCTGGATCTGCTCTGCCATCCTGAGCCAGTCTGGAGCACAACTCTCCTGGCACAGGTGTAATGAGCAGATACACAGTTTCCAATCTGGGGGCAAAAACTGAGCTTGAAAACAAGGTAACAGGATGAAACAATGGTGAAATTCTGGCCCGTGTGTCTTGTCTTTCCCATTCTCCATCTCCCTTCCTAAATGAAGCCTCCTGCACAAATGCACCAAGCTCATCGCAGCCACACCAACAGCACTGACCAGGGCAAGAATTAATCTGCAAATGACCTAGTTACATTGCAAAGGAAGTCAAAACCCGTATATTGTTATTCAATGGATCACCAGCTCCCCAGAGACCAAGTGGAACTGTAGACATCTGTGGTACAATCAGTCTTCACTGTCCTGGGAACCCACACCAAGTGTTGTGTTCCCAGACAGCTTTATGTTTTGTTTTTCCGACAGCAGCTATACATTGGCTTACACCAACTTTTAATTTACAATAACTCTTTTCATTTACATTGCAAAATATTTGACAAGGGCTGTATTTTCAGTCCAATGTTCAGTTTGTGTTGGTAGAAGAGCAAGTTTGGAGTGCAAAAGCCTCCAGAATAAAAGACTTGTGGATACTTTGGAATCTTCTGTTACCAGAAAGGACACCTAAAGGAAACAAAGACACTGTAGTAATGCTGACCTGCATAGAGCTTCACAACAGCAACACAGAGAAGACCTGAGGTTCCTGACTAACCAGGCAGCCTTTCAGTGTAGAAGTGGACAGGTGATCTCACAGACTCACAGAATGTTAGGGGTTCAAAGGGACCTCAAAAGATCAAGTCCAATCCCCCTGCCAGAGCAAGATCACCTAGAGTAGGTCGTACAGGAGCACATCCAGGTGGATTTTGAATGTCTCCACTGAAGGAGACTCCACAACCTCTCTGGGCAGCCTGCTCCAGGGCTCTGTCACCCTCACAGTGAAAAACTTTTTCCTTATGTTCACGTAGAACCTCCTCTGCTCCAGCTTGCACCCACTGCCCCTTGTCCTGTCATTGCACACCCCCAAGCAGAGCCTGTCTCCATCCTCCCAATACTGTCCTTCACATTTTAGAAACATGAATGAGGTCACCCCTCAGGCTCCTCTTCTCCAAGCTGAAGAGTCCCAGCTCCCTCAGCCTTTCCCCACAAGGGAGATGTTCCACTACCTGCAACATCTTTGTGGCTCTGCACTGGACTCTTTCAAGCAGTTCCCTGAGGTTTTTCTTGAACTAAGGGGCCCAGAACTGGACACAATATTCCAGACGTGGCCTCAGCAGGGCAGAGGGGGAGAAGAACCTCTCTTGACCTACTAGCCACAGCCCTCCTAATCCAGCCCAGAATGCCACTGGCCTTCTTGGCCACAAGAGCACACTTCTGGCTCATGAAGGAGAATCTCCATGTTTTTTTTCCATGTTTAAAAGTGCTGAAAAGGTCCACTTTCTTGAGCATTGTCCAAAGTTAGCTAACTCTCAAATGACAGTAAATTGTTTAAATTGAAACACTTATTGCAAACACTTAAATGTTGAAGCTGATGGTGATTTAAATGCTCTGAAGTCCCTGACACTACTCATCACAACTTTCCTCCAGAGGACTGTCTATAGGATCTGTCACAGGCTTGCAGGAACAGATGCAACGCATGGCAGTGCTCCTACACGTCCCTAACCACACAAGTGCCATTTGCCTTGGCTGTTCTCTGCTCAGATTATTCAGAGAAGAATTTTCCAAGGTTATGTGAATGACAAACTCACCATCCAATGTAGCACTGGCACAGATTCTCATGAGAAGTAGCTTGCTTAATGAGCAGTTCTACTTGTGTGGGCACATCAAGAGTTTCATCATGAGAGAAGTCTCGACCTTTGAAATTAAAAAACACCAATCTATAAATGGAAGGTACAAATCACATAACATAACTTGCTTCTGGTTGACAAGTTAAGGACTGAGAGGACTTTTAAGTAGCCTTCCCTTTTTCTAAACCTAAGGAACCTCTAAAGGCATTCACAGCCCAGATCTTGGTTTTCCCTATTTTTATGGTTTCATCCTTTTATATTCTCCAAATAATGGACGAACCAACAACAGATGAATTTCTAGTATCTGGAATCTTGGTCTTAATCCCTCCAAACACATTACTATTTGGCAGGCAGAGGATAGTGCCTTAATAGACTTGAAGAGCATAAAATTTCATAATGAAATGCTGCAATTGTAAAGCACTAAAACAGAAACTCAACTTCTACTGACAAGTTAGACATGCAAAATCAGAAGCCTGAGCAGTTAAACACCTCTGCACTTCACAAATCAGGCTCCTTTGTATCTAAACGCAGGCACCAGTACTTGGGTGTTCGACAAAACCTCATCCACCAAATCAGAATGTCTGTAATTCAAGGGTTAACATGAAATACAAACGCTAGGAGTGGTGCTGAGCCATCTCATCAGATTTTCATCTTCCAGAAACACAAAAATACGCTCACCAGTGAGCTTGTCTCGAACCCTGTTGATGATTTGAATTGCCTTTTTGTTTAGAGCTTCTGGCTTCACCAGACCATCTCCTACTGAAAGACAGAAGGAAGAAAGAGAATTAGAACTTCATCTGAACAATAAAAGCATTTGTCCTGCTGCTACATCCGTCCTCCCCAAATACCACAAACATAATTTTGAAAGCAAATCCAGGTACCAGTACATTTTCTGTCACCTTGGTTGGAGCTGAAAACAGATTAATTCTACTCCTCATTTATGCTGTCAAAGAAGTGCTTCTGTCCCAACTCAGCTAATGGTATCTGGGTGACAACTACATTGTCTGCTCTAAGAATCATTTCTCCATCAGTATAGAAACAGCAATGACACTTACTGAAGGAATGGATAGATTCAGGCACTGTGGTCCCAGTTTTCTTATGTGCTGTCTCACCCAATTCCACACTGTCCAACATTTCTGTTGGAAAAAGCATGAAAATGTAAAAGCTCAAATGTGAAGCTGAAAAGCAGATAGCACAAACAACTGCTAAGATTCGACATGAAGCTCTCAGTGTTCAAATGACTCCTTGCAGGTTTTGCACACTAATACTTGGTAGCTAAGTAAATAATGATCACTTATCAATTATACCTTGGATTATCTCAGTTCCTGTGTGCTCCAGAAGGATGTTAATGTATCTGTAAAGCAGCATCTGCTTTTTGAGCTACTTCCAGCCCTAAAACTAATGACAGTGAGCTGTTTATCAGCCTACTCTGGAGAAGGGGTCTGAAAATATCTACTCAGTCTTGGGCACTGCTAGAAAAAAAAAAAAAATCCCTCCAAACATCCATGGCAGACACCATCTCTTCTACTCACCTACTGACTGACTAGCTGAGTAGGAGTCCGTTCTCGTTCGTGAGCGCTTGTTGCCCTTTGTGTTTGCTGCAAGAAAACAAGGAGTTGGAAAGTATGAGCTGGGCTTTCAGTGCTTCACAGCAGCTGTCCACACACAACACAGATCTGACTGCCTTTCTCCAGATTTTATGTCACCTGAAAATAGCAGCTTCCCATCTCCTGATGTCAATGAACACAAAAGCAAGCCACATAACTTTGCTTGTAGCTTAGTTCTATATCTAAGGGCAAAAGGGTTTTAGCTACAGTCACAGACTGCATCGGGTCGGAAGGGACCCTCAAAGGTCATCTTGTCCAATGCCCCTGCAGTCAGCAGGGACACCTTCAGCTAGATCAGGCTGCCCAGGGCCACATCAGGTCTGATCTTGATCATCAGGCCTCCAGTGACAGGGCCTCAACTACATCCCTGGCAACCTGTTCCAGTATTCTCATAATGTCCAGTCCAAATCTACCCTGCTCCAGTCTCAAACCATTGCCATTTGTCCTATTGCTACAAGCTCTTCTAAACCACAGTGGTATATTCAGATTACAATGCCCAAAGCAGGCTGCATGCAGAAATAGCAAGTGCAAACCAACAGTTTCACCAGGTTGTCTTCAAACAGACTCTGGATTTCGGGCTGCTGCATTTCTGGTATGAAAACAAACTGATTACCCTCTCAGTGTCACTGCTCAGAATCACTTACTGTCCATCAGCCTCCAGTTCAATAGAGGATCATACACAAAGGCTTCAAGCACAGCCATGACACTGTCCTTGTGCTCACGCAGGACTTCCATCACAGTGTGACAGGTGATTCTGTAATTGCCATCGAGGCCTGTCACCTTCAGGAGAGAAAGGAGTGAATCAACCATGCTGCTTTGCTCACTGTGCAACTCCAACCCTAACATTCAGGGAGCAGGACGTGGAATTCTCAATGTTTTGTTCAGGTACAGAACAAGTCCGATGCCCATTGAGAGCTAAGAAGCTCTCTTCTGACATTAAGATGATCTCTGTGAAGTTCTAGGCCATTGGCTGTGTTTGGCTGCTGCAAACACCTTTTTCAAATGAGGAAACTAAGGAAGGCCTAAGAAACTGGAGGAATTTCAGGGGTTTTTACATCAATGAGAAAGTTGCTCTTGACTGTAACATACTGTAGAGATGACAGGAGATATTTTAACTTGCAGAAAGTGCAGCTGCAATATTAACACTTTGGTTTCTGACAGGAGTGGTGATGTTTAGCCACAACAGAAGACACAGGAAAACCAGAGAAATTGGTGCCATTTTCCCTAGGAACAAGTCTCTTCATGTTAAAGAGGAGATGCTTACCTCCATAGCATTTGTCAGCATTCTTGTTAATCTAAATGGAATCTTCTCAGGGAATTTTTCTCTTGTCATGGCAACCTGAACACATGAGGATGAATAATAAGTCAATTAATAGCCAATGCATTATTTAAGAGTTAAAAAGTGCAGGTTTTTTTTTTTTTTTTGCTACCACCATGAAGGTTGTATTAAAAAATAATACAGGAAATAAAATCCCAGCTTTGTGTTCCTCAGTTTCCACAAATGTGTGGGTAACCCCAGACAGTTAACTCTGTAACAGAGGGAAAATTCAAGTGTGTGCCCAGTTGCTAGTGACAAGAAACAGAAGTTGCCTATCAGCAGTTCAACTGCCCCAAGAAATTTTATGGAGAAGTGATGTTAGCACTTTGTTGCTTGTTGCTCAAGAACACTCCTCTGAGATAAAACATCTCTTATTTTCATCTTGCCTTTAGGTAAAATGAAGCTCAAAACAGAGTCAAAAGGCTTGGCCAGGATCGCACTCCGAGGACAGTTTGTCCTGGTTTATAGATTCATTTCTGTTCTACTAGAAGATGTGAACTATTACAGGAAATTCAATGTCCAAATACAAAGATTTACCTCAAAGCAGTCCCCGAAGTCGATATGCAGGATCTTTCCACTCAGCCTGTCTAACATCAGATTGGAAGGGTGTCTTGGAGAAAAAAACAGTGACAGACTATTATAAAAACCCAAAGCAAGTCACAGCAGCTCCAGTCTGATATTTATCTTCATGCACAAGAAGTCAGTGACAGCTTGTCTGAGATCTTCAATCTCAGGGTGAAGGGAATTGTTTCCTGACAGTGCATCTATCACATTATTTTTGCAATTACCTCTCAGGAGTTAGAGATCTGCTCACCTTGGAAGACAAACAACCTCTTGGAGCAGAGCCATCAGTACATTGCTTGGATGTGAACATTTATTTTTCAGTTAGGATAAGTTCTTCTACTTGTTTGATGCTTTTTCTTTCTTTTTATTTCAGTATAGAAAAAGGTAATGATTCACAAATCACTACAGGTGAAGTAATGCAAATTGGATTTACCACCAGAAGGGAAAGGAATCAATCCAGAGCAGCAGAACCATGCTGCCGCTGCTTGTGCTGACTTGTTCCAGTTTTGGTTTAATTCCATTTTCAAAGGTTTATCATTTCATTATAAAGACCTTTAAGGAAAAAAACCTTTCTTTATGGAAAGGTTTAGCTGGTTTTGCCTCACAAGCCTTAAGTCTAAAATATATTGCCTCCAGAAGTAGCTTGGAAGTTATGATGTCCCCTTTTGAGAGTAAGCCATACATTAGATCAGACATTTGCTCATTTTACCTTCCCCCCCCAGTATTTGCCCAATCCATGTGGGTTGTACATATTTCCCTCCAGAGCATATCTGCACTGCAGACCAGAAAAAGCAGCATATCAAGTAATAGCTAAAACAACATCAGCTTTCATTTGTTTCTAGTCTAGAGCAGTCTCTGGGGAGTATTTATGGGCACTTGGTGTGTCTCTGCCGACTGCTCTGAGCATGCATAGCACTGGAGGTTCCTGCTTCACAGAATAAATGCCCATCAGGCAAAAAAGAATGCAGAATAAGTTACTGAATCCATTGGGAGGGAGAATCAAAAGATCTCTGCCACTAAATGCTTCCTGATTTTTTTCACCATTTCAGTGTTTCTTTCCTCCCTTCCCAAAAAGCTGGATGTGAGTGTAGAGCCCTAACAGACTTTGCAAAAGACTTGCATGAAGCACACAAACCCACAATGATCAGTGGCCAAAGCTAACAACATTTCTGTTGTACAGAATGGGTGGAGAAAGATTTCCCCTTCTGCTGAGTGAAAAGAAAGGACAAAATTAGAACTCTTAAGTAATCCTCTGAGAATTCCTCCCAAAATGGAAGAAACTCTTACTTGTACTTGATGCACAAACCTTACATCTCATGCCTGCAGTGCACAGTTATGTCCTGAAAGATGCCGTCATCACAAGTCAGCAATTACAATGAAAGATGTGATCAGAAGAGATGCAAGGAGTGAATAAGCAGGCCTACAGAGTCTGTGCTTTCCTTGAAAAGAAACCTTTGCAAGTTTCATTTACCTGTCTCCAAGGCCCAAAATGTACCCAACCATTGACATCACAGCTAGTGAACGAGTGTAGTTAGTTCTTCTGTCAAACCAGACCTACAAGGGGAGACAAACAGTTGTAGGCAGGCATGATGCATGTTTCAGCTTCAATTGTACTGTAGGCACTCACTAGCATTTGCATTTTGCACAAAGCACCACTGTGATCTGTTCAGGTCTGACACACTCTGAGGAGGTTCAGACATCCTCTGGCTTTGAATCAGAGGTCTAAAGCATTAAGAGAGCATAATGAGGCTCCTGCATTTTTCTCTCCATGCACAGTACGTGGAGCATAGTCTGCAGTCTTGGGCTTTGCATTGCACTCTGGCAGTCACTGTGGTCAGAGCCCTCTAATGCCCCTTGTGAGGGGACACACACCTGTGGCTACACATTCTGCAGTGATCCGTCTGGAGTCTCTGATGAGTAAACACTATCCCTGTCTCACTCTACAGAGAAGGCAATTCCACATTTTGCTGCCTGCCAAACACAAGCCATTACATGAGCTGAACTCACCTCTGAGCTTGGGCTTTTCAACCACAGCAGTTTGGCAAGGTCATCCCCAGCCGTGTTATTGACAGCATGTTCAAATACTTCTACTTTCTGCATCAGAGTCAGGTGGTCATAATCTGGAGCCATCTACAATCGAGAAGCGACAGTCAGAAACTCAAAGCCTCCAGCAATCTCTACTTGTACCATGAGAAACAGTCATCACAACTCATTTCATATCCAGTTTAGATTGAAATTATTAGCAGGCTGACCACTATGTCCCCAGACACAGCGAGATGATCACCCAAGAGTGGAAAAAAAATCACTTAAAATGTGTTATCAAATGATTAGCATCCACAAAGTACTCCACAGCAATATTTAATTAAAATATTGTGAAGTAACTATGCTTCAAACTCCATTATCCAAGTAAGTCTTTGGGGTTGGCACACACTTTCCCTTTTGGCACCCAGTTCCAGTTTTTCTAGTAATGTTCAGTTTCTCCAGCCTGTCTAATTTTGGCCCTGTTGCTTAGACACAGTGTTTGTAGATGCCAGCAGCATGGCACCTTGTACAAGGCACATCATAGTCACACAAAATTCCAAACACATTTTAGTCACCAGATGGTAACAACTTGTGGTTGCCGCTAAAAGAGGAAATGAGAAACAAACAAATGCATGGCCAATTTTACCTCTTGGTAGCATTTTCTATCTCCTATCTGATATTTTTGCATTTATTACTGGTACCAGTAACAACCAGAGAACAGGCAGGTTGTTGCTGTGGACACTGCTCTTCATTAAGACACTGGAGTCCAAAGAGAATGTACCCAAAAGTGGCAGCTTTAATGCTCTGTCCTTTACCCTCAGCATGATGCGATGCTCAATGTTGAGCAGGATCTTTTTCTTCTCCCTGTAGTCTCTGATGAGTGCATGCAGGGTGTCACAGTGGGGCACCCAACCAATCAAGCCTGAGTTTGTAGAGAGGGGAATGACAGCATATCTCTGGATGCTACAGGAAGAACAAAGAAAAGGAGAATCAGAGCTCAACTTGTATGTGGTGAGTAACTACATTTTGAGATGCTTAAAACAACTACCACTGAACCTAATTCTGACCCAAAATTCTGTCTCCAGTAGTTGCCCTGCTTTTCTTTTTTTCAAACAGCTCTGAAACATCCACTTGGATAGGCTGCTGCCAGATCATCTACATTCTCAGAGCTTACATGGCCTTCACTGCTTTCAGAAGGTACAAGTTATGTCACCCACAATGATCTATTCTTTGCACGTGACATTCAATATGTTCCTGCTTGAAAGGCACTGTACAGAACTACAGTCAGTGACTACTCACCAGGCTATTTAGTGACTATAATAAAACATCCCGGACAAAAACATCTGTTCTCAGACTCCTAAGGCAGCGCTCGAGCTATCCTGAAAGAGGAGTTGCCTCAAAGACCATAACTACCAGGTGGAACTTCAACTAAATAAACCAAATCATCCTCTCAGGATCCCTTTTCTCCAAGTTTGAATTCTAAGAACAGGACTTTTTGTTGGTTTCTGTTTCTCTTTGGTTTTGTAGATGTTAGTTTCTGTTGTGAGGGTTTTTTTCATGTGGGGTTTGGTTGGTTTGTTTTGGTTTTAAGTTAACTCAGTTCCAAGATCTACCATTTGCTCACAAAGCAGCTGCTTGTGCCAAGAGTTACTTGGAAAGGGCAGCTGTGTAGGGAGTCACTGTGCACAAGCACATCCAGCGATTACCCACAAGAGGTACCTGAGGTTTTTCCGCAGGGAGGTTGGGTCGTTTGCTAGCAGAGTGTTGACCAACCCAAAAAGCTGCATCACTCTTTCATCCTGGCGAAGGTCTTCATGACCTTTCAGAAGGAATACAAACTCATGCCCATTGCTTCCTGTGAAGGAATTAACACATGGAAGTTTAGTCCTGCTGAACAAACAGATGAGAACAAGCACACATGGAATCCAACACTGGAAAGTCTGGCAGTCAAACTGACCACACCGCTAAGGAACATCTCACTGCTCATCTCCATTCAGAAGTGTTGGAGAGGTTTCACTTGGTAAATATGCAGTTTGACCTAAAAGCAACAACTGTGCAAATAGCTGAGTGCAATCTGCTCTCTCTTACCCATTAATGTTAACTTCCTGGGCCGCTGCTTGGAGGTGATGACCTGCAGCGAAGGAGCGATGGACTGGATGCGGATGATGGGCTGGTTGGGGTCGTAGGTTCCAGGCACTGCCAGTTCCAGGTCCCGGCACATTAAGAGTTTTGGAGACACGTACTGTAGCTCCAAAGAAGTCAGCTACCAAAGCCCAAAGAAACACAATCCTCAGAATTTCAGTTAAATCTCACTGAAACACCTGAGATGTTCATGTTGTTGAGGGATCCAGAACAATTCAGTTGTCAACACTTCAGATGTGTGTACAAAGTGTTGCACAAGCACAAAACTTGCAGCAAATCATATGCAGGTATTTCCAGAATACTGAAATTGAATGTTTGGAATAACCAGAAGATATGGAACAAAACTGCTGCTGACACCTTGCACTCTAAGACCCACAACAGAACTGTGTCTCCTCACCTGTGGCAGCTGCTTTGAGATACGCCGGAAGACATGGTAATAGAGATCCCACGCCTGAGTTAGGTCTTTGACATTCCCCGATTTCATGTACTTCCTGCACCACTCCTGAGCTTCCATTAGATCTCTGCCATAGGCCTAGGGTGGAAGTGAAAACCAAGAGAAGAAAAACATTTCTACAGACTGCAGTGAGATCTCTTAACACAAAGAGCATCACAATCTATCTTCAAATCGCAGTACAAATTCTTATTGCATACCAGAGTTAAAGACCCAGAAACTCCTGGATCCTGAGAGGCATTCAGTTTATTAGACACCATTGCTCACAGAGTCTTTATGATAGGAGGCAACAGAAGGCATGGAGTCACCCTTTAATGGTAAGCTCACAAGCTCAGAATAATTCCTTTTGTTGGTGCGAGAGAGATCATCTCTACTACCTGTGCTGGCAGTTACTGTGAAGCTAAGCAGAGTGGAGTCGGAATTAGCTGCATCTCTGCTCTCGGTGCTAGCGGTTACTGTGGAGCCAAGCAGGCTAGATTGAGAAGAGTTCAGTGCAGAGCTGACGTATGTTTTCCAGACCCCATCAAAAACCCAGCCAATATAAGACTCCAGGGCAATCTCTACCACCATGGCCCCTGCTGTACTGCAGTCACCAAAGATGACAACAATCTGAAGATCAATGTCAATAAGGAA
The DNA here is from genome assembly GCA_013400475.1 of Tricholaema leucomelas. NCBI lineage: Eukaryota > Metazoa > Chordata > Aves > Piciformes > Lybiidae > Tricholaema lacrymosa > Tricholaema leucomelas. The sequence continues at coordinate 657,544 of WAAF01004979.1, read as the reverse complement.
GTCTGCAACTAACATAATGAGCCCCCAGAGATTCGTTCTGTGTTAGACTGCAAAGGTCCTTGCAACACATCTAGGGCAGGTGGGCATGCAGGAGGTGATGCTCCTGGCTGCTTGCTGATACCTGATTGAAGGATGTCTCTTTTAAAGTCTGAGGCCCACGCTCCATCATTGCATGAAGTGGTTCTAGCACCTCAAACATTCCCTTCACATTCCTTTCTCCAAAGTACAGCCGAGATGCTTCTTCCAGCCCTTCATGCCACATCTCGTGCCATAGGATGGCGACACGGATTAGCTCTTCACTCACCTAGTTTCGGACAGGAACAAAGATTAAGCACCAAGAGAAAATGCTCTGCCTGCATACTGACTGACAAATGCAAACCTACTTTCTTCTGTCTTGATTATGAAATATTTGATGCTGGCCGCTAGAGGGAGCCACAAGAACTCCTTCCAGCAAGAAGCTCATCAGGCTTTTCTCACCTCATCTGGTGCCTTTGACAATTCCTGTCTATGTAACTTGGCCTGAAAGAATTTAATTTATTCACAAAAAGTCTCGAGCAAATGAATTAAATTACTCTTTCCATGCTATGCTCAGTAAGTTTTATTTCCACTTTTCATTAAGCCAAAAATATCTCCTTATGGAAGAAAAAAAAAACAAACCTTCATTTCCTCTCTAAATTTACTCCTAAGGAGGCAAAATAACTCAGTGTTTGGATGTTATGGCCCTTTTTAAATTAAAACATTGTCCTCTTGGAATGATCTCACTACTGAAGTAGCTACCGATTGCAAAACCATCCCAAACAAGCCCCAGATTCATTCTGTTTGAGCAACGTTAACAGCTGACAGCAATTGTGTGTGGTTACACCTGTGGTACATCTGCCCCTGAAATACAGAACACTTGATGAAGAACTCACCATCATTGCCTGCTGCACCAGGGTGTTGCTGTGCTCGCACATGTTCTTCAAGATCTTATTTGCAGCGTTGTGGCGAGCAGTGGTTGTAGATTTAGAGGCCACAGTCAAAGGATAGATCAAAGCCTACAAGGGACATCAACCAAGAGCATTTGAGAACCACACAGAAGAGCTACGTAAATGAGAAGATTAGCAAAGCATTAGTAAGTAGCAGCCTTAGGGCTAGACAAGAGAGAGCATGATTGCTTCTGGGAAGAAGTGACAGTAATTTGCTGTTCAGTCTTCCAATCTGAAAGCTGACAAGATTTAATTCACTGGGTAGCAGAGTGACTTTGAAAGCCTGTATCAGACTGGAAGAACAAACCCCTATTTTTAGCATTGTATGATTTTCCACAATGTGTGAAGCAATTCAGATAAAACATCTGGAAGGCAGCCTGTTAATAGTCATTTAATGAGGTTTAAGAAGGTGATTTGCACTACCCAGTGTTCTGTTAGACCGAGACAACTTCCCCTGCTGCAAGGCTCATCCACCTCCTCTGCTTTTTTATGTGAACAGCACTGAGGTGGAAGCAGCAGCAGCAGCAGCAGAAACCATTCCCATTCTCATTTGCTGTGACATCCAGTGCAGACAATCTAGCCCAGGTGAAATGGAACAGAGGGAATGCTCCAACTGGCTACCAGTCTGTGGAAATTCCTCCTCCAAGCCAAAGCTCACCTGGGGATGGTAGCGTCCAATATCTGTGAGGAGCTGGTGAATGAGGCGTCCTACCAATGGCCGAGGGGTGTCGATTCTTGCAATGAGCTGAGGGATAACCTAGTAGCAAGGGTAAGAAAAACAAACATCTGTCATCACATCTTTAGTTCACAAGCCCTTCTGCCCTCTGCTAGAGACCTCAGAATCTCCATTGGAGACAGACAGGGTCACCTCTCAGGATAAGAGAGTCCCAAACAGCACCAGAAACACAGAAGAGTTCAATGAGCTTACAACTATTCTGTGCAGAACACTTAAAGTGTTCTGAACTCAAATAAGAAATAAAACCTCTTTCAGTTATTTACAAATCATTCCACAGACTGAGTGTGAATTACATCAGAGAAGCACAGCAGAGTTTTATACTTGATCACCTCTGAACACATCATCTTCAGTGTAAAAAAATTGATTCTTCTTCATTCCTATGCACTAATCTGCATATAAATACCCAAAAGCATGCAAGAGTCTTTCTCATTCTCTGCTCAAGATGTGTGCTAAATCGGCCACAAACTGTACTGCTCACTGCTCTCACTGCTCAGCTACAGAAGACCATTCAGCAAAGCATCTCACCCGGAATCTCATGTAACAACTTCCTCCAGAACTTTGTCTTAGCTCCCTGGGTTCCTCACCTGCAGCCAAGTGTCTATTTGGATTGCCTTGACTCCTTCTACCAAAGCCTCGTTCACATCAGGCCAGTGGCCATAATCAAACCAGAGAGTAAGGACTCTGAAAAATGAGAAATACATTCCTTAGGAATGAAACACAACAAGAAACCCCCAACATTCCAAACACCTGCAGACCCACTTGCACATGACTCTTCCCAGAATCTACAGCTGGTAGGATAAGGGCTAAGTCACCTAGCAAATTAGCTCAGACTGAAGCAGTCACTTAGACCATACAAAAAGAAGAAACAAGGTTCTGCCTCAGCTCAACCATGTGCCCTTCTCAGCTGCATTTCATTTACCAGGTGCTTTATTATGTACCTTAGAGTGTCTTGTAGGTTGTTTCCTCGAGACAGAGATATGGAGCGGAAGAAACCCTGGACAGCAGGGACTGTGTACATCAGGAGGGTCTTGGATAAATCCTTTTGGAATGAAAGTTGCTGCATTATTTCTACACAAGCACATCAATCAGCATGACTCCTAACTTAGCAAGGGGAAAGGAGAAATATGTGGAAACACAGATCGGATCCACATTAGAGTGGACTTCTGCTCATACTCCTCACAGGACATGTAGCGCCTGGCATTCAGGTTTTGCTGGACTAAACTTGGGACTTTCAGCCTGGCAGGAAGCACACCGTGAAGTGTTTTCACACTTCATTTTGTTTGCAAAGCTATGGACAGCAAAGCAGCCTAAAAGCTACCTTATTGCAGCTGGGAAGCAGAAGAGATTCCTCACAATGTTCCTTGGAGGGCTTTGGCAGCAGAATTGGTAGCACGATGGCAGCCACCCACGCCTTTGCTTGTGTTCACAGGTAACTTGGGAGCGTCTGAACTAATTCCCTTAAGCCTAACCTCACCTGAACCTCCCCCCTTCTATTAGCTTGAAATGTATCTGTGTGCACACATACATACAGACAGACAGCTTCCACAAGCTTGTTCCCCAACATAGCATCCTCCTGCATCTAAGCAGTAGGCACCAATCTCCCATCACAAGCAGAGAAAAAGGTACCTCAGTGACTTTCTTTTGCACTGGAGAAGGGATGGGACTGTTCTCTGCACTCTCTGCATCACTCTCACTGTTGCTGCCCTCAGTGTTGGCACTGGTGATGCTGGCTCCACTGGCATGACGTAGTTTCTTCTTCTCATCTCTGGCCTGGTTTTGATGTTTGTAGTGAAGCACTGCTTCAAAGTTCATCACTGCCCAGGCATGCCAGGCCTGCCAGCAACACAGAACAAAAGTCAGGAGGAGGATAAATCTGCAACCTGTACTTCTTATTCAAGCTAATAATCCAACCTTTCTGAGTCTGTAATAGCCTGCACACAACAGGATGCTTTGCTTTCTCTACCCATTTGTACTTTTAACTGTCTTATTATCTTAACATCGCGGGAAGCTCTCAGCCAGCTGCTCCCTGGTTTATATCCAGGCAAAGGAGCTGTGTAGCAAAAATTAAATCTCACCCCATATGCACCTTCATTTTTCAAATCTTAAACAGCAGATTAACATGCTAGGACTAGAGCAGTGCCACAGGAAGGAAAGCAGGAGATGGTGCCTCAGAGAAGAACTGGCATCAAATATTAATGGAAATGTTATAACTCTGAAATTAAAGGCTCTTCAGAGAATTAGCAATCAGGTTATTCTCCTAGTTTAAATATACTGAGTGAGAACAAGTTACATTACTTCTATTTAGGTTATCCTTTCTCCTTCACTGTTAACTGACAGGAGAGCAAGAACAGAAACTGAATTGTGGCCTAGTTCTACAAGTCAGATAAAACTCTAAACAAGAATCCCATGGCTGCCTTGGGTTGCTTTCTCAGGCTTGTTTTTGGTTGTTGTTGGGTTGTTTTTTTTTAAATCCTGCAAGGCAGACAGTTATAGGAGACCTTCCTATGAGCATTTCCTGCTTTCCTGCAGCATGGGATATGTTCAGATTTACTGATCTCTCTGCAATGCTGCCTGGAAGCTTTCCCTTACTGACCTTGTACCAGTTGCGATCATGCTCTGTTGCAGCACTGTAGTATTGCAGGACTTTGGGGATTGTGCTCTCATTGATGCCTTGCAGGTTCAGCTGCCACTCACCCAGTTTCAGGAAACACCTGGTTAAACAGAGAGATTATTGACTCAGAAGCTGGAGTGACAATGAAGCTTGCTGAATAAAGAGGCAGACTTCTTACTCAAAGTCTGGAAAACCTTTCATGCAGGAAAGCCTCTCAGCACACCTCTTCAGACAAGAGTGCCTGTGTTAAGAGGTAAGGTTCAAAACACCTACATCCTGCTTCCATGTGTGAAGCTAACTGGTTAATGGTTTAATTTTTAAGAGGAAAGGTGAGGGTCAACCTTTGTTCCTCAGTTTTACCAGTTATAAAATAAACACCAAGTAGCTAACAGTAGCAGGAAAAGAATTCATCAGTGTCATTAAACTGCACACAGGGTCTGAGCTGACTTCTCAGCACACAAACCAACCCTCTGAAGAGAACAGACAAACATGTATCTGGAAATGCAGTGGAAAGAGAGCAACTGCTCTTCCCCCAAGCCAGAACTCCATTAAGTCATCCCCTCCCAGTGGAAAGGAAAACCAGCATGGTTTTACTGCAGCAGGGTGGAGCTGTGAAGGCTTGTGCAAAGCGTAATACTTTGCTTTAAATACCACAGTTCCACTGCTGGCCTTTCTGTAGTCTCAATCTTCCAGAAAGCACTATGCAAGAAAAACAGTGTGGGCAACTCATGACTTCCCTGGTAGCCACTCTGAAAAACACAGGATGGTGTTATCAAGTTCCTGCTCTCATAGAAGCAAATGAAAGTGCTGCCTCCCTTTAGTAAGCACTATGCAATTACTTCTCTGAACTGGAAATGACAGATCTGGCACCTCCAGATCCACAGAGGAAAATGGAGATTATTAGATGTGTTTTTAATGCAACAATATTTTAAGAGCCCATCACATGCTGGGCATCTATTGCCCAAAGTACACACACACTGCCAAGCACAGATGTGTTTCTTTCCTGCTGACTGGATCTCCTGAAAGCCAAAGGAATAGCCATGCTGGGAGTTCTGCCTTCTGCCAGTGAGCCACAGGGCTGGGAAAACACAACCAGCCACCAGGCTTGTTTACACTGATGGGTCCCAGTAACATTTACTGTGGCTGATAAGGTAGGTAAGGAAGTAACACCAAATGGGGCTAGAGGAGAAATCCCTTGCTCCTTCTAACCAAAGCATGGGCTTTGTCTGGAAAGTGTCACCTGCATCTGTTCAGATTGGGGCCCTCATTATGACAAAGACATTGAGGTGCTGGAACATGTCCAGAGGAAGGCAACAAAGCTGCTTAAGGGTCTGGAGAACAAGCTTTATGAGAAGCAGCTGAGGGAACTAAGGTTGTTTAGTCGGGAGAACAGGAGGCTGAGGGAGACCTCATTGCTATCCACAACTTCCTGAAAGGAGGCGAGAGCCAGGTGGGAGTTGGTCTCTCCCCTCTAGTATCAGTTCACAGCATGAGAGGAAATGGCCTGAAATTGTGCCAGAGGAGACTGAGGTTGGGTATTAAGAAAAATGTGTGTTTAGGCATTGGAACAGGCTGCCCAGAGAGGTGTTCAAAAACCATGTACACATGGCACTGTGGGACAGGATTTAGTGGGCATGGTGGTGCTGGGTTCATGGTTGGACGTGACGACCAGAGAGGTCTCTTCCAACTGAAACGACTCTATGACCCTGCAACCCCAGGAAAGAAACTGGAAACTGATTTCACTGTAAGCTAGAGGGTGTCCAAGGAGCAGGCTGCTGACCGTGCCATGAGCTTGTGGAGTTCCTGCTTGTGCTGCTGGTCCTCAGTTGCAATAGCATGCTGTGCCTGCTGCTGCATCGTCTGCACGAAGTGCTGCATGTGCTGGAACGCATCGATCTGGAACGGTTACAGTAAAGAGCACAGGGGTCAGAGACAACTTCACAAGAGAGGAAAACAGTGTGAAAGTAAATCTTCACTGACAGCAAAACCCCACAGCTTTGTTTTCTTTCAAAGCTTTTTAGCCATTTGTATACTTCTGGTTTTATTTCTCTACATGTGTTGCACCAAATAAACAAAGAGGTTAGAAAATCCTGATATCTCAGGATCTGGCCTCTGGACTGCTACCCTGGGGAACAGCTATCTGCATCCTGATGCTAAGCACACCTTCAGGTCACACATGCAGCCAAAAGCATGAGAGACCACAACATAAGCTAATACCATGCCATGGTGTGCAAGACCTTAGCTCTGGCAAAGCGTGAAGGTCACCTGTACAGGAAAACTTCAGCAGCAGAGAACATCCTGCTACTGATGTGGTGACACTCTAGGAATGATGTAGTGACGCAGAGATGTCTCGTTTGCAATTAACCAGGCACATCAAAGAAACCAGCTCACTATCACAACAGACAGGAGGAGTCTGCCTAGACTGTTCTAGGCCCTGAACAAAAATCCTACCAATGTGAAAAAATAAAGCCCGCAGGAAGACATACAGCTTCCTGTTCTTCCAACTCCTCACTTTTGCTAGGCTTATCATGGGAGGAAAAGTTGGCCCTATTTCAGCAAATTAAAGTCTACATTTATCCTAAAGTTAAGAAGCACAAATGCAGACTGTGTATGGCAACAGTGCTAAAGTAACTTGCACAACCAAATTCTGAGGGAAGACTTTGCCCAGAGAGGTTGCAGAGTCTCCTTTTCTGGAGACTTTCAAAACCCACCTGGATGCATTCCTGTGTGATCCACTCTGTGTGACCCTGCTCTGGCAGGGGCATCGGACCTGATGATCTCTGGAGGTCCCTTCCAACTCCTAACATTCTGTCATTCTGTGTTTGTGACTCCCCAGACTCTCGCATCAGTTTATTTTAGATGCATTCTCTTCCCCCATTCCTTTATTCTTTGTGCCTTTTTCATCTGCTTGCTACAGCCACACTGGTTTCCTGCATCTGGTCTATTTCTTTATCCCAGCTCAAACTCGGGCAAGTCCACTTTCACTCAAGGAGGCAGGCAATGAGGACCCATATACTGCTCAGGTCATTTAAGAGACCATTAGGCTGTTTTACAGAGCCAACTGAACAGGGCCTCAGCAGCAGCTCCTTCTGGATTTTAAATTCAAATAAAGACTAGTTAGGTCATGGCAATGTTCTCATAGCAATGGCTCTGCTCCAGTGCTGGCAATCCCAAGGACAGGAAAAATAAAAAAGATGGGGCAGAATGAGAGAATAAATGGAGGCTTTAATGTATATTAAAAAAAAAAAGAGGAGATAAGTTATCCAGTCTGGAGCTTACTGGCCATGATTATGTAAATTTCCCCTGGGTTGCAATGTCAAAAACATTCACCCTAGGCTCTTTGGAGCCAAACTGTTCCTGTGACAAAGCCCTGCGTGCCTCTCAGTTAGAAATGTGCAATAATGCCCTTCATAAAAGTCAGTTCTGCTCAACAACTAAGTACAGGCTGTTCAGCATATATTTTTTAGACTGGTAATAAAAACTCCTTTCTCTTTCACATGCCACTCTGGCTGAGTGTGGAGAGCTGGAAATTACAACAGGGGATGAAAAGTCAAGTACAAAGCCTGTCCTGGTGAGGACAGAAGAGCTGCTATTCACCACTCGTCTCGGCTGCATCCCTTGGTACCTGATACTGGCTTAGCAAAATAATCTTTCCACCTAGGAAAGAAAACCAGGGCCAGGCCTTCCCTGTTGCTAAGGAGTGGTAAGGGGAAATTTCACAGGCTTGTCACCTCAATAACAATAAGGAAAGGGATTAGTTAGACTTTTGTAGCTGAGCAAAAATAAAACCTTCAGCCTTGACTTTGTTCTGTGGGGATTATGAAGAGCTAAGGTGTATGCCACTGCCCAACACCTGAGCGATGGAAGGTCGAGAGCCCTCTGCTCTCCTGTACCTTACGGGCGCTCTTCCACATGTGTTTCATGTAGGCATAAGTCACTTGGGGGTGGACTGTTGGCAGGGGGTGATCCAGCTGTCGAGATGGATCCACACCCAAGAGCAGGACAAGTGTCTTATGGGCTAAAGCCTGGAAAAAAGTTGCAAAGACAAAATGCAGGTTAAACCAAGCTGATTCTTACTTCATGTCATATTGACTGCAGAATTACTGGCCACTAAAAAGTACCTCTGAGCCTCCAGCTAAAACACAGACCTAGCAGCCTCATCACCACTCCCTGGGCTTATAAGAATACCACATGATAAATCCCACGTCTTCATTGAGATCAGAGGCTTCGATTCTCTTTTCAGAAGCCAGTAGAGAGTGTGAAGTCTCTGTTTCAATTGGTTTTGGTAATAAACCTGGTGGTGAATGTCCAAACAGGGTTGTGATGTTCAATAACATCACATTCTAGATGAGACAGAGCGCTTTGGCTAAGAGTAGTAACTATCAGTGCTGCATAAGAACATTCAGGTACAGCATGCCACAAAATTGTCTCTGAGGCTCTCAGGAGTAGCAGAAGTCCCACAAAACCAACCTTGGCTGCAAGCATGAACTCTACACTGATTACAAGTTTAGTATTTCAACAATTTGTGACCAGTCTCCCCCTCAGAGGGGAGCTCACCCCACCTGGGCAATGACAGTATTTGGAAATGCTCAAGGCTGAAGCAGCACAACAAAGGCAGCTGTCTAAATTCCTGCTGTACAGAGTAGAGCTGGACCATGCTCACCAGTCTCCCACTCTTGCCACACAAGCTGGCATACTTCAGCCAAGTTCTCATGTCCTCATGAGGGTTCACCACAAGAGATCTGACCATCAATATTCTTTGCCAGTCTTCCACAATTCGTTGACAGCCCTGCAAGAAAAATAGAGAACTTGTTAGTGTTCTATTTCCAGTTTACTCCACAGAGCCTGAATTCAGGATCTGAAGGGACTTTTAAGGTGAAGAGCCCTCAGCACCCATAACGCACAGCAGGTTGAGGCTAGCAAGTAGCTGGCTACTTCTTTAACACTATGAGGTTAACTCCTTGACACTCTGCAGCCTGCTCAGTTTGCAGTCTAATGATATCCTCTAAGGAAAAAGGAGAAAAGCTTCTGAAGCAGAAATGCACCCAAACCCAGACAAGCTCTTTGTGCAACTCCAAAAGGAGTCAAGAGTTTTATAACCCCTCTCAATCTAGCTTTAAAGCCTGTTTTTGGCTTAAACAGTGACAAATCTCAATATGGAGATGGTAGAAAACCAAATGGTCACAAAGATATTTTTATTATTGCCCTTCTTCTTCTCCTTGCATGTGGTGTTTTTAGAGGCTGGCATGACTGAACTGATAGTCTGCCAGCATCTGCGGTGCCAACTGCTGAATCGCTTGTGCAAGCATTGTCTGGGTCTTGTCTGTCTGAAAGGAGAGGCACAACATGGTCAGTCACAGCAGGATGTGAGGCTGTATTTCAGATGTTCAAAGAGACTGCAGAGAAGCAGAACTGTAACAACTGTGCTTGCTGTAATGGCCACGTGCTTCAAGGCAACAGTGATACTCTGAAATTTGTACTGATCCAGAGGCAAGGTAAATTTAGCCTGAGGTAAACTAAAGAATTTCCAAGGGCAGCAAGCACCTTCACACACATTTGTCTGTTTATTTCTCTCTTTGCCCAGAATGGAAGGCTGGGAAGTTAGGCAAAGCCTGCTCCCCATCACTCAAATAAAGCTCACCCAACAGGCATCTACAAATGACTCAAAAAGCAGCTCTAAAAGGTGCAAGAACTGTATGTGCTGCTCCCAGCACTACAAACAGCTGCATTCAGACATTACACTCTCAGCTCCTCCACCCCAATGGAATGGTCCTGAGCTTTTCCAGACAAGGATGCAGATGAGAGCCTAAACAAATTGTCAGAGTTTCCCAAACAGCTAAAATACATGCAGGAGCAACAACCTTTCCAAGGAGGCAGACACAGCAGTCACAGGGAACAACTCTGCAGAGGAAGAAATTCTTCCCTCAGGAGCTGTATCAAAATGTGGTATAATGAGAGCATGTACGAGGGGACAGCTTGGATACCACATCCAGTTCTGGCGTCCTCAGTGTAAAGAGGACACAGATGTTGGAGCAAGTCCAGAGGAGAGCCACAAAGATGTTCCAAGGGCTGGAACACCTCTATGAGGATAGGCTGAGAGAGCTGGGGTTGTTAAGCCAGGAGAACAGAAGACTCCAGGGGGGACCTCAGAGGTGCCTTCTGAGGCACCCTTCTACCTGAAGGGATCCTACAGGAAGGCTGCAGAGAGACTTTTCATGAGGGTGTCTAGAGATAGGACAAGGGCGAATGGCTTTAAGCTGAGGGAGAGCAGGGTTAGACTGGATCTTAGGAAGAAGTTCCTCAATACAAGGGTGGTGAGACACTGGAATAGGCTGCCCAGAAAGGTTGTGGATATTTCCTCCTTTGGGGGTGTTCAAGGCCAGGTTGGATGAGGCCTTGGGCAGCTGAGTCTGGTTGAGAGGTGTCCCTGCCCATGGCAGGGAGGTTGGAGGAGATGATCTCTAAAGGTCTCTTGCAACCTAAGCCATTCTGTGATACTCTCATTATCCTTTTTTAATCTTTTCCTTGCAGGAATCACCTCTTCAAAGAAATTTCTTGTCTGCACTGCTCCACCTGATGATGTTCATTCTCCTTGTAAGAGTGCCTCTGGTAAGGAAATAATCTCACAATATTTGTTTCCTGTAAATCTTCAAAGGTGCTTTGGATTTTTAGTGTTTAGGGTAAGAAAGACACAAACTCAGTCTTCTAATACAGGAAAAGCAGCATTGCTGAAGGTCTCTTAGAACAGTACAAGGCTACTCATAGGACAGTTCAGGTTCAAAAAGACTTTTAAGACCATTAAGTCCAACAATAAACATAATGTCACGTTGGCCTCCAAGCCATGTCCCTACTTGCCACCAATCAATTAGAAATGCTCCTGTAAGAGGTCAGAAAGGGACAAGACAACTGTACCAATTATGTGAATTGTCTGGTCAGATTTGCAGCATCTTGAGAGAATTCACTTCCCCTTAAAAGCAGCCAGCCAGGTAAAAAAGGACAAACTAGCCCTATCCAAACCAGTAATCCCAGTTGTGATCCAAGTCTGCCAGCCTTGGAGGTGTTACTAGAGCCTCCATTCTGTACACACCTATCTTAAGGTTTAAATCATCACAGTAGTAGACACCTCAGGAACACTAATGGAAACCACAAACCTCAACCAACCAGGACAAAGGGAGACAGAAAGCCTGCAGCCATGCAAGCAGATGTGCTGCTGGGCTAGAAAGAGGCATGGCAAGATCTGCTGAGCCACCACACTGACTTGAAGGGGAGCTGTGCATGCCAGCACACTGCCATCTCCATCCTTGATCCCTGCTCAGACATACCTGCAGCCTTTCCCACCAGATCTGGCGGATGATCTCACGGCGCTCTGGTACAAGTTTGTACTGGATAACCTCTTCCAGCTCTGACAGCATCTGGCAGGACACCATAGCCTGAAGGAAACAATCACATTCCATCCCAATCACTACAGAACAAAACTATAATTAAGGAACAGCACTTTGGCATCAGACTCTGAAGTACATGTGCTGCCCAACAGACAAAGGACTCGCTGCTGGACACCAGGATCTGGACCATCTGCTGGTTCAAACTTTCTAAATGCCAATTCTTACTTCTTCTGAGGGGAACTTGCTCCCTTCACTGTTTAAACTGTCCCAGAGTTGCTCCTACAAAGCTGCATTTCTTATCTGACAAGAGCCATTTAGCTTGTGGGCCTACACAGGTCTTACATTTGACACTAGTGCTGCTGGGAAGTCTAACGCAACTTCTAGAGACAGTCTGATGTAGCAACAAGGAGAAAGAAGGCTGAGAGTTAGGCACTTACCCCATAGGCTCGACTGTAGCTCTCTCCTGCCATGGCAGTCAGCTCAGCATCTAGCAGATCTCTGGCTTTGTCAATGCACTGAAATCAAACAAGATATATGGGGTGAAGGTGATATGTTTTATCTGCAATCAGCTGCTGGAACTGCCATACAACTGCTCCACCTCATGAAGAAAGCTGCCATTGTTCTCATTTCTCCAACAAGAACCAGTAAAGGAAGCTATCAACAGAAAGAACTGACAGAGCAGGTATAGAGGGCTCCATTTATTACCCACCCTCTGAAGTTTGTCTTTCTACCAAAGTTTGCAGCATTTCTAATCTTGCTTGACAGCAGAGATCATTGCTTAGGGAGAAAAAGTATTTAGAGAGGAAAAAAAGAAGTTGACATTTTAGTGCAAGATAGTCTGTTTCAAAAGAGCATCAAGAAAAGTATCTCCATAACCCAGAATGACAGCAAAGAGCTTTCACTGCTTTACATAACCCAACAGGTTTTCATGAATTCTACAGGACAGCACATTCCATTTCTCTTACTCCAAGTAAGAAATGTTCTTCAGGCATGAAATAAATCCTGCTCTGGTTCCAGTCTTTATATAATCTCTCATCTATAGTTTCTCTTGTTCCAAATGTTAAAGGTTAATCACAAAAGCTCTACCCCTTTGAATGCCTTCCTAATTTTACTGTGCACATCACCCCAAGTTCTATGGATGGGATCTGACAGAACAGACTGAGTTAGTCCTTCATCTAAGCTGGCAAGGCAGCACAGAGTTCTGAGAAATGGTACTTGGGCTTCCTTGGAAAGTAAACAACAGGCTCTGCACTTGCAGAGGGGGAAAAGCCACTCCACACATCTCATCTGTGGCAAGAACGCGGACCAATACAGCTCTGCTTAACAGACTCATTCCTTGCCCGAGATGAGATTTCTCATCTCAGCTTAAGATTTATCACTGCAACCAGAAAAATTAGAAGGAAAATTCTGGTGGATGATATATAAGCACTTCACTGAAGATGCTGCAACAGGCAGGAGGGCATGGAACACCCATGAAGAACGTTACACGTGTGTCTTTGGTCACAAATGCCTTTTGTCAAGCAGCACTCCCTAGGGTGGAACCTCTGCTGAAACAAATCTCCTGCACTGTGTCTAGAAAACAGACATGAAAGTAAAGAAGTCAGAGAATGACTACGGCTTCCTCGCGCTCCACAGCACTCTGTACACAGATTCATTGCTGTGTGCCTGGAAATACAAAATAAAGCTCAGTCACTGAGGTCTAATCTATCAATGGAAAAAAGTTATTGGCTAATTCATAGGTTACAGCCAACTGCTTTAAACCAGGACATCTTTCCATGCAGCAACATAGCTTAGTTCATCTTAAATCAGGTTTTGGGAAGCCAGCAAGGAAGAGAATTACCTGCTGAGCCAGTGAGAAAAGGTCCTGATGAAGAGCCAGTACAGCCCTGTAGAAAGCACCATCGTGGGTATCCCTTGGGATCATGCAGGTATATTCTTCCATGCTATCCCACTGACCTGCAGAGACACAGACATCCTCAGTGCCACAACAGCCCTCTCTGTAAGATCAGAACAGAACCATGCTACAGTGCTTTGGCAGCAGCTACTAGGCCTGAATGCTGTGTGGTGCCTCTACATTTCAGTCAGCTCTCCAGCAGCTCCTCTTTGACAGTGACAGTCTGTGTTACACACTGGGACTCTACAAACACACAGAGACAAGCAAACTCAGGCTTTTTTCCTCTAGACAAACTGTTATCCCCATGGAAAAGGTTCTTGCATTCCCTGGGATGATGAAAAGCTGAAATAGTGTCATTTCCAGAGCAGCTGAATAATTTAGGTCCTACACAGCAAAGGGTGAATTTTTCCTCAGCAAAGGCTGGCAGACAGCAAGTGATTTACCAGCTTCTCTAGTCCATTTCTGACTACCAGCATAATGGATATTGGCACCATTTATGGATTTAGACCATTTAAAGACTGTCTACCCAGCAGAAACAAATGGCCAGAATGCTCAACAGGTATGGTTCTGGTTTGTACAGAAGAGTCTGACAACAAAGGGAGAAATTCTGTTCATTCCTGCTGCAGCCTGAGCTGTGTTCCTTGCAAAACTAAGCAAAAAGGACCAGGTAAAGGAAGTGATTATCTGCTCAGACCAGTAAGGCAGTCTGTTACTTGAGATCACACCGGCAGACCTCATGTAAACGCAGCTTTTCCAGAGGGCTTCAGTGCTGAGTGACTCTTACTTCATTTTCCAACAGAAAGAATTCTGTTCTTCGATTTTGCCAGCTCTTAAATGTCGCAGCTCTGAAGGCAAGTCAAAGCTGTCTGTGTTTCCACGTTGTGGGCTGTCACACCAGACAAGGATACATTACCTAGACCCCAGGCAGCAGCAGCAGCCATCCTAGCCATCTTAGCTTGAGTTTCGTCATTGACCTGGGTCCACTTTTCGCAGCATTGCTGGTGGAGCTGCCCCCTAAGAAGAATCCACAATTTCTGATCAGCAAAAAGCCTCTTCTAAGAATTTTGCCCTGTTAAACAACCACTTTCCACAGATAAGATGACAAACAGCCCCATTGTTCTTTTTATAGAGAGTGGAGAACAGGATTCTTCTTCTCTGGCCAGCCCAGACAAGTCTGATGACAAACATCCCACCACAAGAAAATCATCCAAAGGCAAACTATGCTTTGAAGACAAAGAAATCAGACACAGCTTTGCATTTGTTCCTCATCAGTCAGCAATACCTGTTGACAGAACTGAAATGGCAGCTCCAAACCAGACACAGAAAAACCCTCAAACCACCACCAAGCAAGGGATGCTGAATGATTTGTGCAAGTACCAAATGCAAGAAACACATGGCCTGAAGAGCTTGTGTACGGCTCCTGCTATCAAACACTTTGGATAACACATCATGGCAGACACCAGACAAATCAGTGCTGCTCTACCCTAGGAAGAAGACCTGTCATGGGAAGATCTCAGGGGGATCTGCATCTTTCATCTCCAGTGGAGAGGAAGGATCAGGATTTTTTTATATTTCCTTTAAATCAGCTGTGAATGCTCCATTAATCAAACCAATTACTGGGAGTGTTGCAGTTCCAGAATTTCTCAGGCTGGATACTGTGTAGCAGTGGAAAAGCTGCCAGCTGCGAGGGAGGACGAGTGGCTTTCTCTGCTATCATCCCCTCCCAGAAAGGAAGATGAGTTAGACAAACAGAACCAATGAGCTGCCACAGGCAAGATCATCATTCTGACAGCTTAATGGCCCAGGAGGTAAGAAAAACGAACCCAAACCAGAATAAAAAACAAGCCAAACCCAGCAACAGCAGTAAACCAGGATGCTAATCAAGTCAGGAGCCAGATGGCTAGGAATATCATGGCTGCACTTGTAAAACATCACTAGACAGAGCACTGAAATCGTGATGCTGCAGAGTACCAGTTCTAGATTAACTGTCATACTCTGCCAAGCACAGAGTTAGGCAGGGTGAGCCCTGCTGAGGCATACCAGTGGCCATAGCATGGAATCTCCAGTCTCTGGATGATGATTTCTCTGTAGTCAGCTACAAGGTAGCAAAGTATCACCTTGCAAAGGCACTTCTGAATTGTGAGAGACATCTGCTCGGGGACTGAGTGCTGTCCCACAACAGCAAGCACACAGACCTTTGTGAGGTTGCAAGTGCTCTCATCACTACAGACTGCCAATAGATGCATCATATCTAGCTCCCACAGGAAGAAGTATCCTCTTGCAACATATTTGTTCCTGATGTGAAGAGGTAGGTTCAGAGAGGGCACTTCACACAAATACACATCCTGTGCAAGGGAGAAATTCCATAAATCCCTGGAAAAGATGACTGAGAAATGCTCACTAAGAGGATCTGCTTGTCCTGCTGAAAAAGCTATGCCAAATATGCCCCATTCCTCACCTGGAGACAGGCAGGCAACTGCTGTCAGAACGAGGTTCCTCAAGCAGCTGTTTCTCTACCAGCAACTTTAGTGAAGCGGAATCTCCTTACTGTGTGCCATCCCCTGGGTTCACGTCAGGACCCATCAGGAGAGAGCTCTGGTGACATGAAAAGTTCAGCAGGAAGGCACAACTTGGAGCAAATCAGAGCTGCCTCTGGGCAGGACTGCACGCTGCAGTGCACAGGATGCCTTCTCCAATTAGCTTCTTTCAACTGAACACGGAGGAAACAGCAGCCCACGGCTAACCACCAGGTTCTAAGTCACTACCAGCTCACTCTCTAACCAACACTGACTCTGAGCAGTTACATGTTGACAACACACATTTAACACAGGGGTTGAAATGTCACATGTCCACAAAGACAATGTTTAATGAATGCTAAGAGAGAGCAATAAATTAAGACTCAGCCAGCTACAAGACAGGCAAAAGAGTTTAAGGTGGAGTCATTTATTTGGCCTAACCTTACACCCAGGTGTCTATTGGATAGGCAACAATTTCACTGACTGGCTGGGCACAGGTCTGACCATGAATAAATGCATCTGTCCTATGAAAGACTGAGAGACCTGGGTCTCTCCAGGTCTGGAGAAGAGAAGGCTGAGAGTGGAACCTTATGAATGTCTTTAAACATCTGAGGAGTGGGTGTCAAGATGAAGGGACCAGGCTCTCTTTGGTGGTGCCCGGTGATAGGACAAGCAGCAGTGGGTACAAGCTGGAACACAGGAAGTTCCAACTCAGCATGAGGAGAAAACTCTTTATTGTGAGGGTGCCAGAACCCTGGAGCAGGCTGCCCAGAGAGGTTGTGGAGTCTCCTTCTCTGGAGACTTTCTAAACCCAGCTGGATGTATTCCCATGTGATCTGCCCTGGGTGATCCTGCTTTGGCCCAGGGCTGGACGGGATGATCTCTGGACGTCCCTTCCAACACCTTCTATGATTCTATGAAATCTCTCACGTTCTAAACACTTCAAATAAGAGAACCACAACAAGCTCCTGTTGTGACTGGTTTTGAAAAGTGCAGTTAATGTTCCCTAAGAGGTCTCCTCTATTTACAATTCCTTTCTCAGTCACAAATGGGGTTCATCTGACCACAAGACTGCAAATTCTCTTTCAGAAAAGACCTGAACTCATCTGATGATCCATCCCATAAGGCCTAGAGATGTTACTACTAATTCTGACTGCAATGAACAAAGTGAGAAACTGCTGAAAATGTTCACACTACTAAGTAATAGGAATTCAGGAACAAAAAAGTCACCTGGATGCCAGCACCCAGAGAAGAGATAAGCACTGTTTATAAAGGCACCATTCTCCTCTTACCATTCACCAAGTGCTTCCAGGCAACGCATCCGTCCCAGCATCAGCTCAGGATCATCTTTGTTTGTGTCCATCTTCTTGTCGTATGCCACCAGAGCATCTTCCCACTCATGAAGCTTTTCATACCAGGTAGCTTGAATTTCCTAAGGGAAGGGAAAACAAAAATCAGAATCAACAGAAAGATTCATATTAATCATTCTACATTAACTACCACAGCTGCTCCTGAAAAGTTCTGTCTGTAGTGGCCACTTAGAATGACAGAAGATCTAAGGATCTCCATGGACTTCTGTGGTACAGAGAAAAGCCCTGAGTTAGTACAAAACAGCAATCCTGAGTACTGCTCACCCTGCACAGAAATGAATTGAGGTTACCAGAGGGATCACTCCAACACCATTCCCTTATTCAGCGCCACTGAAATACCAGCTCCGTAGCGACTGTTTTTGTTCCTGGAGATAAAGGGCAACGCTAAAACACTCCACTTCTTATTGTTGCATATGCTTACATTTAAACAAGAACCACAGTGTTACCCTCAGGAATGGACTAACTGGAACAAACTCAAACCCCAAAAGCACACCGTGTGCCTGGCTACTGCTAGGCCATTTTTGGACACAGCAGGTAGCTGATGTTGGGGTCTAATCACAGCCCTCACAAGGAAGGGTTGTGGTTTGTAACTAAGGCTTCACAAGTAAGCCAAGCACTGATCCTTCTCAGCTGCACAAACTTCTCTCCAGTTTTGGTTTCAAGACTTTGTTTCTAATTTTGAAGAAATAAAATGCTCTAATATGTTTTTCCATCCTTCTCTCTGCCAGTGCCTTCCTGCTCAGCCCTTGGCAGCTCAAGCCTTGACATAGGCTGCAGAATATTCCTTCCCTTGCCCTGTGGGCAGGGTCCGTATAAACCACGCTCTGAGTGCCAGGTCTTCCACTTAGGACATTTGTACACCAGCTCTTCACTTCTCAGCACAATCACAGTATTTCAATTGAGTTCCTGAAAGCTGAGCCCACAGCTCCTCTTGGTTTCTTTTCATTGCTCATTCTGGCAAAGTCTGTGTTTCGAACTCCATTTACTGCTACATTACCGGTGACCAGTGAGGTCAGGATTAGGTAACACAGAGCTTTGCTCAATCCACCCAAGGAATCATAAGAAGCTGTAAAGCTATTCTGAAGTCTGTACCTCTCTCAGAAAAGACTTTTCCAGTCTAGGTCAAGCTCACACATAATCCTGCACCAGAGGAGTTCCACCATTTTGTGCTTGTTCCCACTTTTTAGTGGCTCCTTACTGGGCTTCAGGGTTGCCTTCCTTTCCCAAATCACCTTAAGGCACTGCAGAGTCATCTTTTTAACAGAGCAGAATTGGCAGGAGACCCAAACCCCACCCACACCCTAGCAAAAAGAGCTGAAGATAAGACATGAAGAAGGGAGTTATCCAGCAGGACTCACCAGCTCCCCAAAGTGCTTCATGGCATATTCCAGTACTCCAGCAGCTGCTTCTGGCTGTTGCAGTTTATTGTTAATGCTGAAAAGGTAAGATGAAAAAGACCATTTCACATAGTGGGCAGTTATTAGAGGCTGGTATGAGCTTCTGCTTGCTAATAGCAAGCTCTGTCATCTAGGAACAGCTGTGGACCATCTTCCTTTTTGTTTCAAACCTCCAAGTGAGTGACTGCACTACATAAGGCACAAAGACCACACATTTGCAAGACTCTAGGTGCATGTGTTCACTGCAGATATTCTCAAGAGCTGTGACACAAAGCAGCGATTGCCAATTCCAAAGAGCAGCCTGCCAATGCAGAGGAACAGTCGCCAGGAGCTTGAAATGCATCACTTCTTGAAGAAGACTAAAAGCATGGTCTGGTTGATTGGATAGGGCTGGGTGTTAGGCTGGACTGGATGAGCTTGGAGGGCTCTTCCAACCTGCTAGACTCTAAGATTTCTCAAACTGTTGCACTTACAAACAGCTTTACAGTACTGATTTATCCCCCCTCTCCTTTTCTCTTGAACTGATCACCAGCTGCTTTAAAAAATACAGATTTTACTGCTCCAGGAAAGCATCTACATCATTACAACAGTTGCCAAGTGTCACCAGGAGCATACCTGTGGAGTTCACCAGAAGCTTGCAGTCCTACTTCCAGTTTCACATTTCATGTAAAGCCTTTATACTGGTTCTAACCAGCACTGGTGCTCTTCTTTTGCTGGTTTCAAGCACTTGTCAGAACCTCCTGCCACCACAGCCTGTCTTTACTTCACTCACATGAGGCACCTTGTTTTGCAGGAGCAGCTGAATTTTGTGAAGCACAAGCAAGTAGGCCCCTTGGGAGCCTGGTTCTTGAGTTCAGCAAGATGACCTACAGCACTTCTCTTAAAGAGTTTCTATGTCACGTTGGTCTTCTGCTCAGAAATGGTCCTGTCTGCACATTGCTGCTTGCTCATCAGTGCTTTTGCTAAACCCATATTTAAGAGGGAAATTAACTTTTTATGAAGCCTCTGCTAATTTATAATGGTTATTTATGAACAGCCTCTGGCTTACTGCTCTCCTCTTTCCCTTGTGGCGCTGGAGAATGAGAAGTGCAAGTTGTTCAAAGCAATGTAAGTTGTTCAAAGCAATGTCACAACTCCCGAGTATGATCCAACACACCCTGGGGGTCAGTATTAGTGACAGTTAGTGCCTGCAATGGAAAGAACACAACCTAAGCCAAAACACGTCAACTAACAGCAATGCAAAGGGACTTTCAGTGTCCTCTGAATTTGCTGCTGTAGGTACAGGCAGCTTTCAGGAACATTCCTTCCTGTCAGCTAGCACCAGAACGATTGTGTACTTTTCCCCTCTGTGACAGGTCTGTTGATCAGTAAGAGACAAGGGAATCTATTATAGTGCTAAAGAGAATAGTCTGAAAAGACAAGAGGAAACATTTCCAAAAGAGTGCTAGATTTCTGCCTGTGGAAGTTTCTTTCCCTGACAGCTAAAGAACCAAGCTCCTAGACACACTCTGGATACCTGGGAAGGTAAAGTCTCTTGGAAATAGGACCTCAGAATGACTTGAGCTCGAATCAAATTCAGTCAGGCTAAGAATGCTGCACAATCATGGTTCATGAAGCCAGGCACACAAAAATGGGAAGCACTTGAAATACATCCATGCCTTTTTTTAGCAAGATAGTCAAAGAACAAACTACCTCCACACTTCCCAAAGGAAAGCTAGGCAGCAGTGCCTCATAAAACTGATAAATGGCTGTCACATTTCATATCCTGATGATTTAAAGAGCCGTTGGCAGCCATCACTTGCAGCATGTCAGACAGTTAATAACTTCAACTTATCTTTCTTGTCAATGCTTCCTGACAACATTGGCTGTTAGCTTTTACTCTTCAACAATTATCACTGCTCTTTTGCTGATGCTCCCTGCTGCACTCAATTACTCTTTTTCTGTTGTTGTTATTTCACACTTTCTTGGCTGTCCAAAATAAAACTGAACATTTTAAAGGTCTCTGTGGAGGGGAAAGAAGAGAAAGGGAAGAAGTACTTTGATTTAAAAAAAACCCACAGCAGTAGATAATATACTGTGTTGTCATTATTAATCTTA
This sequence comes from Tricholaema leucomelas, assembly GCA_013400475.1. Lineage (NCBI taxonomy): Eukaryota > Metazoa > Chordata > Aves > Piciformes > Lybiidae > Tricholaema lacrymosa > Tricholaema leucomelas. The sequence goes on along the minus strand of WAAF01004979.1, from coordinate 636,576 downwards.
AATTACTAAGATAGGTAGTTCTGTGGATTTTAATAAGCCATTGACTGGAAAACCTCCTCTGCTTCCCCAACCTTTCACCTTCCTACCATTAAGATGCTGCCCCTCTCCCTGAAAATCTGAGGGGCTCTGCACTTGGGCAGAGTCTTCTCAACTTTTGCAATACTCAAAGCACTGCAGAGCTGTTTTCTGGCTGTGCTGGAGACTGGGCAGAATGAGCAACACCACAGGAAAACATGCAGGCACACAGACGAGGCCCTGAAGGGCTGATGTTGCAGGCAGGCAGAGTTGCCAGGGGTCTTTAGTCACAGTGTTGCTACTGGCAATCAGGACAGTTTACTGGATTACAATCGGGGGATGGATTTCTCCTTGTAACTGGAAAAAAATAACTACAAAATCTTTCTGGCTTAAAGGAGAAGGTGGAAAAACATCTCTCAAGACAATAACAATGCTGCTGGCTAACTCAGCAGACAGTTAAGTCTTTGTTTACAGGGTGGTGTCCTTGCAGTTGTTCCGAATCCAGGCTAATACAAAGTCTAATACTAAGGTGAAAATCCATTATTCCTCATGCCCACTGAGAGTACAACATCAATATTCATCTTTATTTTCATGGAGAAGCTAGGCAAAAGCCACCACTATCTCTTATTTTACTTGAGGGCTCGGCAGCTGGCCATAATAGATGACTTCTGTATCTCAGCTGAAAGATTTTAAGTCACAGGTTAAACACAGGAAAGGCCTCAAGTATTCAGCTGTGCTGCCCAGTATGGACTGGCAAAACCTTCCAGTATTAATGCACCTAAATCTCCTCTTCTCTAATTTCAAACCATTGTCCCTCATCCTGTCACTGCAGGCCTTTGCAAACAGTCCCTCTGCAGCCTTCTTGTAACCCTCTTCAAGTACTGGAAGGCTGCAAATAGGTCTCCCTGGAGCCTTCTCTTCTTGAGGCTGAACAACTCCAGCTCCCTCAGTGCTGTCCTCGTAGGAGGTGCTTCAACTTCCTGATCATTTTCATGGCCTCCTCTGCATCCTCTCCATCAGGTCCATATCCTTCTTGTGTTGAGGGCACCAGAGTTAGACACAGTACTCCAGGCAAGGTCTTACCAAACAGAAAACAGGTATGAACTAGGTGTGAAAGACAACTTTGCTGCCTTCAACAGCAAGAGACCCCAAATGATGGACTTTTCTTCTGCACAAACCCCCGGCATAACTACCTACTGTTTACTGGAAATCTCCTCTTCCACACAGCCCTGAGAGCTTTCCAGTCTTCCACTATCTTTGAGGGTTTCTAACATTATTCTCTGCCACTCAATATATTTCAACTGTTCAAGAACTCAGAGGTAAGAGACAGAATTCTTCCCTATCTTTCCGTAAAATGAAAAACTTTCTTTTAATAAAGCCTTTTCAGGCCCCATGCCCACCTCTGAGGGCACAACCACATTTCCTATTGCCAGAAACCTTATTTTTCACACTACAGAAGCTTGTGTGCAAAGTCCAGCCAAGAAGCCAAACTCTTCTTTCTGCAAGCCTTCCAAAGTTTGCTTAAAAAGCTCCTCTGTGCAGCAGATAAACCGAGCTTGCTTTTCCTTCTGAAGTGCTGAGAGCAGAAATGGGAGAAGAAATGGACGACACTGCTACACTGGGGATACTCTGGGGAACAGATAATCCTCTGGCACAAGCAATTGGCTTCCTCAGCCACTTTCTCCAGTTCTACAGTTTATTTGTGTTCAGGCATCCTTCACTCCTTGATTCAACAAAGCTCAGAGAGCAACCAAATGCCCCCAACCAGCTCCAAACCACAAAGCATTTCCATCATGCCGCTGAAAATTATTCCCATGCTGGGAACAAATATGTTTGAGAAACCAACAGCAGCAAAGGGCTGCTCTCAATCAGCAGCTGTGGTGATTGACTGCTGCCTGGCCAGAAGAGCAGCCCCTTCAGCTCTGCACAGCGAGGGCACACCGCATTGCACACAGGCACTAAAGCTGTCCAAATGCCCAACTCTGAGATAAATGCTCACAAAGTGAATTAAAAACTTCATGAGCTTTGAAGGGCAAAGCAGCGAAAACCATGGCAACAGTGACGGGGTGAGGGGCAATGCTTTTGAGCTGGCAGAGGGGAGATTTAGACTGGAGATTAGCAAGAAATTCTTTCCAGTGAGGGTGGGGAGACACTGGCACAGGTTGCCGAGGGAGGCTGTGGATGCCCCCTCCCTGGAGGTGTTGAAGGCCAGGCTGGGTGAGGCCTTGGTCAACCTGCTCTAGTGGAAGGTGTCCCTGCCCGTGGCGGGGCTTCGGGGGGGAGGCTGGAACTAGGAGATCTTTAAGGTCCCTTCCAAGCCAAACCATTCTGTGATTCTATGAATATTAGACTGCAAAAGGTTTTCTGTTACCTGAGTCTTTATTAAGCAGATTCAGTGAAGGCAGAGAAAAAACCCTCAGCTGTCAAGGAAGATATCTAGCAGGAAAAGGTGAAACAGAGGCAGAGTCTTTGTGTAAGGAAAGAAAAGATAGGTTAAATAAAATAACCACAACTGATGGCAGGAGGTATCAGTGCTTTGTTTCTTACCAAGCCCTCTCATTCTTCCACCTGCTCTTACAGACCTTCCAGGATTCACAACAACTACTTGCAGCAGGCAACACTTTTCTTTGACCTTGCCGGGGACTCAGTAAGCACTGTAGAGATGCACACAGCGAATGTCACAGCATTTATGAGCATCTCCAAAGGCAGAGGAGAAGTTTCACCCACCCTGGGAGGTGAAAGCAGTGCTTCCCAGAGCTCTGGCACACTGTGGACTGCTGTGACCCGCCAGCAGAGAGCTGAGGAGAGTCTTTGCCACCTCAGCAAGCAGGAGGAATGCTGGATTCTAAGTGTTTGCCTGTTGAGGGTTTTGCAACGACTGGCTACCAAATAAATAGTCATGGGGCACTGAGCTTTTCTTCTTGTCTCAGCTTGGCATACACCTGCCAGAACAGCTTCCTAGACCTTTGATTTAATCTGGCCCTCCAGGGACGTGAGATCTCTGGTTCTAAACACGTAATACTAACACACTTGAATTTGTAACATTATCCAACACTGTAAACAGAGGGTACACACTAACTGCAACCACGGTTAGGCTCTCTTCTCCCAACTACTTCTACATCATTAACAAAATCAAAAAGGATTTGCCTCATGCTCTTCCCATCAAGATCTCATCTTTTCAGCTACCAGGCAGCAGAATATTTCCACATGCAAAATATAATAGAGGAAAAAAAGGGTGAAGGATTCCAGATGAAATGATGTTGCATTTCTCTATCAGCACGGGGGAAAAGAAAAGAAACAGGACTAGGACCCACTCAGTTATCACAAAACTTTGTTCTCCCTAGATTCCCAAAGTGTACCAGGATCCTGACTTGTTAGTACACAATTACATAACAGTGGACTCGCTTCCAACAGTCTGTCAGCTTCTACAGCTGATCTGATCTGGCAGCGACTAGCATCGGTAGCTGCTGGTGACTAAGAGCCTACATTCAGCAACAGGAGGGGATTCATCCTTCAAATACTCATAAAGAAGTCCAAGTCCATAAAGCTGGGGTCTCTTCCAAGACAGATCTGTCTGCCCAAAGCTCTCTTAATGCTCCATCAAAATTAATAACAGAAGATCTGTGCTCTTTACTCTTCCTGCATAATTTGCCTGTTGTCACCCCCAGAACAAAGAAGTATTATGTCTGCTTTAAAACAGGTAAGGATGCAAAAGAAAGATGGCTTGCATCAGGATAGACAAATCAGAGGCTGAACCCCAAAGAAAACCCTGACTGTCTCATTTCCAATTAAGTACTCCAGGTTTAAGAGGGGATTTGAAGCCCTTTCTGCACCCTTCCATAACATCTGTGTACAACAGTTTGGCTGAATTTTGGATCCATCCAAAATCTATACCAAGAGGGAATGCATGGACCAACACGTGCCTCCCCTCTTCCACATGTGCCCCTCATGACACACGCGAGATATGTGTGAAATTCAAACTGTACAAGACAGCCAGAAGAGTTTGAGTGAGAGCAGCAGCAGAGTGAAGTCCTGTGTAACATGACAGAGGTGGTAGCAGGGTAGCTTTTTGGGGCAGAAAAGCCAGAGTCTGGCCAGTCCTACTCTTTTTTTCCAACTTTGACAAAAACATGTTTCTCATCACAGGAAGCCTGAGAAGAATTTGCCCCTGGGAATGACAGAGTCTCCAGCTGGAAGAGGGCTCAGACAGGATTAGTGGCAGAACAAAAAGGTCAGGCTTTCATCTGTGTGCAGTGACACTTTGGTCTGAAGTATAAAAAGCAATTTTGCTATGGCAGCTTTCTGGAACGTCCATGACAAAACTGTGGCTGAAGCCCATGCTCTGCTCTGGAGGCACCTTCAGTACCTTCATCACCTTGTACTCACATCTCTCTGGCAGTATGTCCACACAGCAGCCTCACCAGCTGATATTGCAGGCTGCAGTGCTACCTGAAGTACAGGACACAGGCAGGCACCCACAACTGCTCAAGACACTCAGTGCTATCTGTTTGAGCTCCAATTCTGACCTCCTCCTGAGGACCACCTCTTCCTCCTCTAAGAAAATCCAGATTTATGACACACTTCTATTCACATTCTGCTCCTCCAGGGCTTTGATGAATTCATCTTCTTAAATCTTTACACCCTGGGAGGTCTTTCATTACTGTTCTGCAAAGAGCCTACTGTGGTGCATGTCAGGTGTAAAGGAAGCAAGACTCTGTTTTCTTGGACACCAAGAAGCTTTCATGGCATTTACCCCAGGAGCAGATACTTGAGCCCTTTACTCCACTTCCAGCTTACCTCTGCCAGTTCTCACAATCAGAAACGCATCAGGAAGACACAAGAAGCCACATGTTGGACAATTACAGAGCAGCTGCTCTGTGGAGAAACAGCTTCTCCGTAAGGATCTAGAACAAAAGGTGCAGACCTTCTGCACCAGGCTGTACCATTGCTCAAAGGGTTCCACTTTGGGATCAAACAGCCACAATCAGCCATTGAACTGTTAAAGGATAGCAACTTCCAGCCTCCTCTTACATCTCAGCCAGACCTATGCTCTCAATGCCTAAAGATTTGAGTAAACCTTCAATCTTTAAATCTTAAATCTGTGCTTTTTGTAACTGTGGACATTTCAGTTAGCCATAGATTTTCTCTTCAACAGCTGCTGTGAAACTGCTCACCATAATATTGGAGTCTGACAGATCAGACTGCCTGTAAAAACCCACCTCTTGGCAGTTTTAAAGAGACTGCCCTTCAGCGTGATTTAGTGTCCCTCTGTTCGTCCACTCTGAGTAAACAGAGGCATGGGTTCTGAGTTACATATTTTGCAGCCTTCTCTCTATTCCCCCCTCAGATATCCCATCTGGAATGAGAGCAGCACTGAATTCCACAAAACCAACAGTGCAGAAGCATCATTGTGCAGAGGGAGGAGGACTGGGTGCTGAACTGATCAATTTGCTACAACGTTCTCTGAATTAAGGCTGCAAGTGCAGAGCTACCCCTACAACTTCTGGGGAACGTATTAGTAGGGCTCGTGGCAGCCAAAGCTACCTGCCAGGGAGTTACCTTCCTTGAATTTTTATAAACTCACTCTCTCTGGAACAGTCTTTTCACATCCTGGACCTCTGATGTTACTGGAGTGCCAGCACTAGTCACCAAGAGGGCTACAATCCAAGAGGCAATAATTGTTGGAAATTCTCCTCACTGCCCAGTCCTCTCCCACACCCCTTCAAGACAAAACTGAGTGAATTCTCTCCTGCTCTCCCAAACCCTTCCTGGCTGAAACCTCTTCCAATTTCACCCTGTAAACACCTGATAGGAACAGATGAACTGGGAGGGGCCGGAAAGCTCTTCATAGCTTCAGAGGGGTGGAGGTAAACAGAAAAACAGTATATAAGATGCTTTGAGACAGACTTCCAAAGTGCACACGCTGACAGGAGGGGTCTGGGAAAAGGCCGCTTCTTCAGGCTCCACCTTCAGAGACGCAGTTCATTGGAAGAAAGTTAGGTACCAGTCTGCTGGAGGACTTGCAGAAACTTCCATAGCTACCCCAGCTGCATTCAGACTATTCAAGGCAGCTGGAAGTTTTCTGTTGCTGTAAGCAAAAATGCCAGCAAGATCCAGTGCCCAACTGGCATGGCTCTGCTTTGTCACGGTGTCTGTGGCCATCTACCCTGCACTGCTGCAGAAGCCTCCTAAACGGAGAACAATCAATGGGAACGCACAGTCCAAGATGACAGCCTGCTGCGATGAGATCAAGGAGCTCAAGCTGCAAGTGGCCAACCTCAGCAGAATGCTGCAGGAGCTGAGCAAGAAGCAAGAGGGGGACTGGGTGAACGTGGTGATGCAGGTGATGGAGCTGGAAGGGAGCACCAAGCAGATGGAGTCTCGCCTCATTGATGCTGAGAGCAAATACTCCGAGATGAACAACCAGATAGACATCATGCAGCTCCAGGCAGCTCAGACCGTCACGCAGACTTCAGCTGGTAAGGAGGGAGTCACCAAGCTCCCAGGCACCTCTTGATGCACAAAATGAGCTAATAACTAGACCTTAGTGCTAGCATGTCCCTCTAATGTGTACACAGACTGGATGTGTATGCAGCACTGCTGCTGGCAGGCGACCCTGGGAAAGCCAAGTGTGAATTCATCTGTCGAAAGCCCAAAGATGCAGCTGTGTTTTAGTCTCTGTGTCTGTTGTCAAGGAGTAGAAAAAATGAACAGGTACTGTGTGTGTACAGCAAAGAACTTGGTCATTTTCTGGCAGTACAATACCAATCCAAAAAGAGGAGGATCTGGCTGTGTCAGGGAATGGCTCTGGCAGTTATATTCTCTGAGTTCACAGTGCTGGCAGGAGGCTAGAAATTGGTAAAATGCTTAAAAGTGCTCTCCAAGCATTACTGAGGATTTCTAATCATATCTTTATGAGTTCTCTGAACCAGAGTAAGAGAGTGACCCATTATTTGAATGCTCATTTGCAAAAATTCAAGGCTGTAAATGAGGCAAGATGCAAACTGTTACATAAGCCCCAGCAGAACTCAGTTAAATTGCTCCAAATTCTCTTCCCTGAGGGAAAATTTCACTGCACAGTGATTGCACAGGCCTGGACTAACTGTGGAATGCAGGTGCATTTTGTAGGTCAGCTCATGTGAAGCTGTTTCTAGAAGAAAGTGTCCTTTTGGTTGAGTTTTCTCTTCAAATGAATTCACTGCAACAAGCTTAAAACTTGCTTAAAAAGAAACTGCTGCTGTCTGGGATGATTGAGTTTGCCAGAAGGCTTCCTTTGGATTGATTTTTATTTTAGATGCCAAGGAAAAACTCCTGAATCTATTTACTAAATTCTTCTTACAAAACCAAAATTGCACTTGGCTGTAGTTTAGAAAGAACAGTGCTTAGAGCGGGTGTTAAACATTTTGCTTTTACTATAATGAATGCCTTTGGAGGTGTAGGAAAGGCTTGGAAAAAATACACTGTCACGCAGAAGAAGATGGCCCTGAAGGTATTTAAACCTCACACGTCTCACCTCAGCAGGTAAGAGACATGCAGGTTGTACTCCAGTGAGAGCTGCCAGAATGGATAAAGCCTTGCTTCAGCTGCTTTACCTTCCTCAGAAGAAGGTGGGAAAATGCACAGCAATCCAAGTCAGCTCCTGCACCGGCAAGGAAAGGAGGCTTGCAGAAGCTGGCAGCCTGAGTGCAGCTAAAAGCCACCACCTCTGTCACAGGCTCTCGTGCAAAACTTGTTAAGCAAATATGTCTCATCCCCAAACTCAGGCACACAAATCAAAACAGATCTGGCAGCAGGCAGCCACTGTGGTAGAGAAGCCTTTGTTATTTGGGAGGGGAAGGCAACATGCACGTTTTTACCTTCTAACAGACAGACAGCAGCAATGTGAAGAGAAAGCAGAGAGATGGCTCCTTGCGTAGGGAGAGGTTAACAACATCAGGTCTCAGTGCTTCACTCTCTTTACCCAGTGCATGCATTGATCAAAACTAAAGCATTTCAGGAAAATAAACCACTAGTGAGAGTCTTCTTCACTCCATTACTCCTTGTAATACAGAAAGCTTTTCAGGAATCACTCTTGCAGGGGAGCTGTTGCTGTTCAGATTCTTACTTTCTGGTTCTGATTCAAGTAGATGCTGTCTATGACTGCTCCTCACTTTACCAGAGGAACTACCGAATCTCTGGTGTTTACAAGCTACCTCCTGATGAATTCCTGGGCAGTCCAGATCTGGAGGTAAGGATGTTAAGTACAAAAAAAATGCATGTTGTAAGTCTTTTCAAGTATAACCAAGAACTACTTCTCTATCACAGAGATGAAAAGAGCACATACTGAATTCAGATACCCTGCACTTGGCATCATCATCTTTATGCAGGCAAACTTCAAGGAAGGGAAGAGTGAACATTTAAGAGGGAAAATAGAAAGATGGTTAAGGACTTTTTTCACATTACTTTTAAACCACACAGGAATTTCTCCAAGTTGTGCAATTCTGAGCAATATCTTGTGTTAAATGAACCAACCTTCCGAAGTCTACTGACAAGTAAATACTTCCTTTTGTCCTGTCCTAGGTGTTCTGTGACATGGAGACAGATGGAGGTGGCTGGACTATCATCCAAAGGCGTAAAGTTGGTTTGACATCTTTCAATAGGGACTGGAAACAATACAGGGATGGATTTGGCAACATTAGGGGAGATTTTTGGCTGGGAAATGAAAATATCTACAGACTCTCAAGACGCCCCACTGTTCTGAGAGTGGAGTTGGAGGTAATTAATAAGCTCTAAATTTCAGCAGCAAAGGGTTTTTTGGTACAAAGTGATTCCCTAGAAGCAGAAACCACCTCCACAGAAGACCAAAAGAATTTGTATGCTTTACTTACAGGAGAATGAGGTAAAAACGACTTTGTGAGACATCCAAGGGTAAGACAAAATTGTGTTCTCCACTGTGTAGTCAGTAGGACAACTTGCTGTCTGTACAGATTGTGTCTTAGGGAAATGTGGAGCTCTAGAGAATCCTGCAGAACTCACTACAGACAGAGATCAAGCTACTGACCACCTGAGATTCCCAGACTCATAGAGATGTTGTAAAGACTCTGCATGTTTCCCTTTTGCAGCACTGCCTGCCAGCCTGTGTACAGAAGAGTTCGCTTTGCTCTCCCCCAAAACAATTTCTACAGTCTGCTAGAAGCTTGGGCTTGACTTAGATTCATTTTCAGCTGGTCCAGTAGCTTTGAGGGGCAAGACATGTTCAACGGAAAAAGTGAACTGAAAGGCTTTAGATCTATAAACTACAGTTTCAGAGAGGGGGGAAAAAAAAAATCAGTTGTGGCAGCACCTTGAGACAAGGATCACAGGATGCTAGGGGTTGGAAAAGACCCAAGGAGATCATAGAGTCCAACTCCCCATGATGAACAGGATGCTGAACACAAGAGTTGCACACCAGGTCTGGAGGAGAGAAGGCTTCAGTAAGACCTTATAGTAGGCTTCCAGTATCTGAAGTGAGCTACAAGAGAGCTAGGGAGTGACTATTGACAAGGGCTTGTAATGACAGGATGAGGAGTAATGGGTTTAAACTGGCAGAGGGGAGATTTAAATTGGATATTAGGAAAGGGTTTTTTACTATGAGGATAGTGAGACACTGGCCTAGGTTGCCCAGGAAGGTTGTGGATGTTCCCTCCTTGGAGGTGTTCAAGGGCAGGTTGGATGAGGCCTTGAGCAACCTGTTCTAGTGTGGGGTGTCCCTGCCTATGGAGAGAGGTTGGAACTGGATGAGCTTTGAGGTTACTTCTAACCAGAAGCATTCTATGATTCTATATGTACTGTTTAGTACCTGTGTAGGAAGACTTGGAAATACAATGCCTTGCTCTGGGAAGTTCAGGTTGCCCAGAGAGGTGCTGCAGTCACCATCCATGAAGGTGGTGTAGACATGGCACTTTGGGATGTGGTTTAATGTCCATGGTGGTGTTGGGTCAATGGCTGGACTCGATCTCAGATCTTTTCCAACTGAAACAATGTTATGATTTCAAGGTTCTGCAGCCTGTGTCTGAGACAGAAAATCCCTTGTGAAAAGCCCATGACTGAGAACAGACTCACCATATGCACCACAGAGGCTGCAATCTTCTCAGAACTCTTCTCACAGAACCTGTTTCTTCTTCCCTGTTGTGTGGCAGGACTGGGAAGGCAACCTCCGCTACGCACAGTACCAGCAGTTCACCCTGAGCAACGAACTCAACAGCTATCGGCTCTTCGTGGGCAACTACAGCGGCAACACAGGGCGTGACTCCCTGCGCTACCACAACAACACAGCCTTCAGCACGAAGGACAAGGACAATGACAAGTGTGTGGATGACTGTGCCCAGTTCCGTAAAGGTAAGGCACACACAGACACTTTCCTGGCCCCACAGAGCTGCCTGGCTCATAGAATCATAGAACTGTGTTGGCTGGAAAAGACCTCTAAGATTATCGAGTCCAGCCTTTGACCCAAGGCCACCAAACCCTGTCCCGCATCTACATGCTTCTTCAACACCTGCAGGATGGTGACTCCAACACCTCCCTGGGCAGCCTGTTCCAATGCTTGGCCGCTCTTGCAGGAAAGACAGTTTTCCTAATATCCAAGCTAAACTTTCCCAAGCATTATTTCAGGCCATTTCCTCTCGTTCTATCATCTGATATTAGGGAGAAGAGAACAAGTCTCACCTTTCTCCAACCTCCTTTCAGGGAGTTGCAGAGAGCAATGAGGTCTCCTCTCAGCCTCCTTTTCTTCAGGATGAAAAACCACAGCTCACTCAGCCTCTCTTCACCAGCCCTGTTGTCCAGGCCCTTCAGCAGATTTGTTGCCCTTCTCTGGACATGCTCCAGAACCTCAGTGGCCTTCTTGGAGTGAGGTGCACAAAACTGAACAGAGTACTTGAAGTGCAGCCACACCAGCAAAGAGTACAGGTGCACGAGCTCGTTGTAGGGAGCCCAAGACTCCCTCTGTGCAAGTGACAATGGCAAGAGAGGTGACCAATTCTGGCACACACACTTCAGGGTTGTGTGGGAAATCTGTCAGTTAAGACTGATTTACACAGAGCCAGGCTGCATGTTCTAGACATCAGTACTTGCCATACGACTTACTGTCTGCTCTCACCTACACACAGCTCCCCAGCCCACTCCGTGCAGCTGACAACCTGCCAGACTGCCCCAGACTTTGACACAATCCAGAGATGCAGAAAACTATTTCTCTATTTCTTTAAGGCCTTTACTTTTTCTTCTATTTTTAGAAAGTTTCAAACTCCAGAATGAAGAATTTGCAATTATTCTCCTCTATTATCCTACATACATCTCCAGATTCAACCTGCATTCTAATCTCTTATTGCTACTTTATATTAAGAGCTTCTAATGAAGTTACTCTCTTCACCCAATTTATCATCTTTATATGAGGTCTGTCACAAATAATAACTCTCTTCATTGTGTCTTGCCCTTTATTTTTAAATTTCCCCACTGTGCCCCCACCTGGCATGTAAACAGAATTGGTATCAGCCTCCATAAAACAGTGCAGCCTCCTTACAGAGCCCAGAAACCTTTTAAACACTGTAAGATGCCCAAACTAAGAACCAAAACTGTTTTCCATGCTCACTTGGAGTCAGAGACAGAAACATGTCAAGGAGCAAACTGGTCTCATGGAAGCTGTCCCTGCCAATGTCTAGGGTTTTGGAACTAGATGATCTCTAAGGTCCCTTCCAACCCAAACCATTCCATGAATCTGTGAAATACTCTGAGAGGAATGAGCAGCTGGATGAAAAGCTGCTGGACTAATTTGACTGTGGAACTGTAAAGCCTTTATGTGTTCAGTATCTATCTGAAGTTCCCTGCAATCCCAGCCAGCAGGGCCACAGGCTCCAGGGATTAATTGCTGCATTCTGGTCTCTCTCCACCAGAAAAAGCAACAAATCTTAACACAAACTCTGCCTGGTTTCAGTCATTGGCTTACCACCAATCTATTAATTTTCTGACAAGGTGGCTACTGGTACAACTGCTGCACAGATTCCAACCTGAACGGGGTTTACTACCGCAAGGGAGAGCACACCAAGAACATGGACGGCATCACCTGGTACGGATGGCACGGATCAACCTATTCACTGAAGAGAGTTGAGATGAAGATCCGGCCAGAGGACTTCAAACCATAGAGGGAACCAAAATTTGCTATGTGACGCCACTGGTGAAGGTGGGCAACAGAGAGCTCCAAGTCAGCCAGACAACTGTTCATTTCATCTAATATGTGCAACAGCTACATACTGCCTGCGTACACAGAGGCAGGGCTCAGCATTATTTCCTCCTCTTATGACTCTTTCCAAAGGGAAAAATGCTGCATTAGAGTAGGTTAGGAGAGAATGCACTTACAGCACCTTCAGAAAACCCACTGGTCTGTTGTCACTACTGTTGTGACTGGTGGGTTGCCTTAGCATTAACCAGCCAGGCAGGGACTGAAGAAAGAAGGCCTCTGTCACCTTTCCTTCAGTGTCTAGAGGAAGCATTGTTGAGTAACTCCTTTCAAGAGGGACTCACATCACAGAAACACTCATTTCATACCACAGGAATCAATCAGAAGTGCCCCTGATGAACCTTTATTTAATGTACAGTAAGTGGCTTACATTCCCACACAGGAAAAAATGCAAAGCTCAAAAGTTTTGGATCAATTAGGATTGCCCAGGTTCCCTCCTCAAGTTTTACTGCCACCTTCTACTGCTGCCTCAGCTAGATACCCACAGAGGTCTGCTCTCAGCAGACAGTAACCCTGAAGGAAGGATTTCTCCTGTATGCTCTGTGATACTTATTCCTATCCACAGATCACCTAAAGGTTGATTAATTACAAAGCAACTTACTGGACCGTCACAAAATTATGTTCAGGTCAGAACATAAATGTGCCACATGGCTATAAAACTAAGAGAGAACAGCAGGTCAGCAGAAAAATATCCAGAGCCAGCCACATACTCACATACTCAACTCCAACAATTAAAACCGTGGTATCCCTGAGCAAAACACTAGCACACCCCAGAGAATCCATTCAGGGCCAGAAGTTACTCCAACCCGAGGGGACATTTGCTAGCACGTCACGCTGAGGAACGTGAACATCTGTTCCCAAGACCACCCAGTTAGAAGCTACCTAGAGATGTCACAAAGCAGCATCCTTACACAACACAGTGTTAAAAAGAAGAGTTACAAAAGAGAGACTCCTCCTGTAGCCATAGCACTGTTTGAGTATGTTGGAAAAGACAGTGATAGTTAATATATCTATTTTTATTCATCTTAAAGAGAGTTTGAATCTAATTTAAACTGTTCAGTCTTGTGTGAAATGGGAGATAAAGGTGTCTTGGGAATTGCCTTAAACATAGTTGATTATTCATGCTGTAAATTTCATCTGGGTGGATCTATTTTACCTGTGGTCTGTAAAATGACTTTCAAGGGTTTCTAAATATTTTCATTTCTAATAAATTGCCTTTCATTTTTAGTCCTGCTTGATGCTGAGTCTTTGCTCTTTTATGTGCTTTTTTGATACACAACAGCTACAAAGTGATTTAGGCCAAGTAATGGAGTACACAATCCTAGACTGTCCTCAGAAAACTAAGAGAGCAAAAACAAGGTATGAAAGAAGAAAGGGGAAAAAACCCAAACAAAACAAAACAAAGAAGGAAAGCACAAGTCCGGGGAATTACAAAGGCGGAAACATCCACTGCATAAAGATAAAGCTAAGGTTTTGCTCAACCAAAATCAGTTTGTCCATCTCAGACGGCAGAGTTAACATTTCTGTGATAGGAAACAGATTCACTGTTTTAAAACAGTTTAGCTCAGCAGTAAAACCTGTGCAGGTGTTTCAGGATAACATCTGTCTTGTGGACAGGGAACAACACACTCTGCTCTATCTGCTATCTGACAGATGAAGAATAAGCCCTACATGAGCTAGATGAGAACTTCTCATTAAGAACATTTCTGGCTTGTTTACATGCAGGTGTAGAAATCTCTTATCTAGCTTACAGCCACTCCACAACATCCCACATTGAACCTGACAGGTAAAAAGCAGACTATCTGCTTTTTGCTGTACCACCTTCCATGGCTTCTGTCATAAATTTAAGCACATAACAGAAGGGCAGAAGTCAGCATCTAAGACAGCACAAGCTAGTTAGCCTACAGCAGTCTCGTGGCAGAGAGTGAAATCCTAACAATAGTCTAGATTCATCTTAATGGTATCCTAAATCTGGTAGTTACGTAAGAGCAGAAATCTCATCACTTGTGGTCCTACCTGATAAGAGACTCTAGAATGGCTGGGGTGGGACCCTTCTGAAATTCCAGCTCCTTGTAGTGAAGAGCCTTGGCATATGCTCGACACTTGGCAGCTCGTTCCCCCAGGAGCACAATGCCATTGTCATCTCTCAGAGGCAGTGGACCCTGAGTAGAAGGACAGGCATCGAAAGCAGGATGAGTATAAAAGAACTAAGTAGACATGAACTCTTCACATCCTTTCCATAAACCAGGCACCAGCAGCGCTGGGTAAGACTTGCTTCATAGCACCTCTACCTTGTCACTGTGCTCCATGAATTCTGCCAAGTTCAGCAGTGTCTGAGTGACTTCTGCAATGTCCTGAGAGGTCAGGGCCAATTCAATACTTCGGATCAGCTCATCCTGCTGGTCTTCATTCAGTTCAGACCAGCATGAAACAAAAGCAGCATTGAAGAGATCACTGAGAAGGAAAACAGAAGAGAGTGAGAGGTGAGGATTCATTATTCATGACAAAAGTCTATTTGACAGTGGACTTGCCCTTGAACCCAGAGAGGGAGATAAAAAATGCACTTCTATGCCTGCCAGCAATCGCAACAGAGTAGCTTCTATACAACCAGCTTCTGTACCAAACACTCGGTGAAACTTGCATCTTAAGAATGCATGTAACAGGATGCTACAATAGCAGAAATACTGTCCTACCATATGCTAGCAAGAATTTTAGGCTACAACAAACTTCTCACAGCAGCAAGGATGCTCTGCTCTGCCTGGTCTGCCTTAGATCACAAATGAACGCAGTAAGATGGGTGATTGTACTTTTCTCTGGACACAGAGGCTACAACACTCAGCAGAGCACTGCACTAACTGGGCCTTGCAATAATGGCAAAGCTTGAGAAGGAGAAAAGGTGATGAACACTAGAGAGTCCTAGTCACTGCCAGTACTGCAGAGAAATACTGTGGCAGGGCTTTAGGATGCATGGACTACACATGGAGGACATAAGCATCACCTCTGCCCACCCAGGAACTGCTGATTTTCCATGATATGTTTGCTCTTCTACTTCAAAAATGGTAACCTCCACATTAAGACAAAACTAAACCAGGAATGAATGCTTCTCCAATAGCAAGTCAGATTCATATGCACTGTCAAGAAGAGATAATCAGGCAGCTGCTGCCAGAAACTCAGAGTTTCTCCAGACATACTGGTTACAAAAGAAATAAACCACTGTGTCTTATGCCACTCAGAGGCATTTTTATGCCCCCACTGTAGATCCTCAAAAGTATTTCATAGTCTGCTGTTTTCCCAGCTTCCCTTTTATGTGCTTTATGTTATTTCTAGACCAATATGCAGAATTCCACTGAAATGGGAAGGGTGGAAATGAAATCAAGTTGCCAGCTATTTGGTGTGTCCCACAGCAGGAATCATCTCTATTTATGCCAATCTAAGAGCTTTTAAGTAACTGGCTTTCTCCTTGTAATGTCTGACTTGCAGCTGCAATTTCAAGTGATGGAAAAAAAAACAGAATTACCCTACCGAGCCATGGGGTTATAGGCCTGAGCCAGGGCCCAGCATGAGCGCAAGGAGGGCGAGGAGGAATCTTTCAGCAGCTCCAAACTCAGCCTTCTTAACCATTCCAACCAGTCATCTTTGGAAACTCTTCTAGCTGCTCCCCAGGCCTGCAGTACAAAAGAAGACAAATTCAACTACCAAAGGAAGCACTACCCAAAAGCTAAGAATCCACCAGCAGGCAGCAGTACTTCTTTACAGCTCCAAATCACATTGTTCAGATTCCCTTTTCAATTCTCTGAAATCCGTTAGCTTCACCAGATAAATTGCAGCACTTCAGTCTCATTTCTAAGGAATCTTCCCTAAATGTATTCCTGTCATGACGTGGCAAGTATTTAACATGAATAATTCCTCCCCTACAAAAATACATCAAGAGCTAAAGCCACTGCTGAAACATCAGCTTAAGAATACTTAACGTGTTTAGAATTACATTTTTAAGTCCAGCCTTTTCAAACCAATCCATCCCACTACTGAATCGAGTGGCAAAGGCATTTACTGTTCAGATTAGCCACTGCTTAGCTCTTAAGTTTTATACTCCCTTCAGCACATTATAGCACTAAGATAGAACAGAAGTGGCTAATAAAGGCTGAAGCTCTGGAACAGATGTCTCTAGAAGCTACAGATGATTCCTTGTGATCTAGGAAGTCCTGTTCATACTTCACATAACATGGAAGTGTCAAGATTACTTCATGGCCATTAATAGTCTAGTAATGCAGCTGCTCCTCTTTTAAAGTTGCTCACCACTTTCTAATTTTACAGAGTCTCAAACACTACTTTGACCTCTGTTTTGTACAGAACTTGTAACAGAAAAGAGAAGTAAACAAACGCAGTTTAGATGCACTCCTCATACGCGAGACAGTATGTCCTCCCTTCAGCAGCAAACTCATGCTGTGCAGTGCTCTACTCTCACCTTCTGCAGGTTGATGGTGCTCACATGCAGCTTCTTCATGGGACCTGTTTCCACAGGACCACTGGCCAAAGTTTCTCCCTGGTTGCTTCTCAACATTCGGTGTTGATAAATCAGGGGATCCTCCTCTTCATCAGCAAGAGTATAGCCCTGCAATAAACGGCTTAAAATCAGGATCACACACACACAAAAGCCCAACAGATGATAAGGTCAGAGCACTACCCAGACTCACAGCACAGTTTGTGAAACAGTTGTGTTTCAATATACTAATTACAACCTCGAATTATATCCCATTTCTATCCAAGGTAATTGGTCAAAAAATCTTAGCTCCTAGTTATGAAAGTCAAAATAAGATCCCTGGAAACAACTACTCTTTCCTGTTTGACTCAGCAATAGGTTAGAACAGTGGCTTTGCTACTTGCTCCAAGCTAACCAAACTGCAATGCAGTTACTGACTTTTTGAAATGTGTGACACTACAGAAAATAACGAGACCTTGTTATCTCATTGTCTTAAAATGGTGAGAAAAATGGGGTAAATCCACACCTGAGAAGTGCTGAAGAAAAAAAAAGTAATGACACTAGCTGCAAGTCTAAGTCCTTGCCTAGAGCTTGTAGTGATGTTTCTATAGGAAATAATTGCAACCAGCTGGCAATTTTCCCAATGCAATCTCAAAATCTCCTTATGAAGCTGCACTTAACACACAGCACAGCAACAGCTCTTCCTCATTTTAAGAGTAACTCTAAGTGAAGTTCACAGCTACATTAGTTTCAACAAGAAAACATCCCCAAAATGCACTTCTGCAAGCAGCTTGATAACTGCCACCCCACCTTTACAATCCTGCAGATGAGAACGTCGTAGCGTTGATGGTTAATTCTGTGTCGCACCAGAACTTTGTTCACCATCGGGATGAAAATCTGGTACTGTACAGGGGAAAGCATCAAAAGCTTGTTACTTGGTGTGCCCAAGAGCAGCGGAACTCCACCTTTGTTTCTTCTCAGCGTCCCCAAGAGCAGCTAAACTCCACCTTTGTTTCTCCTCAGCATCCCCAAGAGCAGCTAAACTCCACCTTTGTTTCACTGATCTCACAAGAAACCAATTCTGAAATTTTGATTCCAGTAACTCCTGATTTCAGCAACAACTAAAAGAACAAAATTATGTTCTTTAAACCCCTGAATGAGCGCATTACAAATATTCAACCTCAAAACTTCAATCTTTGGGACAGTCCCTCCCTCTATGAGCTTTCAAGCCTAAGAAGGACATTACCTTCTTTCCCAGCTGGAACACCAGAGAGGAGAGGGTGTCCATTGCAGTTGTCCGTAGCTCAGGGCTCTGATCCAGCGTTCGCACGATGGGATGAATAATGCGAGAGGCGTAATCGGTGAAATCCAGGGACTCGGTCAAGCGGTCCACTGTTTCTAGAGCAGCTCTAAAGTCAGAGCAGAAAGAAGGAAGGATTTAGCTCTCACAACAGAAGACAGCAGAAATGGGACATAGAACCACATAAGAGATTCATGCTCAGGCCTCCTAGGCATCAACAGAAGAAAAGGTTGTGAGGCACTGGAACAAGCTACCCAGACAATTTGTGGAGTGGAAGTATTCAAAGGCAGGTTGGATGGGGTCTGAAGCAACTTGGTCCAGTAGGAAATATCCCTGTCCACGGCAAGGAGTTGGAACTAGGTGATCTTTAAGGTCCCTTCCAATTCAAACTGTTCTATGGTGATTCTATTAAAAAGGTCACCAGAGCTCTGTTAATGCAGCCAGTACCTGCAGGGCAGCTTGCATGTCACAGTGACTAAAGTACTGGGAGGTGAGAAGCAGAAAGCAACAGTCTGTGCCCAGGAAAATCTAGTAACAGTGCTGTGACATCCAACCAAAGCCAGCCTTCCACAGTGACTTAACAGATTAAAAAACATAGGAGAAACCAGGCGGAATTTCATTCTACATGTGGCCAGGGCAGGCACTGCAGAACATAGATATCAAAGGCAGAAAAAAGAAAAGACAGACTGCAAAACCAACACTTACTTGCGAGCCACCACTGGGACATCTGGGGCATCAAATAGCTTCACAATGGGAGGTAGTAACAAATGAAGGTAGTCATCCAGGTTAGCTCCAAAGAGCTGGATCGCATTCAATAGCTGGAAGGAAAAGTGACCCAGTGTGACTCAGTAAGGGGGAAGATGCACATTAGGCAAGTCAGAGCCCAGTGAGAAGATGCTTCCACCTTGCACTTCCAACAACGCACTGTCTGCAGCATTTCACACCCAAGCCACTGCTGAACTGCACCTAGCCCATCTGCTTGCAGCACACAAGCAAGAAGCTCTGCTGGAGCCCAGCACACTGGGCATCTACCCAACTCAATATCCAACCCAAACCAGGCACTGCAGCTTCCCACTGACTCACCTTGACAGAGACAACACGACTCTGACTGTTGTCATGCATGAAGACCCGTAACATGTGAGGAATGAGCTGAGGCAGATAAAGTTTAAATTCACCTCCCAGAGCTACCACAATTTGTTCAATAAGTAGGATAATGGTGCTCTGTATAGAGTTGTTCATCACCCAAAAGTCCTACAGAAGGAAAAGGGGAAAAAAGATTCAGTTCTTCAAGTGAGCTGTACCAGTTACAAGAAAAGCCACCCACAGGAGACAATCTCTAGATAAATTCAAGATCACAAGGAGGGGCTATGCTAGAAGAATACGAACTGCAGTTCTGGTCTGTTTTTAAAACACTCTATGCCTTCAGCATTGTTACAGCTGTTAAAAACAACCTTTAGGCAACTCACTTTTCCTCTTATTTCTAAGTCTTTGCAGACACTAAGTGAGAATGAAATGCAATGTCACCTACTTATGAACTCCAAACATCTCCTGCAAAGACCTTTTCTTAAAGGAGTAAGTGCACATAGTCCAAGCACTCAAAAGAACTCTGGGACTAGCAGAACTTAGGAGCCACTCATACTGCAGTTATCATAGAATGGCTTAGACTGGAAGGGACTTTAGACATCATTTACTCCAACTTCCTTGCCATAGGTAGGGACCTCTCTCAACTAGACATGGTTGCCCAAGGCCCCATCCGACCTGGGCTTGGAATATCGCCAGGAAGGAGACATCCACAGCCTTCCTGGGCAGCCTGCTCCAGTGTCTCACCACCCTTGTGATTAAAAACTTCTCCCTAAGATCCAGTCTAACTCTACTCTCCCTCAGCTTCAAACCATTTCCCCTTGTCCTGTTGCTGGATACACTTACAAAAAGTCCCTTTCCAGCCTTTCTGTAAGATTCTTTCAGGTATTGGAAGGAGCTCTAAGGTTCCCCCCAGCGTCTTCTTTTCTCTAGTAATAACAGATATTACTGTTTCAAATAGATTACAAAATGCAATTAGTACTTCAACTGTATGGAATTCTGCACTCCATGTGAAGTTATGAAGTAACTGTTAGATCTGATAATGACAGAAACACTGTCCACCTTTGCCGGCAGCAACATGCTGGCTTAAAGTTTGCACTCACTCTCATTAGGGTGACAATTTCATCCATATAGGGCCGAATATGACTCCTCACAAAGGACACCAACATCCCCAGCTGCTGGAACAGGAACTAGAAGGAAGAAACGTGCAGTGCTCAATGCAGCTTATTCAAACAACAAAGCCACGACAGGTAGACAACACTTCACAGGCCAACTGCAAGCTCATTCACCAAACAAACAGCATGCATAGCTCCTGTACACCCAGAACCTGGGGCTACATTCTTGGCAGCTTCAGCTCAGGAGTTTGGAGTTTTATGGGTGAGGGGTAAGAGTAGCTTGGGGATTTTTGCTTGGGTTTCCCCTCCTCAGCTTGCATCAAAGGTTTTAGGAGCTTTACAGAGTCAAGCATCCAAACAAGGCGTTATAGTATGTTAGCAGATTCGCAAGTACAAACCACTACAGAGTGTGGTAATTTAGGGTTGAAGGATGCTGCCAAAAAAAATAGCCCCCCATCTTTTCCCCCTGCCTGTAAATCAAACTGATGCACATTTTAAGATATTTTTTCTGTACTCTTTCCCATCCCCACCAAGATACATTGGTGAAAAGTTACTGGGGAAGAGAGTTTGGTCCTTGCTGGAAATATCACATTTTTTGAAAGGTGATTGATTGCACCACAAAAGAATTGTGACTGAAACAGTTTTATTTGCATGTAGAATGTCAGTTTTGCAATTCCTTTTGCCCCAATGCAATCTTATGCCCTCACTCATGATGATGAATTTGTTTTGAGATTGGTATGAAATAGCTTTGTCCACAAACTAAATGCACTTAGCTTTTTTCATCTAGGAAAATGCAAAGTTACCATATGTTAATTTCATTTCTCCATGCAGAAGTTGAAGACTATCGTGACAAATAGAAAGTGGAGCTCAGAAAGAGAGATAACTGAGTTTTGTGAAAATGAATTAAGAAAGAAATAACATCAACTTCTTTAGTGAGTGCAGTGCACCAACATGTACCAAAAAGAACCCTGAGCTCCTCTTCTGTGCCTTGTTTTGGTGTTGTGAGAGGATGCTTACAGACAAGGACAAGGACCAGCCTCCTTTAAGCTTTAGTGCCATGTGTACCCACCTCGGCTCTTCTCCCCAGTACACTTTCACCATCTTCTTTTACCTGGAAATTTTTAAACAGAGTGTGCACAACTGCATAGCTTTCAAGCAAGTTAGATCAGTCAGGTCTAGGAGTTCGGCCAACCCAGGCGTGTGAGATGCTTTCCTTCCAATCTGAGTAGGAGTTCAGTCTGGGAGAAAACAGGGGTTCTACAGCAGGGTTGGGATTCTGCTAAGGGAGCACCCACTCCACCTACAAAACACAGCACCAGTAACGAGTACAAACTGCCCTTCCCACCCCAGAGATTATTTTCAGCTGCCTGAGGAAAAGGCTTGGCAAACAGCAGCCATCTCTGGTTAAGCCTGTTGTTATCTTCACACACTTCTCATTTCCTTCTAAAACTGTAACTTCAGTGGGAAGGAAGAGAAAGTGCTGCCGTGGAATCACCACCCACGCTGCTCTGAATGTTAGCAGACTGTGGCAAATTGGATTTTCCTTCTCTGGATGAGCCAAAGTACACTGTTCTGTCAGAAATTTAAAGTATCTCCCTCTGTTATTTAATAACACTGTTTGTAACAGCACATGAACGCAGGGATCACTGAAAGCTCTGGAAGCTGCACAGGCTGTTTTCCTGAACAAGACCAGCTTGCTAATAAAAACAGAATCAAATATTGGCCTTCTAGGGATTATGCTCAGAAGCAGCTGTTTCAATAAGAAGCAGAAAGTTTGTTTCCACTGGATATTATACCAAATGCTGACAAGAGAGAAAAAGCAAAGCTGAACCTCACTTCTGCAGCATGCTTGGCAGCAGCACATAGCACAGCAACGCCCAAAGCCAGTCGCGTTTTCTTTCCAGTAATGGATTCTCACTTCAGGGTGGAGGTATGGGAAGAAAGAATTGGTCCCCTGTACACTCACCTCTCGGATGGCACCGTCACAAACCCGGATTACGTTAAGGAAGGTTGGCATGACCTGGGGCAGGAACTGCACACACTTCAGCCCAAGAGATTTGAAAATGAAAGTGATGGCCTGAACTACCATCGTGTGGTGCTGTGACAAGGACTGGTCTCGGAAAATTCTCATCAGTGCCACCATAGAGACAGCTGGGTAGAACTCATCCAGCGGGAGGTTCCCCATGTTCACCAACATCTCGCTGGTGCTGTCCCTCACTAGGAGAAAGCAAGCAGTGTTTGCACTGTAAGCCAGCTACCACGACCACTAATCCATATCCTAAAGAACCACATCTACACGCTTCTTGAACTCTCCAGTGACTGTGACTATCACCTCCCCAGGCAGCCTGTTCTGACGCCTCACTACTCTCTCCAGAAAGAGGTTTTTCCTGATATTCAACCTAAGCCCCCCTTAGCAGAATTTAAACCCATTTCCTCTTGTCCTATCACTAGCTACTTGGGGTAAGAGACCAATATCAGCCTCACTCCAACCTCCCTTCAGGTAGCTGTAGACAACAATGAGGTCTACCCTCAACCTCCTCTTCTCCAGACCAAATGACTCCAGTTCCCTCACCTACTCCTCATATGATGCCCTCCAAACACCTCAGCAGCCTCATTGCTCTTCTCTGGACAGGCTCCAGGACCTCAATGTCCTTCTTATACATCACAAATCTATTCACTTGAAATTAATACAGGTGCTTACAAGAATCCTGGCTGGATTTGGACTCTGAGAGGCTGACAGCTGAAGCATCTCGTGACTGATCAATCATGCCAATGTTCACTTTGTGTTTGTAAGGGTCTAAAGCACCCAGCAACCCTAGCACACGAATGGCCTGGTGAGACAGAAACAAAGAGAAAATTCATCAGAACTTCATCACCACCCAGGCAAAAGCCAACAGAAGAACTCATGTGATTGGGAAGTTCCTGAAGATTAAAGAGAGAAGATGTGGAACTGAAGTGACTGCCTGGAGAAAATATTAACGCTTTCCATTCAGCCGCTGGAGGCAACTTCACTGATTCAACACTTTTACCCTCTTGAATCTGCTTATTGTACACTTCCAATCAGCCACAACAGTGCTCTTTCACCTCCCTTCCCATCACCCCAGACCTATGCAGATACATTTATTTGAGAACTTTCAGAAACAGTTGTGTTAGTTCATACCTCTCTACGGGTGCCCTGATTCTGCTCGGTCTTCAGGAAGTTCAAAAGCACTTCCAGTAAAGTTGGGTACTTCCTGTATGGTTCTACCACATAACCAGTGCTAGCCACAAGCTGTCCCAGTGTCCAAAGAGCCACCTGGAAAGATCAAGTCCAGAGAATACTAGTTTTGACTAGGAAATGTATTATGTCACCTCATCCACCAGTCAAGTTTCTTTGATCATTTTAGGATCACACTGCAACCCACAGTCCATGGTTTGAAAACCTCTAATAAAGAGTGCTTTAAAATAAGCAATAGTGAAGCACCTGATAATCAAGTTCTTAAGACTTACAGCCAC
Organism: Tricholaema leucomelas; assembly: GCA_013400475.1. Lineage (NCBI taxonomy): Eukaryota > Metazoa > Chordata > Aves > Piciformes > Lybiidae > Tricholaema lacrymosa > Tricholaema leucomelas. The sequence goes on along the minus strand of WAAF01004979.1, from coordinate 612,841 downwards.
AATTGTCCTCACTCAGAAACATAAATCAAACAGGTTTTCAGTTCAGTGTGTCCAGGCCTCCAAAACAAACCGCTTCCTTTTTTTTCTCTCCTCCTTTTCCTTTAACAATTCTGTACTACATCACAGCAGACAGGCATCGCAGTCCCTCATCTGTGTGCCACAAGAGTGAACACACACTCCACAGGAGAGATTTGTGGAACCTTTAAATCATTGAAGGCACACAAGGATATCTCCCTACAGCTTTGGTCACAGTGATGGCAAGCTCAGTGCAGCTATCGAACACTTACTTGTCTTTTAGCCAGCAGAGAGGAATCCTGCAGCATGTCCATAATTATAATGAAGAGCTCATCCACCCACTTCCTCATTTCCAGTCCACTGACCTATTGAAAGACAAAACCCCAAGTCCTCCATCTAGCACTGCCGAAAACTTTACAACTGACAAGCAGGGCAGAGAGGTACCTGCAGTATCCCTACCTGTGCAAGCTCCCCTATGGTAGCCAGGACATTGTTAATCACCCCTGGATTTGGATCTGGATCAGGATCTTTCAGTTTCACAATCAGTGCCTGGTAGGTGACAGAGGAACAAGTTAGAATGTGTTCAGAAGACTCCTTGCTGTACAGTACTCAAAATGATCTTTCGTTCATGCCTGAAATTGATTCCCCAGGGGCTCAACCTGCATCACAGTGAGCATTTCAACAGTAAAAGAACCTTTAGTTTTGCAAACTTAATGCAAATCCAGAATCAAGGTTGGCTACACTGTCACCTACAGCAATTATTGTGGGTAACATCCACACCAATCTGATTTTCTCCTGCTATGAAGAAGCAAAAGGACTGCAGCTCCTGAGGGTCATGTACCTACTTGCTGTGCCGTCTCACTTTCAAGTCATCAGGAACTGCAGAGACTCTACCTTAAGGATAGGCTCCATGTAGGGACGAATGAGGCGTGGAGCATTGGAAACTAGGTGACCCAGCATCCTGGCACTTTGCTCTTTAATCCTGCCAACACCACTGTGCTCCAGCTCTGTCAGGATCTGCAGAAAAGACAGGGAGAGTGTGAGAACAGGGGAAATAAAGGCAGGCAAAAATTCTTTGGTTTCCTTCTCTCCTGCCCAATGGCAACAAATCTCAGCACTTGTAAAGGCCATTCTAGATTTACACACCATCCAGCAATTCATGTCTCAATGAAGCTAAAATTAATGAGCTTAAAGCTGAACAGATGGCTCCAAACCCATGTAGGTTTACAAAGTGGGTGCCATTCACTCAACCAAAAAAGCACAGACCATCCCTCCTCAACAGAGCATTGCAGTATGATGAATGTGGGGTGAAATAATGACTGCTATCCCTTCCTTTGTGGTACGTCTTTAGAGCCTCAGCTGAAACATCTATCACTAAAAAGTCTCCCTGAGGTCTGCTAAGCTGGGCAATAAATACTTTCCAAAAGGGAGATATTTCCCCACTATCCCACACATCAACTACAGCTAAACAGGCCAGTTCTTCAACACCACCTTAGTTTTAATACCAACTACTCTCTTTCCACTGCAGGCATCCCTCTTTGTTACCTGGATTAACATCTTTCGCAGGAAGGGCATGACAAAGGCGGGGTTCATGCTGCTCAGGCGACCCACGGTGCAGATGGCCAGCTCTCGGATTTCAAACACTTGATCGTTCAGGGCCACAAAAAGAGCTTGCAAATTTTCAGCCTGAGCCAGGTGAGCATCAAATCGCTCATCCAGAGAAGCCAGCACACAGAAACGTATGTCAGGGTCTGCAAGAACACATTGGTTTCTCTTTAAATGCAGTCAACCCCTGGGGTTTAGCACCTTTATTCACAAACTGGCCCCAAAACACTTCACAACCTCAGGGAAATGCTGAGTTTCCCTAGCATGAGATGTTCCATCAGTGGGTTACAATGAGAAATGTGGCAGGTCAGCCCAGCAGACTCAGTGCTGCTCAAAACTGTCCCTATACCCAGATGAGCAAAAAGGCAACCTTCCGCACCTACAGGCAGCATTTAGAGGCACCATGAAGTAAATGAAAACTCATCTCAGGCTACCATACTGCAACTAAAAGAATAAAAAAAAAAAGCCCCTTCAAACAGGAAGATTAAACAGCAAGGACCAACTCCTTCCCAATCTACAAAGCCTGAGGCCACAACATAGAGCAACAGCAAAAGAAGTCTCAGGCTCCACCTAGATCAAAGGATTACCAGAGGCACAGTCTGAGCATTTTATATTAATGTTCTATTAATACCTCAAAAATCAAGATCTGAGAAGAGAAATTAGGAGCCCTTTTTAATTTGTATATAATGACAGCATCAGTTAGTAGCAGGTATGTGCAAATTCTACCACAGCCTTAATATCCTGACCTGCTTACACACCAAAACTAACATGTGGTAGAAAAACTCTTTCCTCTGAAGCCCACACTGACCTGGGTCAGTTATTCCAACCACAAGCAGTTTGCTGAGAACATCAGCCACAACCTGCACCGCTGTCTGACTGACCACATGGGCATGGCCACTGATCAGGTGGATGGAAGGAGTGAGCAGGCGAGAGCACGTGCGGGCTGCTTCCATCCGGATCTCCTTGTGCTCGCTGTTCAGGAAGTGGTCTGCGCAGTGCCGCACAAACTGGGTCAGAGAGTGGCCTAGAAAGAAGAAGTTGGGGAGTTTTACACCTCAATACTGGTCTCACCAGGGAAAAGAAGTTTAAATAAAGCTCTCAGTTTCCCTGCTACTTGGACTCTTCTCCAGTGCACTGGTGCTTACCTCCCACATATCCCACATCCCTTTGCCCCTTGTTTCCTTACTTCCTCTTACCTTCAAACTCAAAGCTACCCAGCGTACGAAGGGCTAGGGTGATGCTACCCACGTCACTGACTTCTGGGATGTTGGTGAGGCTAGGAGAGGCAAGCTGGTGGGCTAGGCCCTTTGGCATGCCTGGATGTCGCAGAGGTTTGTGCATTAGCACAAGGGAGAGCATTTTCAGCAGCCCATCCTGGATATCCTTCTTTAGCTGGGGGATCTGGCGACTCAAGTCATACAGCACAGCTGTCAGAGCAGGGCTGTGGGCAGGAAGAAGAGTCATCACACAAACAAGACAGGTGCATATTTCACCCTTTTCTTTATGCCTTTACCCATCAGAGAACTGTGAGCATTAACAGCAACACGTGCCAGCAGAGCACCGAGGTCCTAGTGTGAGCTCAGGCATATGAGGTGACCTTGTTGGACCAACTGGGTGAGCAAACTGCTGGGACTGTAGCACACAGCGCTACATTATGCAATACTGGGAGAATACTGTTACAAGTCTCCGTGACTCCTCCTGCTTGTGCTTTTAGGACACAAATTCATTTCCCGATGGTAACATCACTCTAAAAAGTTTCCTGCCTCTTGAAAGGTACTCTGTACCCTCTCAGACTAACCGCTAAAGAGGCAGCGAACTCCCAATAGGAACTGACAGCTCCAAAGAGGAAAGAAACTAGGAGCAAATTCTCCTTCCCTGCCAACTGCAGAGTGGAAAGGAGATGGCTTTTGAATTCACTACAAAATGATTTCTTCACACAAAGCCAATGCTCTTAAGTTTTAAGTGTTAACGGCTGCTGAGTTACTACTCATTCTTCTGAAAGAGCTATACTGATCTCCTGAAGGGTCTTTTAAAAGTAAGAATCTTCCTCCTCACTGTGAAGACTGTCAAAGCCTCATTCTGCATGGCCAACCATGCCATCCAGTGGCTAACAGTAAAATACGCTCCTATGCCTTGTGCTTACCTCAGGCCCACAGCCAGCATAGGTTCCAAAAGCTCTTTGATGTCCTGCTGGATGCTGGGTCCCATGGCTCGTGCCAGCATACTAATGCAGGTGAAGACTGTGGCATCAACCTGCACAGATTTCTGCCTCCTGAAAAGGGACCACACAAAAGTCCATGGAGAGGAGCTGCTCTTTTTCAAACAGCTTTCCTCACCCAACTTCTGTGTTACCAGTCTCACAGAAATACCTCTGATATTAATGCAATAATTGGCTCCCACATCACAAAAATCATACAAAGAACAAGTTTTTCAGTTTCTTCCTCTAACCTTCACATACTTACTTGTGGGCAAAGTCCTTTGGTGGGAGAGCTGCTTTAATGATTTCAAGGACTTTTGGCAGGTAAGCTTGAAACTCAGATCTCACAGCCACAGAGAGCAAACCCAAAGCCTGGAAGGCTGCTGTCCGCTCCTTCTCCTTCTTCACACAACTGAGAACATGATTCATGGTGTCTGGAAGATACTGATCAGCTGCCCAAAAGAAAGAACAGCACAGATACTGGAACTCGCTCAGGTTTATACGATGGCATCCCATTTGCAACTAAACCCTTACAAGCATAAAACTAAGGAACAGACACAGCCACATAAAGTGTGCTGGCATGAGCAGTGGGAAACGTGTCACCAGGCAATGAAGTTTTCAAAGCTTAGAAAGCTTTCTTTTTGTTAAAAACCAACCAACCAACCCAATCACCAAAATAAGAGCTATGAGAAAAAAAACCCAATCAAATAAAGACCACCACTGCATTCGGTTCTATGCACAAATAAGATCCAAGCACCTTGACTGGAAATTTGGAATAATAACAGTTTGCTCCAGCCCATTTAGAGAAGCTTGGGGAGTTGCCTGCAGCTCTGATGCTCTCCTAAGCTTGCTTGATAAATCAACTGATCTGCTTTAAGGCCAGCAAATATTTTCTAGTTTTACTCCCAGCACACGCCACACAGAAAATGGAAGACAACTTTGCTGATAACATTTGGGATAAACTGAGTGGGAGCAAAAGAGCAGTGTTCAACCCCAAGTCTGACACAGTGAGGAAAAAAGAAAACCAATAAAAAAGATGTTCTGTCTCTTGTGGCATTAGTCAGGGAGTTCAGATAATGCTTTTCAATCCATTTTCTTCATCAGAGCAACATTTTGGCATCAGGTATGAAGTCATATTTATCCAGCAAAAAACAAGACTGTCCTCCTACAGTCTTACAAGCACCACATTTGTGCTGCTGCGGTGCCTGCACAAGCTCATCTGGACCAGAGAGCTGGATAGCTTCCAGGCCAATTTCAGCAGCATTTCTAACATCCAACCATCTGTCTCATCACCTGTGAACGCTGAAGGACGGAAAGCTGCCAGCCGCGGTAGCAGATTGAGAACTGTCATCTGGATCAAAGAGTTTTTGCTGGTTCTGCACTTGAGAACCCACTGGCACACCTGAAAGGAGACAGATTGGGCTTTGCAGGATGACCATTGCCAGCAATGAACAAATGTTCATTACCTGGGTGCTTTAAGGCATTCCACTGACATTTGGCTTCAGAGCCACTCAGAAACATGGATAATTAACACTACTTCCAAAGAAAGTAAATCACTTGCTCTGAGAGACAGGGACAAAGCTGGGGTAGTTATAATTAATGACTCTGATGCCTCTATTCAATGCTAGACAAAATTGTCTGCTAAGTAAGAACATGGAGGACAACTGCCCTACAAGAACCAGTGCTGTGCACATTCTCAGACAAGATGAAGAACAAACACTTACTTGATCAAATTTCTCTTCCATTAGATCCCTGCAGCATCGACTTTCTACCAGTGTGGACTTTGCTGGGACTGGGGAGGTTGCAAAGCCCATGATTCCTTGGTGGGCGCTGTAGCCCAGAAGACCAGCCAAAGCATTCGACTGAGAGGGCTGAAGAGACTGGAAGCTAGTGAAGGGAGTGATGTGGCGAGGTTTGGTACTGAAGCCCATCAGGTCCTTGCAGTACTTGTCATGCACAAGCTGCTGCTGAGTGATCTCTTCCATCTCCTCTCTAAGGCGCTGGACAAAGAAGAAAACCATGGGCTTTCAGAAAAAGCTGAATAAGAGATTCCCAACACAGTGCTACTCAGATCTCCTGAGCAGGAGCCTGTATAACTGATGGCCAAATGGCTGCAAAACAGCAAAGCAAAATTCAGCAAAAATACTGGGGATTTAACGTAATAGAGTCCTCATTCCGTATAAAAATCTTTTTCCTTGTAATGAATCCAGATCACAGCACCTCCCATCAGAGCTTATAACCTGCTCAGCCCAGACTTGCCACTGTTTTTAATCTGACACAGTGTAACTTGGAACGATCAATGCTCTGACACCACGTTCAAGTGACTTCTCAGCCCAATGACTCCATTTCACACACAATGGGCTATTTCCAGACTACTGAGTTGTTACACACTGTCAACCCATGTAGCAACCAAAAGCCATAACCCCCACTTTGTTCATTTGCTCACCTCTCCTTCCATACTGCTGATTCTCACTAGCTCATTGAGGATCAGTAAGGCACCATGGATTCGGTCATCACGGTTCATTCCTTTCTCTTTGGCCAAAGTCTCATCAAAACCCTTCTCAGCCTCTTCATATGTATGCTTGGGGGAGAAAAAAAGGCAGTTCAGTGATGATGCAGAAATAAAACCTGCGGAAATAAAGCAGTCCTGCCAGTCAAGAGCTACTGATGTCCTGCAGTTTCCAAGTGCAGTCACGGAGCACAACACTGTAGAATGCAGATTCACATAAAAGTTGTGGACTTCGCTGCAGAGCATTTTCAACAGCATTAATCAAACAGGCAGTCAACCATACCATGGTAAAGCTTCATCAGTACTTGCATCACATATTTGACTGTGAGGAATCAAAGCTGCCATCATTTGACTGCACTGTCCAAGCCTTATTTGGTATTACAAAGCTTGAATTCATGTGACAATGGCAGCAAAGCTAAGGTTCAGAGTTCTTACCTTTCCCACTCACATTTTATCAACATTAACAAAATTATCTGCTAGCAAGAGAAAACAACAGATAGATGACTGCATGGCTATAACACCAGGTCAGGCCCAACAGCTGAAAACAAGCTGCAGCCAGGGCAATGGATTCTTGGTGAAGACTCTTCCTTATTTATTAGAGTGGGCTAAGGGCACTACTCATAGAGTGGTCTAGGTTGGAAGGGACCTCAAGGATCATCCAGCTCCAACCCCCTGCTGTAGGCAGGGACACCTCCCACCAGAGCAGATTGCTCAAGGCCTCATCCAACCTGGCCTTGAACACCTCCAGGGAGGAAGCACCCATAACCTCCCTGGGCAACTCATTCCACTGTCTCACCAGCCTCACTGTAAAGAGCTTTCTCCTAACATCTAATCTCCCCTCTGCCAGTTTAAACCCATTACCTCTTGTCCTGTCACTACAAGACCTTGTAAATAGTCCCTCCCAAGCCTTCCTGTAGGCCCCCCTTCAGATACTGGAAGGCCACTACAAGGTCTCCTTGAATCCTTCTCTTTTCCAGACTGAAGAGGCCCAACTCATGTAGCCTGTACTCATAGCAGAGGTGCTCCAGCCCTCTGATCATCTTTGTGACTCTACTCATTTTGTAAGCCATTATATTTTCAAGGGAGGCAGTTTTCTACTGACTCTGAAACATGCTGACAAAGGTGACACAGGTTCTTGGCTTAGAGAGCTCTTTTAAGAGCTGGCACTTGATCAATTGCATTGCATTATGAGTAGCTGCTTCCAAGCAAAGTTATTTTCTTACTCTATACCACTGGGGCTTCTGCATCTCTTTTGGCTCCCGCTGAGTGGTGAGGATAAGGCAGGCTCTTAAGGCAGAAACAGCTCCCTCTCGGATGGCCTGTTTGGGATCCCACACAGCCACAAAGATATTGTCAAAGAAGGGCTGCACTTGCTGGAAGAAGAAAGTAGGCACGCTGATTGCCAGCTCACGCAGGACAAGAACCTGGAGGTGAGGGGGAGAAGCAGCAACAGTTTGTGAGGATGAGCACCCACAGAAACCCCCTGCAATTTCTAGATCATAGTACCAGTTATTCAGACTGTGTCTGTTAGCTGAGCTCTTTCTACCTTCATACTTCTACAGTTCCTAGCACAACAATGTTACAATTTCTTTTGTCACTGGACTAAAACAGAATAAAGCAATGAAACAGCATTAGATCAGCCACTGGGCATCACACTCTCAGATGTGGACTGGCAACCATTCTGATCCTGACCAGAGCTTTCTGTGCCCACTGTTACGTAATCCCAACCATTCCATTTCAGGGCAGATGAAAACAAAAGAGAAAAGATCACTTACAGCTGCATGTCTTCGCCCTTCATTCCTGTCAGCTCCCAGCCATTCCAGGGCTCGTTTCACCTCAAACTCCACATACTCAGCTGTGAAGGTGTCACCAGCCATGGCAAGCCGCCCAATAGCCTTGGAGGCCATCTCCATCACAACAGGGTCATTGGATGGCAAAAGGTTCCTCAGGTAGTTGGCAAACCTGCCGATCCGGGTGGCATTACCTCCTTCGACACCGATAAGGCTCGCTGCGGAGAAAGGAAGCAATGCTGTAGGCTCTTCTTAAGTCGGTGAGGCAGACAGTAGGCAGGCCCTGGAGGAGAGTTAGTATTCCCTATCCATTCCTTAAAGATTCCCATTAACTCCTCCTAAGCTGCAAATCCACTGAATAAAAAAATAAAAATCAAGCAACAGGAAAGTGCCACCATTTTTTCAAGCCCGAACTTGCTAAGTGGGCAGGAAAATACATCCAGTAGCTTCACAGATGTTCCCCAGCTTTAGTGTGAAAAAGAGAAAAAAATTAATCCACCCTGGGATCACAGACCCCTTCCCAACAGAAAGGCATCCAGCCACATGCAACTGCTACAGCTGGTCCACCTCAGTAGATAAGCTAAAGACTGAATGGACCAAGGAAACTGCTCTTGCCCTCAGCTCTGGGGTTGGTCTCTCCCAGCCAGGGTGGAGGCACCTTGGCAGCAGCATGGCAGAAGCTTTCACTGCCAGTGCCTGGGTTGTACCTGCTCTGTAGATAGAGAGGCCATCAGTGTCCAGGGTTGTCAAGCCAGCATCTTTCAACAGCACTAAATTCACAGAAACAATTTTAAAGTGATACTGTCATCTTAAAAACCAGATGTTTGACAACAAAGTTTACTCCAGCTAAGGGACTTCCGTTGTCTTCAAACACCTTGGGAGTGGAGGATTATGTCTGTGAGTCTAAACCACCTCCTACTTGGTTACTAAAGAAATGATTGCTATGACACAGGTTATTTGCTTGGAGGATGAAGTATTTAAGTCAAACTGCAGGCAGCTCTGCCACATCACAGTGTAAGCACAACCAGAGCAAATGATGGAGCAGCTGATCAGAACCAAAGCAGAAGCCATGTGAGCCCCTTCCAGGGATGGAAGCTGCTGTTACTGAGCCAGGTACAACTGAAAAGAGGATCAATCTCTTCGGAGAGAAGAGAATTAAGCAAGTCAGCCCACCCTGGTACATACAGCACAAACTGTTCTCGGCTGGGCTTAAACACAGAATTTTCATGTGCTCAGCACTCACATTTGATGCTTCACTCCCAGAAGAGCTCAGGGCCCACTAGGCATCAGGTTTTTAGCCACTCTCAGCAGCTCCCATGCTGACACTTACAGATTTTCAGAGCCCAGCAGCTAGCAGGCACCCAGCACACTGAGCAGTTAGACAGAAGGCTTCGATGCTAAAAGCTCATTCCTTTTAAAATCTGCCCCTAAAGATGGATGCATGAAGAGAAAACTCACCAGAGGCACAAAGCACTTTCACTCACCTATAGCCAGAATGCCACCCTTCCTTTCATTTGCATCAGAGCTAGAGACCAGCTCAAATATGTGATGGTTCAGCTGATCATAAAACCTGGTAGACTCTTCCTGACTCATCTGTAACAGCAGAAAGTTCAAATCAGCTTTCAGCAATCCTTCCCTCCTTTCTGCCCACAAAACCTCCACAGAGAAAACCCTTCCTAGGTTACTTAAACAGAAAGACACTCCATGAACCACACATTACAGACACAAAAGTGTTATGTCTGTTTTGTGACCTAGACATGCCAAGTTTATTTCTTCTGGTCTATGCCATCAGTGCATGTTACATGGTAGGACAAAAGTGAGCTCCTTGCTACGCCCCATCTCCTCTCCAAGACCAGCTTCCGCACTCCTGAAATCTCCACCCCCAACGTATGCAGCCCGTGGCCCACACACATACCAGGACAAATCATCCCCTTTGCAGCACTGACCTCGCGGAGCTCCATGGTGACATAATGCTGCAGGTCCTTGGCAGCCTTCGCCCTCGTCTCTTCACTGCGGCTCTTCAAGCCGTTGGCAAATTGCTGGAGAATGGACACGGTGCCTGACATGATGGTGGTGTGCTGGGGCTTGGGGGCATCAAGGCCTGTAAGTTCTTCAGAGAGACACTTTTTTTACTGCTTTCAGCTGTTGAAAACTCTGAGCTTCTTTCTTAATGTGCCCCTGTTGCATGGAAGGATGCTGTGCCAGTAGACAATAAAATCGCAAGCAATGACTACATTCCTTAGGCCTTACAGCCCCTAACAGAACTCTAACACCACACAATAACTTGACCCCCAGCTCACTTGCTCTCCAATTCCTCAATTATCAGAACGCGTTCCAGTAGGTCTGGTCCCCAAGCCCACGGTGATCCAATTCTAAACCTGTGCAACACCTGAGAAAAGGCAGGGTCAGATTGGAGTTTCCAGTTGTCCTATAATAAGAGGCACAATCAGTGCCATGATTACATCATTATCATATCTGACTCCTCCTTGAACATTTTCATCCAAGATTCTCCACAGATATTCTAGTGTTATGCCAACAGAAGACTCAACACTCAGGGCCTGGCAAGTGTTACATTCTCCAGTAGATATTTAGAGATGGGAAGTCTACTTATAGCAACACCAATCACTGCAGCAGGATGTTTACTACCATAACACATAACCCAACTGTCACAGGAGTCTTGCCTTATGAGGAAAATATTTTGGAGGCTTGAACCCCTTGATTTTCAGATTACATAAGCACAAACCAAGCACTTGACAGAAGGGCCCACAGCGACACAGGCATCAAAGCCTCAGCTCCTTCTTCCCAAAAACACTCAACGTGGTCACAAAGGTCCACCGACATTACATCGCGCTGGGACTTAGGGGCTTCCACGCCGCTGGGAGCCAGAAGCTCTCCCAGACAACAGCAGCGTGTAGCTGCAGCCCCATCACTGCGGGCCGGGTTGCCCCTGCGCAGGAGTTCCCTTATAGCCGCACCCGCGAAGGACGTGACAGCCGGTGGGCTGGAGCTGGCGAGCGGTAGCCGGCAGGCCCGAGCCCGCGGGGGATCCCGCTGCCGTGGCTTCACAGGCCGGGAGCGAGTGAGAGGTGAGGCAAAGTAAGGCAGGCACGACCGCCGGGGCGTGTGAGGGGCCTTTAGCGGCAACGCCGCGGGGGCGAGGGGCTCGGACAGGCGGCTCCGGGCGGGGAAATGAGGCGCGGGGCCGAGCTGTCCGCAGGAGTGCCAGTGCCGCTGACAGGGCGCAGGGCGCCAGCCCAGCGGGGGTTGAGGCGAGAGCGCGAAGAGGGCCGTGGCACGAGGTGAGGGTGAGGGGAAGGCGATGCCGAAGAGAGGCTTCGGAGCCGCACTCACCGCCTCCGCCCCGACCGCCGCCGGCTCCCCTGCTCCGGGCCCCGCGCCCTCCCCTCCCCCGCTCCTGCCCGACCCGCGAGCCGCTCCTGGCCAATAGACTCCGAGAAGAACTTTGATAGGCACCACCTCTGACCAGTAGAAAAAAAGCAAAAGGGAAGGAGTGCTCGCAGCTCCGCCTTTTCTCTCCAAGAATCGCAAGAGGAGACCGTCTCCTTTCGCCCAATCATCAAGCTAGTCGAAGCGAGTGGCAGCAAAACTAACCAATAAAAAAGGCCGAATGTGCCTGACTGGTAAAAAAATCTGCGCTAGACTCACCTTCCAGGCTCCGGCTGACTTCCGCCCGCCCGAAAGCCTGTCCCGATGTGCGCAGGCGTGGAGGAAGTGGTGGTGCGCGCCGCTGTACCTGGTATGCTTCGCTGAAATGTGTCCGGCTGCCTACGGCAGAACAAGGGCAGCTGACGCGGCGCCCGGCTGTGGGCGCTCCGTTGCCGTAATGCCACGTGTAGCAGTGGTAGCGCGTGCTTCAGAGTGACCGCAGCCGTGCGTAACGACGTGGAGTGTTTAATGTTTGCACCGGGCCTCAGAAGGTGTCGGCGGGTCGTTCCGGTACGCGACCTTCGGCGGAACCTCTCGCGCGGGGCCGTAGGGGCGCGACGAGAAGCGGCGGGAAGGGCTGTGGAGGCGCGCGGGGAGGCAGCGCGCGGGGCCTGTCAGGCTGGTAAGGGCGGCGCGCGCCTCCCTTCAGGCGCGGCCATGGTAACGGCGGTCCCTCCGCGCCGGGCCCCGCCGCAGCGGCCGGGCTAACGCGGGGCCCTTCCCCTTCCAGGTGCTGCTGCTGTGAGACGGGGCGGCGGGGACAGTATGGGGCCAGGAGAGGTGGTGCAGAAGATCAGCATTAGCGCCGAGAGCCCGCGAGGGAGCGAGAGGAACGGCTCCGGCGCCGCCCTGTCAGGCCCTGAGAGAGATTCACCCGGTAGTTGGAGGCAGAAGTGTGCGGCCTATGTGCTAGCTCTTAGGCCTTGGAGTTTCAGTGCTTCTCTCACTCCCGTGGCCCTCGGCAGCGCTCTGGCTTACCGGGCCGAAGGGACGCTAGATCCAGGGCTCTTGATAGGAAGCGCTGTGGCTGTCCTGGCTGTGCACGGAGCCGGCAACTTGGTGAATACCTATTACGACTTCTCCAAAGGCATCGATCACAAGAAGAGTGATGACAGGACTTTGGTGGACCAGATTCTGCAGCCTCAGGATGTAGTCCGGTTTGGAGTCTTCCTTTATACTGTGGGCTGTATCTGTGCTGCTGGGCTCTACGCTGTCTCAACGCTCAAGCTGGAGCACCTGGCCCTCATTTACTTTGGAGGACTTTCCAGCTCTTTCCTT
>WAAF01004978.1:0-23289 GCA_013400475.1 Tricholaema leucomelas | reverse complement strand
GGGGAGAACTTTAGTTGTATCCTGTCTTATCCCATGTCCTGAGTGCAGGGGAGAACTTCAGTTGCATCCAGTCTCATCCCATGTCCTGAGTGCAGGGGAGAACTTTAGTTGTATCCTGTCTTATCTCATGTCCTGAGTGCAGGGGAGAATTTTAGTTGTATCCTGTCTTATGTCCTGAGTGCAGGGGAGAACTTTAGTTGTATCCTGTCTTATCTCATGTCCTGAGTGCAGGGGAGAAGTTTAGTTGTATCCTGTCTTATCTCAAAGCGACATCTGGGTAAAAATCATCCTTTCTTCACATCTTCCTTTCTGTGATGAAGGGCTTGAACCAGAAGGGAGTCACTACAGCCATGTCCTTCACTGAGCATATAATTAAGTCCCTTTTTAGCTGTCATCTTGATCATCTACACATACTTACCTGCCTAGTGGACTTGAAATTGTACAACTCCCAAGATATTTGCACAGGCTTAAGCCAATCCCAAGAGAGTTTTTCATTTTATATTCGTAGTTGCCAACTGACTAAACTGCTCCAGTCTTTGTGCCACCAGAACTGGGTCTATTTTGATCCATATTAATTTAAATGTTTGTATGTGTGTGTGTGAAAGAGCCCTGAAATTCCCTGGGCAAGGGTCTTTTGCCTTATTATTCACAAGGCTAATGACTGATTTGCCATCACTGAGGTCAATGTGAAAATTGATTCCCTTGCAATAAGTAGTTCCAATCTCTTTTTCACAGGATGTTTCTAATCATCACTTCCCTGTGTCACTTCTTTGGCTGGATGAGTGCTTAGTTTCCAAAGTTAAGGACACAAAAAAACATATTTATTTTTTTTATTTCCAGTTATTTTACTTCCTGGTAGGAGTAAATAAAGGCTTTGATCTTTCAGTTTCATTAAAAAATTGAAATAATAAAATCCTGGTTGATTCTATGATTCAGGTTGGAAAAGACCCTCAGGATCATGTAGTCAAACCATTAACTCTACTCTGCAAGGTTCACCTCTAAACCATATCCACAAGCACCATATCTAAAAGACCTTTAAACACATCCAGGGTTGGTGACTCAACCACAGAATCATAGAACACTAGAGGATGATTTCTGGAGGTCCCTTTCAACAAGTCCAACCCCTCTGTCAAGGCAGGATCTTTGATCACATTCTCTGATTCTCTCATCCACAACCTCCCTGGGCAACCTGTGCCAGTGTCTCACCACCCTCACTGCAAACAACTTCTTCCTAGCAGCAAGTTTAAATCTCCCCTCTGCCAGTTTAAACCCATTACACTTCATCCTGTCATTACAAGACCTTGTCAGTAGTCCCTCCTCAGCCTTCTTGTAGCCAACTTCAGATACTGGAAGGCCACTCTAAGGTCTCCTCGAAGCCTTCTCTTCTCCAGGCTGCAGAGCCCCAACTCTCTCAGCCTGTCCTCAGAGCAGAGCTGCTGCAGCCCTCTCAGCATCTTGGTGGCCTCCTCTGGACTGACTCCAACACTTCCATGTCCTTCTTGTGTTGAGGGCTCCAGAAGTGCACACAGGACTGCAGGTGGGGTCTGAAGAGCAGAATCCCCTCCCTTGCCCTGCTGCCCACACTGCTCTTGCTGCAGCCCAGCACAGGGTTGCTGTCTGGGCTGCACTCACACTGCAGACTCACGTTGAGCTTTTCATCACCCCAGACCCCCAGGTCCCTTTCTCACCCTGAAAAAAAAAAATATGCTAAGTGCATGCAACTGGGAAAGGAAAATCTTAATCACATTCATGATCTGTAGCATACCAAATAACTTAGGGTTTCTTTTAGTGAAATAACAGCGATCCTTTGAAGTTTGCTCTTGGTTCTGTGTGATGCTAGCAAAACAAGAATGAATTTAACAATTGTCCAGTTTCCCATAAGAGAGTAAATCATATTCAATATCAGAAACATGCATAATAGGAAGGAAATTAGTTAAGGATTAGAATAGAATAGAATAGAATAGAATAGAATAGAATAGAATCAATCAGGTTGGAAGAGACCTCCAAGATCATCCAGTCCAACCTATCACCCAGACCTATCCAGTCAACTAAACCATGGCACTAAGTGCCTCATCCAGTCTTTTCCTGAACACCCCCAGGGATGGTGACTCCACCACCTCCCTGGGCAGCCCATTCCAATGCCAATCACTCTCTCTGCCAACAACTTCCTCGTAACATCCAGCCTATACTTCCTTGATTCTTTTATTTCTGCATGGTGCTATCAAATCTAAATTTCTGGGTGTCCAGTGACACCTTTTGAAGTCAACATCTGAGTTTCTCCAATTAGGTATGAAATAATTTTTACTGAGCTTGCATGGCATGTTCTGCCTTCAATCTCAGACAGCAAATTCACATAGAACTTCTATCACAGCTCAAGTCTCTCATTATTTTCTCTCTGCTCTTTTGCACTAAACAGAGAAGTCCAGGGACTGGATTCTATTCCATCACCTGCTGTTAGTAATGAGTGATATTGTTTAAGCAGTAGTTCCAAGTCTTATCAAGTTAGAGCTAGATTTGCATATCAAAGTTGATTGTGCTAAGGGCAAAAAGTTGTGATAAATTTATTCCTTAGCAATCTAGACTATGCCATAGTATAAATTTCTTTCCTGTCAGCCTGGGAGGCTCACAGCTTCTGCCTGCCTCAAACCTACAGAGTGTTCTCACTTGGAAGCTAGAGGCTGATCCCATAGCAGAGGTGCAGAGAAAAAAAACAAACCACCACACTTTTATAGAATAGAATAGAATCAACCAGGTTGGAAGAGACCTCCAAGATCATCCAGGCCAACCTAGCACCCAGCCCTGTCCAGTCAACCAGACCATGGCACTAAATGCCTCATCCAGGCTTTCCTTGAACACCTCCAGGGATGGTGACTCCACCACCTCCCTGGGCGGCCCATTCCAATGCCAATCACTCTCTCTGACAACAACTTCCTCCTAACATCCAGCCTATACTTCCACTGGCACAACTTGAGACTGTATGCCCTTGTTCTGTTGCTGGTTGCCTGGCAGAAGAGACCAATCCCACCTGGCTACAGCTGAAGCTGTCAAGAAGGTGTTGATCTGAAGCTGTCAAGAACATGTTGAAAACTTTGGATCACATTTCTGATATCTGAGTGTCATCCAAAATTTGTTATACTCCTTTGACAAGAACTGAGAGTTAGCAGCACAAGCACCCAAGTGGGGGAGAGGATACTGGTGTGGGATGTCTTTGAAGGGTGGAATTTGTTCATGCTTTCTTGGGTTCTTATGTCACTGTCCCCGCTCTACTGTAACATATTAATGCCCTGCAATGAAACTGAACTTTTGATTAATGAGACTAAAATATTCATGTGAGCAGGAAGAAGGAAAAGAAAAAAAATCAAACAACCTTCTTGTGAAGTTAGATCAAGTTAAAATTAATCAATGTTACTACTGAACCATGCATTGCAGTAAATAACAACCTCACTTATCATCACAGGTCAAAGTCTGCTTTGCTCTGACAGTAACATCCAACTAATTTTACCCCCATTGCATCAGTGAGCTGCATATTTCCCTCATCCATCTAACATCTCTACATGCACATCAACACCCTTGCTTCGTGCTGTTTATGGCTTCAGCATTTCAGTATGAAATGTGCTTCTTAAATCTAAAAGATGTACTGAGTTATTTCCTTTCATGTAGCATTCATATCTGTATCTCACCACATGCTGTGAGTTGGAATGCAGAGGAGGATGAAGAGGAAATAGGAAGAGAAAACATATCTAATGAAGAAAAAAAAAACCCACAAACCAACAATAAATGACCAGGAAAAAAAAACAAACAACTTTTTAGGGGCACAGATTGGTGTGAGATAAGCTGTGAGGGGTTGTTATTGAAAGCTGAATCGTGAGCAGTCCAGGGCACTTTCTTCAGCTGTAATTTCCATACACTTAATTCTTTTTTTGCATCCTTCCCTTTTGGTGGCACAATTATTTCCAACAATTGGCCTGTGAGTTAGACCTTTTGACACAGTTGGTTTCCAGGAGTCATATCAGAGGTATTGTGAAATGCAGTGTAATTATGTGTCAGTAAGTGGGTGTGAGCCTAAGGGAGTCTGACTGAAGCCAAAGGAGTAATTGAGCCTCTAGAAGTTGAAGCCAATGTGGTGTGCATTCAAAACTCTCCAAAAAAAAAGAGACAGTAGAATAGAATAGAATCAGGCAGGTTGGAAGAGACCTCCAGGATCATCCAGGCCAACCTAGCACCCAGCCCTGTCCAGTCAACCAGACCATGGCACTAAGTGCCTCATCCAGGCTTGGCTTGAACACCTCCAGGGACGGTGACTCCAGTTCCTTCTCCCCTTAGGAGGTTGTGGTATCATCCATCAGTTTGGATAAGGCCTTTATGATCATTGAGTACAATCAGTCTCCTCTACCTAGGCTGATGCTAAACCATGTCCCTCAACACCACATGTCTATGGCTTTTAAATACCTCCAGGGATGGAGATTCAACCTCCTTCCTGGGGAGCCTGTCCCAATGTTTGAGAAGCTTTTTAATAAAGAATTTTCACCTTATTTCCAATCTAAACCTCCCCTGGTGCAATTTGAGTGATAGGTTGGATTAGATGATCTTGGAGGTCTCTTCCAACCTGGTTGATTCTATGATTTTATGATCTTGGAGGTCTCTTCCAACCTGGTTGATTCTATGATTTTATGATCTTGGAGGTCTCTTCCAACCTGGTTGATTCTATGATTTTATGATCCTGTTGGTCTCTTCCAACCTGGTTGATTCTATGATTCTATGATCTTGGAGGTCTCTTCCAACCTGGTTGATTCTATGATTTTATGATCTTGGAGGTCTCTTCCAACCTGGTCGGTTCTATGATTTATTGATCTTGGAGATATGTACCAATCTGGTCAATTCTAGAATTGACCAAATTGGAAGAGACCTCCAAGATCATCCAGTCCAACCTGTCAGCCAGCCCTAGTCAATCAACTAGACCATGGCACTAAGTGCCTCATCCAGGCTTTACTTCAACACCTCCAGGGACAGCGACTCCACCACCTCCCTGGGCAGCCCATTCCAATGCCAATCACTCTCTCTGCCAACAACTTCCTCCTAACATCCAGCCTAGACCTCCCCTGGCACAACTTGAGGCTGTGTACTCTCATTCTCTTGCTGGCTGCCTGGCAGAAGAGACCAACCCCACCTGGCTACAGCCTCCCTTCAGGTAGTTGTAGACAGCAATGAGGTTTGCCCTGAGCCTCCTCTTCTGCAGGCTGCACACCCCCAGCTCCCTCAGCCTCTCATCACAGGGCTGTGCTCCAGGCCCCTCACCAGCCTTGTTGCCCTTCTCTGGACACCTTCCAGCACCTCAACATCTCTCTTGAATTGAGGAGCCCAGAACTGGACACAGCACTCAAGGTGTGGCCTGACCAGTGCTGAGTACAGGGGCAGAATAATCTCCCTTGTCCTACTGGCCACACTGTTCCTGATCCAGGCCAGGATGCCATTGGCTCTCTTGGCCACCTGGGCACACTGCTGGCTCATCTTCAGCCTACTATCCACCAGTACCCCCAGGTCCTTAGCAATTAATTTGGTGTTAATCCTGAGTTTGTGGCGAGGGAGCTACCGTGAATGACAAACTGTCAAGGAGGAGCAACTGATTAGGTCTAGTTTGTGTCATCAAAGCCTCCATAAGGATTTTGAGCTGCTACAAGGAATCAAACTTCTATCTTTGGCTTCGCTGGGGCCAAATTTGTCCACTGTGTTGCTACCTGAGTGCAGCAAGATGTGCTGGTTTTGAGGGGAATTTGGCTGCTTTTTCATTCCTGGTGTGTAGCTTTCTGAACCTACTTCTTTCAACCCTATAAAATGCTTGTCTGCAGAAAGTAAAATTCCTGTATGGAACAGTAACTCTATTTTTAATCATGGATTTATCTTTTAGATTGAGTTTAGTATTTGCCAGTTAATTTCAGGTTCTTTCAAGAAGACAGTGAAATGTTATTACCTTTATCAGTCTCTCTTCTTCCATCAGTGATTACTCCCTAACTCATTTGGTGATTCATTTCCACTGTTATTTTTCTTTGCCTTTCTTTGATTTTTTTTTTCTTCTTCTTTTGTGGTTTTTTTTTGCTTGTTTCTTTTTTTCTTCTTCTTTTTTTTTTTTTTTACTTGAGGGCTGAGATTTAAGGTGAAGCAATCATAAGATAAAATAAAGACTTTTGTCTCTTGCTTCCTTTCAGTTGAGATGAAACAATTTGCGTTGAGTAGATTTTTCATGGAGTGCAGTGAGATTTTTTTTGTCTCCTTGAGATTACTTTTAAACTCAGACTGGTTTTATGTTATCAAAGTAGTGGTGTCAACTGCCAGCGAGCTTCAGGACTTTGCAACAAAGGGAGTACCATTTAATGGGTTTAATCTCATTAAAAAAAAATATATATATATCCTCAAAGTAGTGTAATAGATTTCATAGAATAGAATTATAGAATCAACCAGGTTGGAAGAGACCTCCAAGATCATCCAGTCCAACCTAGCACCCAGCCCTATCCAGTCATAGAATCATAGAATCAATCAGATTGGAAGAGACCTCCAAGATCATCCAGTCCAACCTAGCACCCAGCCCTAGTCAATCAACCAGACCATGGCCCCAGCCAGGCTTTGCTTGAACCCCTCCAGGGATGGTGACTCCACCACCTCCCTGGGCAGCCCATTCCAATGCCAATCACTCTCCCTGCCAACAACTTCCTCCTAACATCCAGCCTAGACCTCCTCTGCCACAACTTGAGACTGTGTCCCCTTGTTCTGTTGCTGCTTGCCTGGCAGAAGAGACCAACCCCACCTGGCTACAGCCTCCCTTCATGTAGTTGTAGACAGCAATGAGGTCTGCCCTGAGCCTCCTCTTCTGCAGGCTGCACACCCCCAGCTCCCTCAGCCTGTTCTCATAGGGCTGTGCTCCAGGCCTCTCACCAGCTTTGTTTCCCTTCTCTGGACACATTCCATTATCTCAACATCTCTCTTGAATTGAGGGGCCCAGAACTAGACACAGGACTCAAGGTGTGGCCTGACCAGTGTCGAGTACAGGGACTAGATAACCTCCCTTGTCCTACTGGCCACACTGCTCCTGATTCAGGCCAGGATGCCATCTAGTTATAAAACTAAAATTGTCCTGGAGCTTACAAATAATGTCTGTAAATTTTATAACAAAATGCATGGTAAGTGTGCTAGTTTGAGCCTAGCCAGAATATTTTGGTGAGAAGAATTAGATTACAGGCTGTGAAAGGGAAACAATGATGATGTCTGTTTCACTCATAGGCTTGCTGAGATGTATAAGAACAAGAATATAAATACAGATAACAGAGTCACTCTTTGGGGTTTGGGCTGAACTCCTCTCTCTAACCAAGCCTGCCATCTTTGTGACTAATCCATCTGCTTCCTAACCCCCCGGGCTGACTCTCCAATCTTCCTTGGGCACAAGGCAATATCTGAGGTAAGGTAGAGAGGGGTGGGAGAAGGTGGATGAGTGGTTGAGAGCTCCTCCTGGACACTCAGGTTTCTAGAAGGTCTGTTGTGTTTCTGTATTACTTTTTACCTTGTCTATTTCTGTCTGTAGCTGTATAGATTGTGAATACCTGCTTGTATATTGTGCTAAGCTGCAAATCTGAAGCATCCTTCAATTTCCAGAGCTGCTGACTCTAGTCTGGGTGATTTTCTTAGTGTGGGGGGGTGGGTAAAACCCAAACCATCACAGTAAGGCTATCAACAACTTAGGTTGTTGCATTTGAAAAAGCCAGATAAACTGTAGCATAACATTTGATGTATTTTAGTCCAGTTCCCAACAATTTCAGCTTAAAGCAGTCCATATCTAATCAATTTACTATGTGGGATGAGAGTCTTTAGACTACCTCAAGAGGGAAAAGAGGTGAAAATTAAAGGTTACAAGTAGTATTTAGGCATCAAAGACATATGGCATAAAGAGATGTCAGCAGAGCTAAGAAGCTCCTGCTTTGAAGATATCTTGTGGAATTGCTTCTTTTCCTTGCACTTAGGAGAACTAACCAGGCTGACTGATATGAATTTCCTACTGTCTTTCACACCAGGAGAAACATCCATAAATCACAGGATCGCAGTATGTTAGGGGTTGGAAGTGTTGGGGAGGGGAAATTAATTGAGGCAAGATGAAATTCTTCCAAAATGAATATAGAATCATAGAATGGTTTAGGTTGGAAGTGACCTCAAGGATCATCCAGCTCCAACCACCTGCCACAGGCAGGGACACCTCCCTCTAGAACAGGCTGCCCGAGGCCTCATCCAACCTGGCCTTGAACACCTCCAGGGAGGGAGCAGTCACAACCTCACCACCCTCACTGCAAAGAACCCTTTCCTAACATCTAGTTTAAATCTCCCCTCTGCCAGTTTAAACTGATTCCCCCTCATCCTGTCATTACAAGACCTTGTCAATAGTCCCTCCCCAGCCTTCCTGTAGGTCCCCTTCAGATACTGGAAGGCCACTGCAAGGTATCCTCAAAGCCTTCTCTTCTCAAGCCTGCAGAGCCCCAACTTTTGTAGCCTGTCTTCATAGCAGAGCTGCTCCAGCCCTCTGATTGACTTGATTAAATTTAGTGTAGAAAAGAACAGTAGTGTAGTGTATTCCAGTGCTCTTGTGATGTTAAACAGCAGGTCATTGTTGATATGGTCCTACATAGATGACACTAGTAATGAGGGCCTGGATCTCAGGCTACTCAAGCAAAACATGGAATAGCTCTCACCTCCCCCCACCACTCATTTTAATAATATTTGGGTTCTTACACAGTCATGGAAACATTCTATGGATAACACCTAGATCTAGCAGTAACCAGCAAAATATGTAAGCAATAAGGAAGAGAAGGTTCCTGTGGTCAATATGCTGCTTGCCCAGTAGCTGGGCTCAAGCTGTTTCTGCTCTATGGCAGAAGGCAAAGGAGAGTTACAAAGAGGCATTTAAGCATTTACTCACAGATTATTATTACCCACTCATGGGGCTGGCCACAGCCCAGACAGTGCCCAAATGCTTTCAGGGGACTCTGTCTTGTTGGACGTTGAGGCTTGACTCTTCCTGGCTTCTGTGGAAAGGACGCAGACAATCTCTGACCTTGTCTGCTGGCTTCTTCTGGACCATCTGTGTGTATGTCCAGGGATTCTAGGCAGGACCTTCAGGTGCAGAAGGCAGATGTGGTGCAGTCTCAGCACGATGTCAGGCTGCCCACGCAGGCCAATGGTGTGCAGACATCCAGGGTCTGCTCCTGGTAACTCGTGGCAGTGGAGTTTACCAGGCAAGCAATAAGGCAGTGTGCAATAGCAGCAGGGCTGGGCACAGCAGAGAGAGCAGGCAAAGAGCAGGGGAGCAGAGCAGGGAAGCAAAGGCAGGTTGTTCACCTGCTTATCTCCTTTTATCAATGTGGGCTGAGATTCACTGCCCCTTGGACACAAGAACAGCCAATCAGGATGGCAGTTAGCCAAACCTTACCATATTAGGCAAAGCCACAGGCTCTCTTTTCCCTAATTTGGGAAAAGCACAGGCCTGGCACTAGGCAGGCACAAGCCAAGTGTGTGCATCTTACACCACAGGACCCTGGGCAGGCCAGGCTCAGTGGCTCCAGGTCCTTTTGTGCCCATTTCCACACTTGCCTCTCTGGTGGAGCAGAAAAACATGGCAAGGCAGGGCATGTGTAAGCCTATTTTGGGGCTATCAGACCTACCACAACAGGAAGGGACCCAAGGAGATCATCGAGTCTAACCCCCCTGCCACAGCAGGTCAGTACTATCTAACAGATCACAGAGGAACACATCCAGACAGGCCTTGAAAGTCTCCACACAAGGAGACTCCACAGCCTCTCTGGGGAGCCTGTTCCAGTGCTCTGTGACCCTTACAGTAAAGATTTTCCCCCTTGTGTTGAGGCAGAACCTCTTTTGCTGCAACTTACACCCATTGCTCCTTGTCCTATCCCAGGGAGCAGTGAGCAGAGCCTGCACCCCCACACTCCTGGCAGCCTTCAGATACCTATATACACTTAGTGCCATGGTCTGGTTGACTGGATAGGGCTGGGTGCTAGGTTGGACTGGATGATCTTGGAGGTCTCTTCCAACCTGATTGATTCTATGATTCTATGATTTATCCAATCCCCTCTCAGTCTTCTCTTCTCCAGACTAAGCAGCCCCAGATCCCTCAGCCTCTCCTCATAAGCCATACCTCAGCCCGACACTGAACACAGTATTCAAGATGAGGTCTCACCAGGGCAGAGTAGAGAGAGAGGAGCTGCAACACTTCCTCCCAGACAGAGGTTAGAGGAAAACTGAAGAGAAAATGAAGACTGGTGTTTAGTCACACTCCACTCTTCAGCTCATTTCCACATTTTGATATTAGGATGCTAGAAGCAAGCCTTAACAAGCTACCTGAGCACTGCTGCTGATCCTGTGTGCCTTCTTTCTTCTGCCTTTTTTGTTTTGTTCCCTTAACTGTACCCTTTGCAGTAGCAACTGATTTGTCACATTTGGACCCTAAAATCTACTGCAACATTTTGAGTGATGCTAACACATTGCTGTTGTCATACCAGGGGGAATTGTCACCAATCATGTCAAATCTGGGGTTTGATGGAAGGAAGGGATGTAACTTAACAACTTACCAAGTCCAGCATCAGTAAGTTTGCAAGTGACACCAAGCTAGGAGCAGGTGTTGAGCTGTTGGAGGGTAGAAGAGCCCTGCAGAGGGACCTGGCCAGGCTGGATGGGTGGGCAGGGGACCTGGCCAGGCTGGATGGGTGGGCAGAGGCCAATGGGATGAGACTGAACAAGGCCAAGTGCAGGGTTCTGCACTTTGGCCACAACAACCCCAAGCAGCACAAGAGGCTGGGGACAGAGTGGCTGAGAGCAGCCAGCAGAGAGGCACCTGGGGGTACTGGTGGATAGTAGCTGAAGATGAGGCAGCAGTGTGCCCAGGTGGGCAGGAGAGCCAATGGCATCCTGAGCTGGATCAGGAGCAGTGTGGCCAGCAGGATGAGGGAGGTTATTCTGCCCCTGGACTCAGCACTGCTTAGGCCACACCTGGAGTAGAGTAGAGTAGAGGGAGAGAAGAACCTCCCTAGCTCTGCTGGCCACACTTTTCCTGATGCACCCTAGGATGCCATTGGTTCCTGTGCACACCAGGGCACATGCAGAACTTGCTGCCCACCAGGTTTCTGACAGGCATTACTTTCTTTAATGCTTACAATGACTTTGTGCTGCATGGCTAGGCCCACAAAGATTATCAGAGGGCTGCAGCAGCTCTGCTATGAGAACAGGCTACAGGAGTTGGGGCTCTTCAACCTGGAGAAGAGAAGGCTTCAAGGAGACCTTGGAGTAGCTTTCCAGTATCTGAAGGGGACCTACAGGAAGGCTGGGGAGAGACTATTGACAAGGTCTGGGAATGTCAGGAAAAGGGGTAATGGGTTTAAACTTGAAGAGGGGAGATTCAAACTAGACGTTAGGAAAGGGTTCTTCACAGTGAGGGTGGTGAGACACTGGCACAGGTTGCCTAAGGTGGTTGTGGATGCTCCCTCCCTGGAGCTGTTCAGAGCCAGGCAGTATGAGACCTTGAGCAGCCTGCTCTAGTGGGAGATGTCGCTGCCTATGGCAGAGGGTTGGAGCTGGATCAGCCTTGAGGTCCCTTCCAACCTAAACCATTCTGTGATTGTATGATTTTCTGTCAGCTTCAGAAAACTCCCCCTCACAATAATTCAATTTGAAAGTCAGAATATTGAGAGCCTGAGGTTAATGAAGAACAGATATTATGCATGAACATTTTTCTATTCATCCTTCATATGCATGATCATTATGGGCAGACAGCATTGTAAAACTCCCTCATTCTTTCAAATATCCAAGTTCATAACAAGCTGCATAAAATGCATCCCCTTGTGCCATTAATGCTCTAATTCTCATTGACACAGGAGACCTTTCCCAGTCATATCCAGTTTTAAATACTCAGACTAAGATGACAGATTTATGCAGGTCACTCTGCCACATGTGCCTGGAATGGAAATCTGTAATCACTTGGTTTGGTGGATTAAGAAAGAGGGAAAGGCTGCATGCCAAAGACTGGTTTTGGTGCAGCTTTGTTAGCCTCTCTGAGTCCTTTAGGTCTTCTGCCTTTTAAAGTGGCATAGTTAAGTATGTATTTGAAATGAAGAGACCTGAAGTCCCACATAGAATGAAAGAAACATCCAGGACTTGATGCATCTGGAATCCCTCGATGTGCTGAGGGATTTGGTTTAGTCAAGGATTTGTCAGTGTGAAACTAATGGTTGGACTCTATGATCTTGAAGGTCTTTTCCAATCTAAGAAATTCTGTGATCTACAGACTTCCCTTCCAACCCTGTGATCTCTGAGGTAAAAAACCTGCTAGTGAACAGAATTGATGTCAGGCTTCCTGAAATTCATCATGATTCTGGAGCCAAGAAATGGTGCAGAGCAACCCTAAACACTGGTGAGAGAAAACTTCAGATAACAAAGGTAGTGATCTGAGTTAGAAATGCTGGAGGTAAATCACAGAATCACAGAAACATCCAGGTTGGAAAAGTCTCCCGGGATCACCAAGTCCAACCTTTCTGACAAGAACTTCCTAACAGGCAGTTTCTGCCAGCCCACTCCTCCAGGTGCTCATGGTCTCTCTGAATAGTAGCCCTACCCTTAAACATATGTCACCTGCAAGCATGCTCTACTCTTCATCACCTGTCACTCACCTCCACCCACTGAGTCTTACACAGAGTCACAGAAACATCCAGGTTGGAAGAGCCCCTCAGGATCATCAAGTCCAACTTAGAACCCTACTCTACAAGATTCACCTTAAACCATAGCCCCAAGCACCACATCCAAATGACACTTAAACATATCCTGGGGTGGTGACTCCACCACCTCCCTGGGCAGCTCATTCCAGTGCCTGACCACTCTCTTCATGAAAAACTTTTTCCTAACATCCAATCTAAACCTCCCCAGCCTAAGCTTGAGGCCATTCCCCCTTGTTCTGTCTCTAGTTCCCTCTGAGCAGAGCCCAGCAACAGCCTCTCCACAACATCCCTTCAGGTAGCTGTAGACAGCAATGAGGTCTCCCTCAGCCTCCTCTTTTCCACACTAACCATCCCCAGCTCCCTCAGTCACTCCTCATCAGATTTATTCTCCAGACCTGCTCCCTGTCATTTCTTTGTTTAGATCTCAAAGCCAACAGCTGACAACATTTCACTTCCACAGTGCCACAAAAACATATTGACCCTTTTCATGTTCCTAACTGCGAGTTTGGAGTTGGTTTGGGTTTTGGTTGTTGGTTTTTTTGTTTTAATTCCCTATCTAAACTGCTGGTCTAGCTCGAGATTTTCATCCTGCCACTGAAATATGACTGATCTGGAAAAAGAAACCAAAATGAAACAAAAGCAATCCCCAGTTTCTTCCTCTCTGCCTGCGTCGCTGTGTAGGCATTGCGACAAGCAGGCTGTTATTGATTGCAGCTCTGTAGAGCTCTCTATGCTTGCTTTCTTTCTGACTGATATTTTGGTTTCTGAGAAGAAAAACACAATCAGTCTTTAGGATTCTTCTTCAAAAGTCCCTGTCTCAGAGGAACTAAGAATTTAAAAGGTCTGCAGCAGTTTGTCTGTCTCCGACAGACTTACGTTTAGGAAACAACAAAGTGGTGCACACTTTTGGCATGGAGAGAAGACTGAGAGGGGAGCTAATAAATGTATATAAATATCTGAGTGCTGGCTGTCAGGAAGGATGAGACAGCTTCTTCTCACTTGTAGCCCCAGGTAGGACAAGGTGTAAGGGGTATAAACTACAGCACAGGAAACTCCACTTCAATAGGAGGAAGAATTTCTTTAGTGTAAGAGTCACGGAGCACTGAAACAGACTGTCCAGAGAGGTGGTACAATCTCCTTCTCTGGAGACCTTCCAGACCAATCTGGATGTGTTCCTGTGCAACCTACACTAGGATTATATGATCACAGGATGTTAAGGTTTGGAAGGTGTCAAGGTCCAGAGAACAGAGATTAGGAATATCTCTGTCCAGAGGAGCAAGATCTGTTCTTATAGATTTTTATGTTGAGAAATTAAGTTGCAAACAAGACCAGATAGCACCACAAAGCTATTTATTAAAGGATAAAGCTGGACAAAACAGAGGGAGAGGTAAAGAGAGCAACGGAGAAGAGCAGCAGCAAGGACAGGGGGAATATCATGTTTAGTGTCTTGTGTGTCATAATTCACATTTTAAGGGCCCTCAGTGTGGCCAGTAGGGCAAGGGAGGTTATTCTTCCCTTGTACTCAATACTGGTCAGGCCACACCTTGAGTAGTATGCCCAATTCTGGTNTGGTCTGGTTGATTGGGCAGGGCTGGGTGCTAGGTTGGCCTGGATGATCTTGCAGGTCTCTTCCAACCTGCTTTATTCTATGTTTCTATGATTCACAGGGCATATTCCAAAGGAAGGAAAAGAGCTGGGATCGTATTACCCTCAGTCACAGATTGGGGGGAGAGAGAAGGGAGCATGGCCCAGGGATGATCTTCTGTGGAGTTTGTCAGGAGTTCTTCTGGTGGAGGACAGCTCTGGTTGTGCCGCTGGTGGTGGTGCAGCTCTGGTTGTGGTTTCTTGGAGGTCCACTCTTTGGCAGGCATTGCATTGCTCATGTCTTTTTACACAGTTTTATCAGATGGGTGTCCAGGTGCAGCTCCCCAGGGAATCTTCCTCTGCATCCATGCATTTGCAGGGGGCCAGCAGCACCGCCAAGGGAGGGGTTCTGCCCTCTCCCTGTGCTGTGCCTGTCCATACCCCAAATACACATAAGCCTTTTCTCTTCGGGGTAGCTGACATAAGATGTACACATCCTGGGCATTTGGGCAGAGGTCCAGGAATTTCCAAGGCATTGTCTGTTGATTTGCATCCCTGAGCTTTCAGCCAGGTGCCTTGTCCAAGTCCAGGAGGTTAACAAAGGCAATCTTTATCTTTGTTGATGAACAAGAGAGAGGATTTAGACTGTGACAGAAAGGACACAAAGAGATCATTGAGTCCAACCCCCCTGACAGAGCAGGGCCATACAATCTAGCTCAGGTCACAGAGGAAAGCATCCAGACAGGCCTCGAAAGTCTCCAGAGGAGGAAACTCCACAACCTCTCTGGGCAGCCTGTTCCAGTGCTCTGTGACCCTTACAGTCAAGAAGTTCCCCCTTGGGTTGAGATGGAACTCCTGTGCTGCGGCTTCCATCCATTGCTCCTTGTCCTGTCTCAGGGCGCAGTGAGCACAGCCTCTCCCCCTCTCCTGACATCCAGCCCTCAGATATATGATCCTGCTCTGGCCCCTGGCAGAAGATCTCCACAGTTCCCTTCCAAGCCCTGTGATCCTCTGATTTTTGCCCTGAATTTTTTGACAGCACAGTAGATTGTAGGTGCTCAGTGCCCATACGTGCAGGAGCAGGAAATATCAGCGCCCATAGGTGCAGGAGCAGGAAATATTAAGGGTTGGTTTTATATATATAGAATCATAGAATCAGTGAGGGTTGGAAGGCACCACAAGGATCATCTAGTTCCAAGCAATCTGCCATGCCCAGTGATACCCTACCCTAGAGCAGGCTGCCCACAGCCTCATCCAGCCTGGCCTTAAACACCTCCAGCCATGGGGCCTCAACCACCTCCCTGGGCAACCCATTCCAGCCTCTCACCACTCTCATGCTCAACAACTTCCTCCTCACCTCCAGTCTGAATCTCCCCACCTCCAGCTTTGCTCCATTCCCCCTAGTCCTGTCACTGCCTGATACCCTGCAAAGTCCTTCCCCAGCTTTTTTGTGAGCCCACTTCAGATCCTGAAAGGCCACAATAAGGTTGCCTACCTTAGCAGAAAGGTTTTCCCTAACACCAATGACTTCTTCAACAACATTTGAAAGGGCTTTTTTGGTTTTCAAGTGTCATTGATTCTTTACCACTGGTGTGCCAATTACTTGTTCATTTGCAATTAGCATTGTGCATGTTGGTAGCCAAGTAAGTACAACCTGAATGCTCCTGAAGTGATAAATTCCTGTTTTATGACATGAAGGTCTATCTTTACAGTCACTTAGGCAGTGCTAATTGTTCCCTCTAAAGCCTACACACAATATTAATATTTCAGAAGTGAAATAAAATGAGGTGATTCCAAAACAGGAACATTCAAAATGTTCAGAAGAACCTTTCTGTCCTCTGAATGATCTTCAGTTTTGTTTTGACTCATGGAGTGAGTTCAGTGCAGCCAAGAGGAATACCAACATGGCTGTGAAAAATAGGATATGGCCCTATGTAGAACCTCCACAGTCTACAACTACCTGAAGGGAGGCTGTAGCCAGGTGGGGTTGGTCTCTTCTGCCAGGCAGCCAGCAACAGAACAAGGGGACAGAGTCTCAAGTTGTGCCAGGGAGGTCTAGGCTGGATGTTAGGAGGAAGTTGTTGGCAGAGAGAGTGATTGGCATTGGAATGGGCTGCCCAGGGAGGTGGTGGAGTTGCTGTGCCTGGAGGTGTTCAAGCAAAGCCTGGATGGGGCACTTAGTGCCATGGTCTGGTTGACTGGATAGGGCTGGGTGCTAGGTTGGACTGGATGAATTTGGAGGTCTCTTCCAACCTGGCTGATTCTATGATTCTCCTGGTTGAAAAAGACCTCATGTTTGCTCTGGCTATTTCCTGCCTATTGCTGTGCTTTCCCACCCTGAGAGAGTGGGTTTGGCACAGACAGACAAAAACAGGGACTAAGAAGTTAGCATTGGGTATGTGGCCTTTTAATCTTGCTCCTCTCATTTCTCCTCATATGGGGGATCTGTGTAAACACATTTAGGAACGTAACATTTCTACTCATTCATTTTGGGAATGCTCACCTGGAGTTACAGAGATGCTGCTGGATGTGTGGTGCAGCAGACAGGCTGGAGGGAAGGGATCCATCCAGAGGGACCTGGACAGGCTGGAGAGGTGGGCACAAGCCAACCTCAGGAAGTCTAACAAGACAAGGGCAGGCTCCTGCATCTGGGTTGAGGCAACATCAGGCACAACTCCAGGCTGGGCAGTGACTGTCTGGAAAGCAACCCTGAGTTAGAGGGATGTGAGAGTGCGGTGGAGGAGAAGCTCAACGTGAGCCAGCAGTGTGCACTTGCAGCCCAGAAAGCTAACCAAAGCCTGGGCTGCAGCAGGAGAAGTGTGGCCAGCAGGTTGAGGGAGGTGATTCTCCCCCTCTACTCTGCTGAGACCCCATCTGGAGTACTGCATCCAGTTCTGGAGCCCCCATTACAAGAAGGATGTGGAGATGCTGGAGTGTGTCCAGAGAAGGGCCAGGAGGATGCTCAGAGGGCTGCAGCAGCTCTGCTGTGAGGACAGACTGAAAGAGTTGGGGCTGTTGAGTCTGGAGAAGAGGAGGCTCCCAGGTGACCTTCTTGTGGCCTTCCAGGATCTGAAGGGGGCTACAAAAAAGCTGGGGAGGGACTTTTTAGGCTCTCAGGAAGTGACAGGAGTGGGGGGAATGGAGCAAAGCTGGAGGTGGGGAGGTTCAGGCTGGACCTGAGGAGGAAGTTGTTGAGCATGAGAGTGGTGAGAGGCTGGAATGGGTTGCCCAGGGAGGTGGTTGAGGCCCCATGGCTGGAGGTGTTTAAGGCCAGGCTGGCTGAGGCTGTGGGCAGCCTGCTCTAGGGTAGGGTGCCCCTGCCCATGGCAGGGGCGTTGTAACTGGCTGATCCTTGTGGTCCCATCCAACCCTGACTGATTCTGTGAAGTGGGACTTGCATTCTGTGCTTCTCAGTGGAGTTGCTGCAGCCCCACTGAAACAATTCAGCAGTCAGTCTCGTGGTGGTTTTCAGTGCCACACTTTAGTTAGCTGCACTAATCAAGCTCTCACATGCTAGCCTGAATTGAGGCAGCCAATCCTGCAGCCAAGGGAAGATCTTGTCTAGTTGTTTTCATTAAGGACCTGATATTTGTTGTTGTTACTCCTTTGAAATTTGAAGTAATAAACCTCTGAATCTTACGGGGTGCAGAAGAATGCTGAGAAACAGACTTAGGGGCATGACCTGTGCAGTAGCTTTAGACCTTTATCCACCTGGGAACAAATCAATAGATATTCCAACCAACCCACAGAGCATCTGAAGAATAGCAGCTTGCAGTCATAATGGTGTGAAATGAGATTGCTGAGTCCCTGTGAAAAGGAGTACAGTCTGAAGCAGAAACACACATGGTTTGAGATAAAGCTCTGGTCGTCAGGCAGCTTAGTCAAGTAAAACCCTGAACCTCATCTTAGTCATCTGGTGCCCTGACCTGGCTTAACACAGTCAGGATTTCACCTCCTACTGACTACAGCTAGTTTTGACTTAGTTACAAAACAAGACAGAGTTTTAGCTGCTCTGACATAAAGGAGTGCCAGTGAGATGTGAGTTTCACCCCATTTACCTTGTTAGGGATTCTCAGACGTTTCCTCCAGGCTCATTCAGTGCTTCTCAAGAGGTTTTACAGGTTCCTTCCTGGCATTTTGACAGTTTCACAAGTGAGAAGAGTGCAGCAGCTAGAAAGAGAGGAGCTCAGCCAGCACCCATGGGTGATGTTGCAGTGACCATCAACTCTCTAGCCTAGCTAACCGGGGGGCCAGCAGGCCCCCCGGCCTTTGATCCCCTCCACCAGGCACCCAGTGTGCACCATAGTAGGCACTCACCGGTGATGATCCGAGGAGGATCCTCTGCCCAGTTGGGCAAGCTTGGGGCTTGCCTTTCCAGGGGCCATTAAATAGGGGAGTGGGCAGGGAGGGCAAAGTGACCACACCTGGGGTGGGAGGAGACTCTTAACAGCACCCAGGTGCTGTGGGTTTGGGGCAAAAAAGGGAGAAAATGAAGTGTGGGGTGGGAAAGGGGCAGGTGTGGTGGAAAAGAGGAGGTGGTGCTGAAAGGAAGGAGATGGAGAGGAAAAGAGGAGGATGGGGGAAAAGGAAGGAGATGGAGAGAAAAGGAGGAAGATGCGAGTAAAGAGGAAGATGTGGGTAAAGAGGAAGATGGGGAGGAAAGGCAGGAGATGGAAAAAAATGGAGGAAGGTGGGGGAAAATAGGAGATGAAGGGGAAAGGAGGGAGGTGAGGGAGAAGGGAGATTTGAAACAGAAAAGGAAATGCAGTGTTTACATTGAAATCAGCCTACCCATGACCAGCCTCTGGTCGCTTCTGCTTGGAGTAGTAACCAGACATCTTCATCAGAATAGAATAGAATAGAATCAATCAGGTTGGAAGAGACCTCCAAGATCATCCAGTCCAACCTAGCACCCAGCCCTAGCCAGTCAACTAGCTCTGTGTTGGCTGGAGAAGAGCAACTCACACCTGTCTGAGAGCTAAAAATGAGGAAACAAGGAGAAAAACTAAGAAATAAGAAATGAAAACGAAAACCAAATACAAATTATAAATATACAAAGTGTGAGGTCTTTCAGCAAGCTCTGCATGGACAGCAATGTGCCCTTGTGGCCAAGAGAGCCAATGGCAGCCTGAGGTGCATCAGGAAAAGTGTCCAGCAGGTCTAGGGAGGTGCTTCTTCCCCTCTGCTCTGCCCTGCTGAGACCACATCTGTCATACTGTGTCCAGTTCTGGGCTCCCCAGTTGAAGAGAGACAGGGACCTGCTGGAGAGTCCAGCGGAGAGCCACGAGGGTGATTTGGGGACTTGAGCATCTCTCTTATGGAGAGACACTGGGAGCCCTGTGGCTGTTTAGTCTGGAGAAGAGGAGGCTAAGAGGGGATCTGATCAATGTGTGCAGACATCTGAAGGGTGGATGTCAAGTGAAAGGGGCCAAGCTCTTTTGGGTGGTACACAGTAATAAGCCAAGGAGCAATGGATACAAAATGGAACAGAGAAGACTTCACCTCAACATGAGGAGACACTTCTGTACAGTGAGGGTGACAGAGCCCTGGAGCAGGCTGCCAGAGAGACTGCAGAGTCTCCTTCTCTGCAGGCTTTCCAAACCCATCCTCGTGCAGACTACCCTAGGGGATCCTGCTTTTAGCAGGGGGGGTTGGACTGGATGATCTCTGTAGGTCCCTTCCTCTTCTTCATTTCTTCCTACTCTCCCCAGTCCTACACAAGATTTTTAGGGGCATTGAAACCAAATGTCTCCTCACTGTAATATTTTCAAAACCTCAGGGGCACCATATAAAATAAAGACACCATCTTAGGACTTCAGCCACGTTTGTGCATCCCAGAAAACAGGCTGGCTGTGATGGATTGTGGCAAGTGAGCAATTCCTCACCCCTACCAGCTGAAACGTAAATCCTCACTGCTTTCAGTACATTGAAGTAGTCAATGAACTCATTTTCCTTCCCATCATTATTATGCATTTTATCATATCCATCTTATAATGAAGATGTGTCAGCAGGGGGGATTTATTACATCTATAATATGGTTAAACTCATGGATCATGTCAGAGAATGCATTCTTAATGCCTTTATTTCCTTTTCAATCTTCCAGATCCATTTTGTTCTCATTTATGCTGTCTAATTCTGCTGCTTCCTCCCAACACTTCACATTCCCTCTGCTTTTCTGCCGCTGCTCTTTCTCCTTCCTTTCACTGAGTTGCTGTTAAATCCAGGTGTTCAAAACTGGTTTTGCTTCCCCCCCCCCCTCTTTTTAGTATCGATGAAAGGACCTAACAAAACAAGTTGTTTCTGTACAAATGGTTCTCTTTACTGCTAACATGAAAAGGAATGTCGTTAGAAATTGTATAGTCAGAAAGGAGAACTGTGGGTTGAAGAAAGCTTTGTGGATTAAAGAGAAAGAATTGGAAGAAACAGAAATAGCAGGCTCACAGGATGCTAGCGTTGCTTGGGGTTGTTGTGGCCAAAGTGCAGAACCCTCTGGCTGGATGGGTGGGCAGAGGCCAATGGGATGAAATTTACCAAGGCCAAGTGCAGGGTTCTGCACTTTGGCTACAACAACCCAAAGCAACGCTACAGGCTGGGGACAGAGTGGCTGAGAGCAGNCTGTCTACAACTACCTGAAGGGAGGCTGTAGCCAGGTGGGGTTGGTCTCTTCTCCCAGGCAAGCAGCAACAGAAGGAGAGTACACAGCCTCAAGTTGTGCCAGGGCAGGTCTAGGCTGGATGTTAGGAGGAAGTTGTTGGCAGAGAGAGTGATTGGCATTGGAATGGGCTGCCCAGGGAGGTGGTGGAGTCACTGTCCCTGGGGGTGTTCAAGCAAAGCCTGGATGAGGCACTTAGTGCCATGGTCTGGTTGACCGGACAGGGCTGGGTGCTAGGTTGGAATGGATGATCTTGGAGGTCTCTTCCAACCAAATTGATTCTATTCTAATCTATTCTAGTCTAGGGGTTGGAAGGGATCACTGGAGATCTTTGAGTCCAGCCCCCCTGCCAGAGCAGGAGCATACAATCTAGCTCAGGTTGCACAGGAACACATCTAGACTGGGCTGGAAAGGCTCCAGAGAAGGAGGCTCCACAACCTCTCTGGGCATCCTCTTCCACCCTTGCACTGAAGAAGTTCTTCCTCGTGTTGAAATGCAACTTCCTATGCAAAAGTTAGAGGAGCTGATTCCTGGATTGGTGTTGTTTCACAGGATCACAGAAACATCCAGGCTGGAAAAGCCTCTCAGGATTACCAAGTCCAACCTAGAACCCTGCTCTACAAGATTCACCTTAAACCATAGAATCACAGAATCAGTCAGGATTGGAAGGAACCACAAGGATCAGCCAGTTCCAACCCTCTGCCATAGCCAGGGACACCCTACCCTAGAGCAGGCTGCCCACAGCCTCATCCAGCCTGGCCTTAAACACCTCCAGGGATGGGGACTCAACCACCTCCGTGGGCAACCCATTCCAGGCTCTCACCACTCTCATGCTCAACAACTTCCTCCCCACCTCCAGGGATGGGGCCTTGTTGTGGTAGTCCTGATAGGCCCAAAATATGCTTATATAT
Source organism: Tricholaema leucomelas (assembly GCA_013400475.1). Classification (NCBI taxonomy): domain Eukaryota; kingdom Metazoa; phylum Chordata; class Aves; order Piciformes; family Lybiidae; genus Tricholaema lacrymosa; species Tricholaema leucomelas. The sequence continues at coordinate 1,387 of WAAF01004978.1, read as the reverse complement.
GTCCTGCCTTGCCTGGGCATGTCTTTCTGCTCCACCAGAGAGGCAAGTGTGGGAAAAGGACACAAAAGAACCTGTAGCCACTGAGTCTGGGGACTCTGGCCTGCCCAGGGTGCTGTGGTAAACAAGGTACACACACTTGGCAGTCTGAACCTACCCATCTCCAGCTTAGCTCCGTTCCCCCCAGTCCTGTCACTCCCTGATGTCATAAAAAGTCCCTCCCCAGCCTTTCTGTAGGCCCCCTTCAGATACTGAAAGGCCACAATAGCATCACATGGGAGCCTCCTCTTCTCCATATCCCCAAACACCACATCCAAACCATCCTTAAACACATCCAAGGGTTGGTGATTCCACCACCTCCCTGGGCAGCTCATTCCAGTCCCTGACCACTCTCTCTGTGAAAAACTTGTTCCTAATGTGCAATCTAAACCTCCCCAGTCTCAGCTTGAGGCAATTCCCCCTCGTTCTGTCTCCGTTTACTTGTGAGGAGAGACCACCAGCAGCCTCTCAACAACCTTCAGGTAGTTGTAGAGACCTCAGCAATGAGGTCTCCCCTCAGCCTTCTCTTTTTCAAACCAAACAGCCCCAGCAGATTTGCATTGAGGATGCAATGCCAGGAAGCCAAGATTCATGAGGTCTGACATCTGACAGATGCTTTCTCTCCTTTATTTCCTTCCTACCACGGTTTGGTTGCGCAGCTGCAAGGAGCCACTTCTGTCAAAACATCAGGAAACATTTTCTTCCCGTGGAGGAAAGTCTACTGGTGCCTGCTAACAGAATCCAGTTCCATGATAGAATACAGATAACTGATATCAAGCTTCTCTAAGATCCAAGGCTCCCACTCTCTGGTATTTCCCACTATTACAAAGAAAGAGAAATGAGGCATCTTTCTAAGGAGAACAGGACTCTAGACTACTCTAGAACGACCCTGAGGAGAGGGACTTTGGAGTGCTGGTGGATGAGAAGCACAACATGAGCCAGCAGTGTGCACTTGCAGCCCAGAAAGCCAAGCAGAGCCTGGGCTGCAGCAGGAGAAGTGTGGCCACAGGACCAGGGAGGTGATTCTCTCCCTCTACTGCACTCTGCTGAGACCCCACCTGGAGTGCTGCATCCAGTTCTGGAGCCCCCATTACAAGAGGGCTGTGGAGATGCTGGAGTGTGTCCAGAGAAGGGCCAGGAGGATGCTCAGAGGACTGCAGTAGCTCTGCTGTGAGGACAGACTGAAAGAGCTGGGGCTGTTGAGTCTGGAGAAGAGGAGGCTCACAGGTGACCTTCTTGTGGCCTTCCAGGAAGGGAGCTACAAAAAAACTGGGGAGGGACTTTTNCTTCCAACCCTGACTGATTCTATGGTTCTACCGTTGACTGCTAAAAGAAAGGAAACCAGGAATGC